>JABMCL010003517.1:855000-860000 GCA_018857735.1 Alviniconcha marisindica
AACAAAGGATCGTCAACCAAGAACCATTTACAGACTAATCCCCTCTTTCTCTACTGGTCTGAATAGGCTAGGTCAGAACCCGTGGCCACTAAAATTAGTCCAGCGTTTTATTGAAGCAGACACGAAACCCCCTTTCCTGCTAGTTTGTGACCCGCTTTGGCCCGGCGGCAAGGCGGTATGGGATGAGTCCAGGTTCCAGTCTGCTTAGACTCACCTTTCCTGGTCTTCAAAGTTCAGTTCAGGATGGTATCTATGCGCTGAGAAATGCCCATATGCGCTTCACCCAAAGTTGCCTTAGTAACAGTTCCAATGTTCGTCTGATTGACGATGGCCCTCTCTCGTCCTTTTGAGCACTTCTTCGTTCCACACCTCTCTGCTCCAGGCGATCGATGGTGTGCTGTCCTTGGCTTTGTGCCCGCAGGTAGTGTCTCAAGCTTCTCAACACTTCAGATTTTCAGAGACGCAAGCCACTTGTGAGGGCTGCTTTGTCCGCCAGTCTATTTGCTCGGTCATTTCCCTTCACTCCGGCATGTTCAGGGCAGTACAGCCACAGGAGTTTTCCAAGGTGGATGTCAACCATTGACACGTTCCAGTCTGGGCTTCCCATTCCACTTTTCCCTTTTTGTAGCAACCTTAGTGAATCTGTGAGGATGGTGCCATGTGTGGTCTGGCTGTCACCTCTTGAGGCAATCCAGGGGATGGCACTGGTTACTGCTTCCACTCCATTGTCAAACTGGAGTAGTGCTTAATGGACTCTGTCTTGTCAGTGACTTCGTCCTCCTTTCCCCTCAGTTAATCAAACGTTGAAATGGATCACCCCGCTTCTTTAATAATTGTCTTGGTGCAGAATCACGCTGACGGTGGAAGTGTGGCTTTGGGTGGGGGCTACTCCCCCCCCCCCCCCCCCCCCCCCCACCCCCCCCCCCCCCCCCAGCACACACACACACACACACACACACACACACACACACACACACACACACACACACACACACGCACGCACACACACCCACACGCACGCGCACGCACGCACGCACGCACGCACACGCACGCACGCACGCAAACGCACACGCACACGCACGCACACATGCACACACGCACGCACGCACGCACGCACACATGCACGCACGCACACGCACGCACGCACGCACGCACGCACGCACGCACGCGCACCCACCCACACCCACACCCACACCCACACACACACACACACACACACACACACACACACACACACACACAGAGCTCCTCCTGGGATCTCGGTCCCCGCCAGCACTTGTCCGGAAATAACTCGGCATCAATTAAATCTACACCCTCCTGAAAGCAACAGAAAGGCAACAGATCTGTTCTGGGTCTGAGTCTGGGTTTGGGTGGCATTAAGTCGCAGCAAGTTAACAACCGAGTAATTTTCTGCATTGCGAAGCGATGATGGCAGCCGCGTCCACGTGGGCTATAATTTCATTATAAGTACCGCTGTCAGCCGTATTACATGAGAATAATAATATGGCAGATGGTGCACTAACGACCTGATTTTATTCACATACTCTGAACCCACGGCAGCAACTAATCCTGTAGTAACAGGTTTGCTTTGTGGGCAAATGCAATTCCCTGGTACTAGTAATGGACCGTTTGACGGTCGTCGCGTTGCAGGTCCTTTGGCCAAAGCATAGCCTGTGCTTTTGTTTCTGTCGATGTTGTCTGTGTCGATCGCTTCCGGTGGTTGTTAGCGCTTATACCTTAGTTAGGTCTTGGATTTTTACTTTGCAGTAATACCATTCTTGAGTTGTTGTTGTTGCTGCTGCTGCTGCTGCTGCTGCTGTTGTTGTTGTTGTTGTTGTTGTTGTTGTTGTTTCAAGTTGTTGGTTGGTTGGTTGTTTTTCATTCTTTTCTTCTTCTTTCAATTTAATGTTCTCGAACAATGCACGAATGTGTGGTTTTCGATGACGCTTATGACGCTAGCCCTCCAACTTTTACTCACGGCTCCATGGTGGGTCAGTCTTTGGGGGACTGTTTCGCCAGTTTAGCTGCACGTTAGTTAACGTCGAAGGCTCCTGTGGGTATACTGTCCGGGACATGCCGGAGTAAGTAAACTGGAGAGCAAAGCAGCCCCGCAAATGGCTTGCACGTCGAAAAATTTGAAGTGTTGAGGAACTTAAGACACCGCTGACTGACACAAAGCCAAGGACATCACATTTAGATCGCCTGGGGGAGATATCGAGGCATAGAAAAAGGAAGTGCTGGACGATCTTCTTTGAAAGGACGAGAAAGGATCGTCACGTCGTCAGTCAGACATACACTGGAACCTTTTCAAAGGCAACATCTCGGAAACTTCTGACAGAGTTCGGTTGTCCTGAAGTGATTCTGAGCGTAGATACATACCGAACTGAACTGGACTGCTACATGTTTTAGTGATTACCCGCCATCAAGTGCAACTTTCTTTGTTTGTTATTGTTATTGTTATTGCTTTTCAGTATAGGCGAGTTGACATTGTAATTCCCGTAATGGGATAAATAAGGTATTCTGTGTTGTTACCGGCTTGGCCGCGAATTGCATAAATTCGTTTAAAACTTAACCAGCTTAAAACGAAGCCGAGGATTGCAGCCACCCCTAAGAATGTTGTGAAGGTACAGAGGCTGCGAAAGGAAATTCAGGCGGCACAAGGATTTGGAACACATCCTGCAGTTGCTGGATTGGAGCGGTTGTTGTCGGTTGTTAAGCAAGCTAAGTACCTTGGTTCCAAACGACCATATTAATGAAGTCCACTGTTCTGCAACGGTGCTATGCGTACAATTGCACCCAATCGATACCTATTGTAAGAATAAAAATAAATGTGATGTTTGTCATACTCTCAATCAGCGTATCGATCCTTGCTGGTTCCTGAACCGTAGTCTGCATGTGACACGCAAATCACTCAATCGATCCTCCGCAGGAGAGATTTTTCTTCATGCTGCACACCATGCAGTTACCTCAGGCTTGAAATGATCTTCGTGGTGGCAGATCCGGTATACATCGAGTCCCACGCTCCGTTACCCAAATGATGTTGCTCGGTCGTTATATATCGTTAGTTAGTTATTGGAGTTTAACATCCTGTCATCCGCTCAGAATCACTTCAGGACAACCGAACTCTGTCAGAAGCAAATGCGCATTTCAGAACTCTTCTCTTACATACCCTTTCTCAAGTTAAACCCACAAAATCGATCTGTATACAAAATTAATATGAAAAAAAGACATAAGACACAAACGTCAAACACAATTTTGCGAAGAGCTAGTTCCTCCAGTAATCATTGCCCTAGTTAACACACACCCCAAAAAGTAGCGAATGCTTACACATACTGGTATCGTCGACCATTCCGTCTGATTTATCGAAACAATTAAGGAAAAGTATAAAACGGGAATGGACAGAAACATTACTTTTAAAAAGTTATATAAATGCATCATGGTAATACCAGTCGTCTGAAATCCTGAACATCACGATGTGATAAACACATGTGTGTGTGTGTGTGTGTGTGTGTGTGTGTGTGTGTGTGTGTGTGTGTGTGTGTGTGTGTGTGTGTGTGTGTGTGTGTGTGTGTGTGTGTGTGTATTCTATTACGTATGTGTATTCTGTCACGTTTGTATTGTTCAACGCGTCGAGCCACAGGGTAAGTACTTGATGAATTTGTATGTATTATTATGATGATTATTAATGGGAACATATAATTCCGTAAATTTCCTCCGCGGAAAATTCAGATTTCACGATCTCACTAGTTTCACAACCTGATCGTAACGTATGATTATAAACGTCATTTGGAAAACCAGGCTTGTCTCCGAGAGCTATTGCACTTTTACGTGGGATCACTGATTCGTCCTTTTGGTCTAACCCAACCAACGACTCTGAGGGGTGCCCGTGCAATAAGGTTTCCTTCGCCGCTTCTGGAGACATTCGACCTCACACCAAGCAGAGTCCATTATCGCCTTGAAAACAGCAGGAAATTAGCCCCTAAACTCCAACGATAAATCTCTCACAGTGTCGGGAAACTGCGCAGCACTGACAAGGGCATCCTCCCTCATCGATCGCGGCTCGTGTCCAGTCCATCTTCCACCCCAACATTTTCTTGATGAATTAGTGTTGTCGCCCTAGGAGCAAGGGAGGCAAGCACTCCTACCCCTCCTCTCTTCTGCTCTGTGTCGCGTCTCCTCGTCCTTAAACACGCTTTATGGCGTCGCTCGCAAGAGTTGGAAAGGTATGGATTGATCCCAAGGTTTAAAGGAACAAGCCTTCTCAGTTCCATTGGTGGGGGTGGGGGGGGGGGAACGTATATGACTGTTTTCTTCTTCTTCTCCTTCTCCTCTTCCTCAGTCTTCCTTCTCTCTCTCTCTCTCTCTCTCTCTCTCTCTCTCTCTCTCTCTCTCTCTCTCTCTCTCTCTCTTCTCTTCTCTCTCTCTCTCTCTCTCTCTCTCTCTCTCTCTTCTCTCTTCTTCTCTCTCTTTCTTCTCTTCTTCTTCTCTTCTTCTTCTTCTCTCCTCTCTCTCTCTTCTCTCTCTCTCTCTCTCTCTCTCTCTCTCTCTCTCTCTCTCTCTCTCTCTCTCTCTCTCTCTCTCTCTCTCTCTTAAAAATTCAGATTTGCATTTGTCTTACTTTGCCGAGTTTGTTTGTTGCGAAGTTTTACACAGTAATAATTTTTTTGTTTTATTCTTAAGATGTATTTTAGTTTGCCGCAATTATTTGTATTCTTGTTTGACGTACTGAGTGTTGTTGTGTTTGTCATCAGGGACAGCTTTGTAAAAAAACAACTTGTGCTTAGATCTATATCCTTGTGTAATAAAATTTCTCCTTCTTCTTCTTCTTTTTAGTGGCATTATTCTTTTCATCTGCCGGCTGGTTTTACTACATTATAAAAAATAAAAATAAAAATTAGTGAGCTAAAAGTATAAATGGGAGGTTAATAACATCACGCTGTAATAACATCATCAAAAAGTTCACTCCAATGAAATAAACTCAACAGAATTTTTAAAAATCG
>JABMCL010003517.1:865000-890000 GCA_018857735.1 Alviniconcha marisindica
CGCTACGGAAGCCGGATTAGTCTGACCAGATACTCAATCCAAAGTAGTTACCGATACATTGCACTTTTTCCCTGTCTAAACTTTCTTTTACTTTCTCACAACACCTTACTCTGCATGGCTCTGCAGCCCCCCCTCACCCCCCTCCCCCAAAAAAGAAAGAAAAAAAGAACAGCATAATCTCCAAGCAGTTCCTGCTTAATGAATTGTGGCTGCCCACATTAAAGAAGAAGAAAGTTCTGTGGGCGGCTGTCAAAAGGTATTATTTCATGACTGTAATTTTCTACTTGTTTCCTCCTAGAGTCGTCTCCCTTGCCGGAAATTCTAGTTGTCGTTTGCAAAATGGCGAACTTTTCTCAATCTAACACTTACGGCCAGTACTTTGGTTACGGGCCAGGCATGCAGTATGATGCATCTCAGAGTAAGTGGGTGCAAGGGAATACTGGAAATCAAACGCAGTCGACACAGAATCCGCAAAGTAAGCAGCAAGTTTATCAGTCAACTGCCCAGGCTGCCGAGTATTATGCCGCAGCGGCTGCGGCTGGCTATTCTGGTTACGGGAATCAGCTGTACGGGCAGCAACAAGGCTACGGAACCGGTGCCAATAGCGTCGGCATGACTGGAACAGCCAACACAAGTAATACTGCGGGAAACACTTCCATTGCAGCTACAGGAGCAAAAATGGGGGGTAGCTTTGGTAGTGCAACAGGGACTGCATCAAATAGTGCAAATCTGGCGCATGCCAGCACCAACAGCAACAGTGGCACTGGGAGTGGGACTGGGAATTTTGTATCAGGTGGATCGTTCGGAAACACAGCTGCTGGAAACAGCGCAAATGCTTTGAATCAAATGTTTGGTGCTGCATACGGAAATGCTGGACACAATTCTGGGATGAATAGTACTAACGCTGCAAGTGCTACAACTGGGCAAACTTTGGGAAACAATACTACTGGCATGACTGGGCAAACTTTTGGAAACAATGCTACTGGCGTGACTGGGCAGACTTTTGGAAATGATGCCACAGCTGGTGCTAATGCCATGGGTCAGCTGAGTCAAATGTTTGGGAATGGGGCAGGCTTTGGAAACAACATGTCTGGTGATGCTATGGGTGGAAACTTTGGAGCAGGATATAATGCATTCAACAGTGGAATGATGACATTACTACAGCAGTCTTTGCTTCAACAAGCAAGTGGGGCAGCAGCTTTTAGTACTGGAGGCATGTGGGGGATGCCTGATGGGGATGGTGGGTACTATGCTCCTCCTATGGACACTAACTTTGGAGGTGCAGGTGGCAAACAGGGGAAGAAAGGCAAAAAGTGGAGTGGCAAAGACTCAAACAAACAGGACTTTTATGGCAATCGCTTTGCCCAGATGTTTACAGGAATGCCAGGCGTGTTGGGCCAGTCCCAGAGTGGAGGCACAAAGACGAAGAGACTCCAAGATGGGGTCCGCATCAATGTGAAGGGAGAAAAAGTGGTGGATGTGGAGGTGCCACTGTCTCTTTACAGTCGCTGGGGTCAGCTGCGCAAGTTCTTCTACAAGCAGGACACAGAGGTTGTGAAGCATCTGTTGGAGTTCCATGATGAGATGTGTGAAGACTGCTTGGAAAGGTAAAAACTCAAAAAATAGACTCATCAAAGTGTAAGTAGTTGTACGTAATTTTCAACTAACACTTTGATGAGTGTACTATTTTAATTAGTAGTAGTAGTGTACTACATCAGTACATGATTTTCAACTTACAGAGTTACACTTTGATGAGTCTAGTATTTTAGTACTACTTTTACTTGGATAACTACTAAACTAGCAGTTTAGCATTGGTACACACTTTAGTTTTAAACTTTTAAAGATTATTCGCTCATGCAGCATGTTTAGAACTATAGAAGAAGAAGAAAAATATAATTATAATACACTCACCAGGCTTGGGAATTGTCCGTGACAATGCAAATCTCCATGGCAGTGAAACTGACTTTTCACAGGAAAAAAGAATTGTCCGCTGGGGGAAAATCAGGGGTACAACAAAAAGAAAAAGAAAGTAAGCATTAGCTCCACATCAAGATGAAAATGATTCAAAATCAAATGCCAGTGAAAAATTCAGAGCAAGTTTACACATGTATGGCTATCGCCCGTCTGTGTCACTTTAATTATCAACACAGTCACTGGCTATTATAATTATTCTCATTAACTCAATAACTGGCATTAGCACCATGTTTTGGCAAAGAAAAGGTGAATCTTCTGAAAAAAAATTAAGTGAATGATTCACCGTGTCTGTCACTCAAATCTGTGTCACTTTAATTATGAACACAGTCACTGGCTATTAGTATTATAATTATTCTCATTAACTGGCATTAGCACCATGTTTTGGCAAAGAAAAGATGAATCTTCTGAATTTTTTTAAAGTGAATGATTCACCATGTCTGTCAGTCAAGTTGTCAACCGTAGCAAAAAGTTTGATGATTTCAGAGTTTTTACTTTGAAGTAGTTCCCATGCCTCACAGTCACACACACACACATACACACACACCAAAAACAAAGAAACATTGTCGTTGACTGACTGAGTGTTGAGCTTACGGCAACAAACCTTATTTGTGTGGTGCTTTTTGTTATTTATGTTATTGTTGTTGCTAATATTATCAGTATGATTTATTAAATACATATTTCTCTCCAATATCATTCTATTTGTATGGTTCCAGAGAACAGCGAAAGAAAAAGAGGAATGGGGAGTCTAAGGTGACCGAAGAATCCTGTGCTAAAACAGCTGATGGAGGTGAGGTGTCTGGAAACGATGAAATAGGTACAGCAGCTTGAGCAGGTTTCCAGATTCCACAGGTGCTCTGGAGCAATGGTTGCGAATGCTTGCGAATGCAATTATTCAATTCAGTGATTTCATGATCTTTATTTTACTCTGCAAATTTTTATTCCTTTGATTCGTTATGCTACAAGTATTATATGTAATAATGTCACACCAAAGCCGTAAAGAAGTAGTCTTTTTAACAAAACAAATTTCAGTTATACTTAATAATAATAGGGAGAAGAGACTCTCATTAGTATCAAAATTGTATTTTAAGATAAGGGTTTTGGTTTTGAAACTGTCTATTGGTTACATAATTATGAAATTATATGTATTAATTATATTTATATTGAATTTAAAAAAAATGATTTTTTGGATGGCAGTTATGACTATGAGTAACTGAATTAGTTGGACTGGGTGTACAAAGCAGTTGTATGGCTGAGCTTACCTGTTGCACACTGGTCACTGCAGCCTCTTGGAATTGGTTTGGTCCTGAGCAGTGTTACAAGCACACATCATGCATACATGTGTGGAAGCATGGGTGCTCTGACTGAGAAAAGAAGTTATTTTCCAAATTTGATGTAAAACCACTGTGATCTTTTAAAGCCTAACCCGCTCAGAAGGAAATAAGTGCACATGTTTATTTTGAGCTATTCTACCAGTTGCACTGAACACATCTTCAATAGATCTACAGGTAGAAGTAGAAGGCTAGTTCCTTTGAAATTTGACAACCCCAATTACGTCTGACATTTCAAAGGTTTTATGACATTTGATTATCATTTTGTTTTACTTTTTTTGGCTTTAAAGATCAGCTCTGTGTAAAATAATCAGCCAAAGGGTTAATGGTACGGTTGATACCAATTCCTTATTAAGCAGTACACACAAACATGCATGGTTCATATACAGATAAAAGTTAAAACTTTAATACATATTATCTTAGTATTATTTACCATGAAAGTTGAAACACTAAGCTGGGGCCTGACACACTAAACTTCCAAACTGTTCATCACTGGCAGATCTGATCCATTGAGCCATTTGATGCATTAAAACTTGGCACTATAGCAGTATGCATTACAATATTGGTCAGAGCATGAACCACATGGTGGTGTGGTGTCAGCATTACTGTCACTTTTGTCAGAGTCTCAGTTTTGTTTTTTCTCACACTCTCTATGCATGCATGTGTGTGTAAAGTCTCTTGTTCAGATGGTAATATTTGTGGACATAGTGGCACTCTGGGATTTCAGCAACAAGTTTACAGTAATGTACACTAAGTCTGGCCTCCAAGACCTTAAGCTGTTAAAGTGTAATTAACACTGGACACCCCATGCAGGCCATGCAGTTAGCCACTCACCAGTGGCCAGTGCAAAGTCTGTGGGGTGCGTACAAATTTAAAATGTCAGTGCAGCCAGTGGCTGTATCGTGACCTGAGACTGTAGTACCATTCATGATACTCAATCTACATAGTTTCCAAGTGTCCTTACCTCTTTAGGCAGTGCCCATGGGTGGTCTGTTTTTCTATTTGCCCCCAGCATGCTGTGACCAGTATCCCACCAGGTACCATTTTCTTCTTCCTATACCCACTTCACTGGCCTATGGCCAGGCACTGCTAATTCCTCTACAGAGTTGCTGTCGGTCAGAAATAAGAATGCTGAGTTCTTCCCCTGCCTGCCTCTCAAACCACGGCATCCAACACACACATGCACACAAACACACACACACACACACACACACACACACACACACACACACACACACACACACACACATTCTCTCTCTCTCTCTCTCTCTCTCTCTCTCTCTCTCTCTCTCTCTCTCTCTCTCTCTCTCTGACACACACACACACACACACACACTCTCTCTGGGGGGGGGGGGGGGGGGGGGGGGGGGGAGCTACCACAAGGTCGGAAAAACAAAAGCTGAGTGCTGACCCATTAGCTGCATGTACATTGTGTCTGTGGTGTTTTTTCGCTGTGATATAACTGCACTGGTTGACTTGGCATAAAAAGCTAAGTTACTTACTTGTGTTGTCATTGTGCAGAGGGAGGTGAAGACATAACTGAGATGAGTGAGGAAGAGTTGGCTATACAGCAGGTCATGGGCTTTGCCAGCTTCAATACCACCCGGGTAAGACACTAACTGACTCATCACTACCAGGTTAAGGTACCCCTTGTTTCATCACTATACAGGTTAAGTACCCACTGATTCATCACTAGTGGGTAAGGTACCCACTGATTCATCACTATCACTTGTCATGGTGGGGTACCCACTTTCTTTACTAATACTATCGGGGTATGGAATCCACTGGTTTATCACTATCAGGGTAAAGTACCCACTGGTACTGATACATCACTGTTGGGGTGAAGTACCCACTGCTTCATCACTATCAGGGTAACGTACCCATTGCTTCATCAGGTCAGGGTAACATACCCGCTGCCTTATTACTATCAGGGTAAGGCACTCACTGCTTTGTCTTTGCCATGGTAAGACCAAGAGTTTCAGTACTTTATAATTTATTAAGAGATTTACCCTGTGTTAAGTCTGCTGATATTTAAGTAGTATGCATCTTAGTACCCTTAGAGTGGTGGAAGCTACATCATTGTGGGCCTGGACGCTCTGATGAGGATGTGGTGGATGAGTCAGGTTTTTTTTGTGGGGGGGGGGAGCATATTGGAAGCTACACCATGATGGGTCTGGACATTGATGAGGATGTGGTTGATGCAATTTGTCTTGCAGAGGCTGAGACAGTGCTTTACTGTGTGCAGGGGGGAGGGGGGACAGAAGGGGGGCATGGTGGAAGCTACATGCAATGGGCCTAGACATTGAGGAGGATGTGGTTGATGCGATTTGTCTTACAGAGACTGAAACAGTGGTATGTTGTGTGCGGGGGGGAGGGGGGTTATGATGGAAGCTACATCATAATAGGCTTAGACAGTTGATGAGGATGTGGTTGACGTGATTTGTCCTGCAGAGACTGAGTCAGTGGTGTGTTGTGTGCAAGGGGGGGGGGTGGGGGGGGTAAAGGAAGGTACATCACAGTGGGCTTAGACGTGGATGAGGATGTGGTTGATGCGATTTATCTTGCAGATGTTGAGACAGTGGTGTGTTGTGTGCAGGGGGCCATGGTGGAAGGCAACCAGGTGGACACTCTGGGCTGCACCAGTACAGTAGCCAAGTGAGTCACCCCATCCCACCAGGTGTATGGCTGTTGTTTCCCTTTCCCTGCTGTTGCCTTTGTGACCGGCATCAGTGCCCTGCTGTTGCCTTTGTGATCAGCATCAGTGCCCCACTGTTGCCTTTGTGACCAGCATCAGTGCCCTGCTGTTGCCTTTGTGACCGGCATCAGTGCCCTGCTGTTGCCTTTGTGACCAGCATCGGTGCCCTGCTGTTGCCTTAGTGACTGTCATCAGTGCCCTGCTGTTGTCTTTGTGACCAGCATCATTGCCCTGCTGTTGCCTTTGGGACTGGCATCAGTGCCCTGCAGTTGACTTTGTGACTACCATCAGTGCCCTGCTGGTGCCTTTGTGACCGGCATCAGTGCCCCATTGTTGCCTTTGTGACCAGCATTGGTGCCCTGCTGTTGCCTTAGTGACCAGCATCAGTGCCCTGCTGTTGCCTTTGTGACCAGCATTGGTGCCCTGCTGTTGCCTTAGTGACCAGCGTCAGTGCCCTGCTGTTGCCTTTGTCACCGGCATCTGTGCCCCGCTGTTGCCTTTGTGACCAGCATCAGTGCCCTGCTGTTGCCTTAGTGACCAGCATCAGTGCCCTGCTGTTGCCTTTGTCACCAGCATCTGTGCCCCGCTGTTGCCATTGTGACCAGCATCAGTGCCCTGCTGTTGCCTTAGTGACCAGCATCAGTGCCCTGCTGTTGCCTTTGTCACCAGTATCTGTGCCCCGCTGTTGCCTTTGTGACCAGCATCAGTGCCCTGCTGTTGCCTTTGTGACCAGCATTAGTGCCCTGCTGCTCTGCAGGAGAACATGATCATTTCAGTTTCTGCAAGCACTTTGTGAAAAAATGACTCATTGTTGTGTGCACTCCTATCCCTGTCTCCCCCAACTCGCCAAACACCTAGTCTGACCAAATGTTTCCTTAAAACTGCTTTTTTAATGGCAAGCAAATAATCTGCAAGAGAATGGCTTTTTTTTTTAATGAGGAGTAGAATGCAAGACAGTCCTTCAAAGTCATGGCACTAGACCAGTCTTGAAGGTAATAGTTGATTAACCAGTCTAAACTCACACAAAAATCTTTTCATATTGCATACACCCTGGTTTTCCCAAATGAATCCTAAGCCATATCAATACAGTGTAAAACAAATGTAAGAAACTCAGTTATTCTTGTTCTTACAAGTGTGGGTCATAAGTGTTTTGTATTTTTTGGAAGAGAGGCAGCTGTCTGGCATTCTTAGAAGGTGCAGCCAATATTTAATACATCCTGTGCATGTGTTTACATAAAGAGGATATCTACTGGTTTCCCCGTAAACTAGAGCGCTTGGTGTTCTTCTGCTAACATTCAAGAATCGTTTGACAGCAAAATAGATGTACTCTTTGAATTATACAATAGTCAGCCATAATTCCCCAAACCTCAGACCCATAGGTTAGCATTCATTGGATTTGGCAGTCAAACAGTTAAAAATAATAGTTTCAGACATTACTCTCCCAGACTCCACAGAAGACAGAATACCCAGTACACCTTTCCTGGCTCAGTCAGATGTATCTTTAAGCTCATATGAAAATGTTAAGCCAGTGGAGAATACTATACCCAAGTATTTGTTGTGGTTAACAATTTTCAGTTTCATACCATCATAAAACCAGTTCTCTTTAGTAACTATGGCAGCTCTATAATAGAGGGAGAGAGAAAAGTGATCAACAACAACACAGTAGTGCATTTGCATACTTTTTCTTTCCTCGTGCTAAATTTGGACTCTGATCATTATTAGCCATTACTTCTAAGCAGTGCGAAATAGAACATGTACCAAGCTAGGCAGTTCGATCAAACTGAAGCAGGGTCCCTGTCATTTTTCAAGTTCATTTATGATGAATGTGGCCCTTTATTGGGTGAATGTTCTGACTACCACTGATTTACCTCACTTGCTTCACAGCTTTATAGCCACATCCTTATTGGAAAGATGAGAGTCTGTCAACTGTTTTCTGGAGAGAGGTAAACAAACCTGTCGAAATTAGATGCCAGTTGTAAAACCATGCTACCGTATCATGAAGAATACTCTTCTTGAAATTACCTCCCTTGTTCCAGACCAAAACTGAAGCATGACTGCAAAAAGGCATTCCAGTTTTTGAACTTTATTTATTAGTAATTTTACCATTCTATTAGTAACAAAATATTAAACTATATTCTTTGAAATTTGGAGACAGTAAACTGCCTGGAAATCTTTTTTTTTTCAGGAAGGGAGGCTTTTATAATACTGATTACAAGACATAACTTTTATGTAGCACTATTCTCTGGTCTACACAAACTCACTGCACTTTACAACATTCTCCAACATTTTCATCATTAATTGAGGAAGCTATCAAAGGTAACATGTTCAAGAAAGTAATACATATATGACTTTTATGTGAAGTGAGACTCGTTGACTTCTGAACGAGGGTTGCTCAGAGTCGGAGGGCTCAGGTGACTGTTTAGACAGGTCTGGTAAAAACTGTAGTTAAAATCCACACATCCACGAGGAAATGAACAAGGCGTACAAATAATGCTGCTTTGTATGCCTTTGAAACTGAAAATCCACACACCCATGAGGAAATGAACAAGGCATACAAATAATGGTGCTTTGTATTCCTTCAAAACTGTGTTAAAAACTCACCTCTACAAACAATGCCACCACATGTGATTTCAAATTCTGCCTTCTTCCTTTTGCCCCCCCTATCCCAACCTCTCTCACTTCCCATTACAATTTTTTCTGTGCATTTGTGGGTGGGTATGGTAGACAAGGATTACAATATTATGTTTGCATATTATTTGAGGTTTTATGTGTACAGTTTTGTTGATCTTGTAAAATGCGGTGTGCTCACCTTTTTCAGTGAAATGCAGCATTACAGAAATGACCACTATTATTATCATTCCTGCAATGCTTTTAATAGTAGTATTCGATTGTAATACTAATATTAGTTCAATTTTGAATGGTAAATATTGCAGAGATGATGATAAATATTCCCGTTATGAACCTATGATGATAAATATTACCCTTATGAACCTGATAACTATTGCAGAAAAAAATATTAAGGACTGCAGAGAACATGATAAACTTTCTGGAGAAGCTGATTAATACTGTATGCAGTGGATGATAAATATTGCAGAAAAGATCATGAATATTGGGTGCAGAAAGGGCAGTACATACTGCAGAAAAGATGGTAAATTTTGTAGGGAAATATGACTTAAATTGTAGAAAAGATGATAACAGAAAATGACATGTTGTGGGAAAGGTGAAAAAGTATAGAAAAGATGTGTCTTGTTTTCAGATCAGCCAAGTCCAGTACCTGGGAAGCCAAGGCTGGTTTCATAGGGCCAACAGTACCACAAAAGGACAAACCAGGTTGGAGTTTTATTTTATGTCCATCCTATTTCTGGCCACCGACATGAAAATGGTAACATTGTCAATTTCCATCAACAAAATGTCTCATGACAGATCATCAGTAGTGAGTTTACGTTGACAGGAACTGGATGCAAACTGCAGTATTTAAATGGCATTATAATGACAACAGGGCATGAATTTTTGTTCTTGCCTTCTTTTTTTCTGCCCCCCCACCCCCACCCCCACCCCCATATCCTGAGGACTGTAGAGAATTGACTATGACAGCAGTTGCTTCCCCTTTACCTCAAACTGTGGATATATATCCACTGTCTGTTTATTTAGCCTGACTAAACTGGTACAAGGCACTTTTTTTTTTTAACTGATTGATACTGTCAGCTTTGAGATGCATGTACAAGTGAGACTAGCACACTAAGATGTGTAGGGAGGAGATTAAAGATTCATCTAAAGGTATTATGTCACTGGTGTCCTGTCAGTATCCTTTTGTTTCTTGCGTCTTTGATGGGGTGGGTAGAGTTGTTTCCTTGGGACACAGGTTTTTCTCCCAGAATTGGCTGTCGGTGCAGACTCTCTTATGATGTTTGTGCATCCTTTGTGTGCAGTCACATGCATCAACATCTATGGACACATTAAAATCCAAAGCACTGGCAGGCATACAATTGTTTGGATGCAAAATAATACAGCGCAGGCTAGGCCTGCCTTTAAACTCAGAGGCAAAATGTGAATGCCCAAATGGAAGGGAACTGGAAGCACACACACAATTCACCTACCCCCCCCCCCCCCCCCACCCCCCTATGGGTGTGCTGAACTGGAAGCAGTTACACGCAATTCATCTACCCCCCCCACCCCCCTCCCCCTTCCCCCCTCCTGGAATGGGTGTGCTACTTCCATAAAAAGAAGGATGTAGAAGCTGAAGAACCTAGAGGCAGTATACCAGTTATTTGCTGTATTGTTAATGATGTACTGTTCATGTTTCAGAATCAGAAAGTAAAACGCAGAATGAGTCTGAGGGTGGCAACACGTTATCGGAAGAGGAGAAACTGTTGATGAAGAAGTTAGGGTGGACTGTCTTCAACAGGAAGGTAATTGATTACCAGGGTAGAATGTTCTGCTGTTCAGACAAAGTGAGACAAAACCTTTTTTGTGATTGGGAGAGCTGCAATTTGTTCGGCTTTGTTGTCAAACCCACTTACATTTTACACGTAATGTGTGGTATCTGGATACATATGATTTTTCTTCACGCCAGGGACGAAATTAGCTGGGGTCGGTTGTGTTATTCTGTTACAATAAAACGAAGGGGAGTAACTTGAATGATGCTACTGTTGCTAGTATTAAGCGGAATGAAAGAAACAAAATGTATAATTCTGATGCAGCATTAACTTTGTGATGGACATGTTTAACCCAGTCAGTGTTAAAGAAAGGAAGGAAATCTGTGTATACCTCTGCCAGGGAGTTACAAGGTGCGGAACGGATTAAAACAGTTTTTTTATCCAACGCCTCACAAAGCATGATTGTACACAATCTGAAAGATGTATTTTTGTAATAACTTTGCATGATTTTGTTTTTATATGCATTAACAGGATCATGAGTATACAACTTCAGCTGATCAACTTTGAAACTTGTACATTAAAATTGTGCAACACATTTGGATGATTGATGATTTGGACATGTGTAAGAGGGGAGGTAGCTGACCCATTTCTTGATAATACAAAAATCTGTTTGGCCTTTTTTCTTCTTTTTTTTACTACGGGTTTTCACTTTTTTCAAAAAGCATTATCAATAGGTGTAAGCTAGGGAGGTATGTTGTGAAAGTGTTATGTTTTCTGGAAGACTGCCAGATACTGAAGTTCTGTTACTTGCAAATAATAGTAGACTAAGTTGGTGTAAAAAAGGCTTAAACTAACTGGTGCACTAAAGTAGTTTGCAACAACTGAAAAGCCTTCTGTTCATACACCATTTTTCTTAGCAATGAAATGTGTGATGATTTAATTCAGTGTGCATTTAGTACAAAAATATTTTATGAGTTTTTTTGTGTTTTTTTGTTTTGTTTTTGTTTTTTGCCCACTTAGAGATTTAAGCGTTTTATCTGTACTAAGAACTTTGAGGGGTGGGGGGGGGAGGTCTAATGAAATATTCACTTGAACTCTCTGCATGATATGAAAAGAGGGGATTGAGATAATGAAAATGAGTGCCAGAGTCATATCAGTACACCTATGAGAATGTTTTTTAAAGAGAGAGAGGGAAGTTAAAAACAGCAAGAATGTTTTTGAAACAGGCCTTATTCTTGTAGAAGTGAATCACCCAGTCTTGAGGCCAAGGTTGTGCTGTCAGTAAAAAGCAACTCAGTCCATCCAGAGTGTAACAGTGGTGTCGCTGTTGAACAGAAAAATACCATTCGGTCACATTTCATTCCTTATCGAATCTTTTTTATTTGTTTTATTTTATCCTGTTTGAAATAAATTTGACACAACTGATGAACAAGTATTTGTGTTGTGTTTTGAGCAGACCTGCAAAGTTGTTGGTTGCTTGCTAACTTGGTTGCTGAGCACTGGTGTAGCAGTGACAGATGTTGATGGTGACTCACTGTGCTTGTTGAACTGGTTGATGAGCACAGGTGAGGCTGACAGGTGTTGGTGGTGGCCACCTGGGCTTGGTGACTTGACTGACAAGCACAGGTACAGTGGTGATAGATGCTGATGGTGACTGACTGTGCTTGTTGAACTTGGTTGACGAGCACAGGTGAGGCTGTGACAAATGTTGTTGGTGCCTCCCTGGGCTTGGTAACTTGACTGACAAGCACAGGTACAGTGGTGATAGATGTTGATGGTGACTCACAGTGCTTGTTGACCTGGCTGATGAGCACAGGTGTAGCGATAACAAGTGTTGATGGTAACTCTCTGTGCTTCTTGAACTGGTTGACAAGCAGCAGTGAGGCTGTGGCAGATGTTGTTGGTGGCTACTTGGGCTTGGTGACTTGACTGACAAGTACATGTGCATCAGTACCACATGTTGATGGATACTCACTGCGCTTGTTGAACTGCACCAGTGGGGCCATGGCAGGTGTTCTTTGTGGACCTGTGCTGGATGACTTGATTGACAAGCACAGGTGCAGCAGTGAGAGATGTTGATGGTGACTCACTGTTCTTGTTGAACTTGATGAGCACAGGTGCAGCGGTGAGAGATGTTGATGATGACTCACTGTGCTTTTTGAGCTTGGTTGATGAGCACAGGCAAGGCAGGTGTTGTCGGTGGCTACCTGAGCTTGGTAACTTGACTAACAAGCACAGGTACAGCACTGACAGATGTTGATGGTGACTCTCTGTGCTTGTTGAACTGTGCTAGTGAGGCTGTGGCAGGCGTTGTTGGTGGTGGTTACCTGGGCTTGATGACTTGACTGACAAGCACAGGTGTGGTGGTGACAGTTGCTGATAGCTCACTGTGCTTGGTGTTGTTGGTTGTTGCAGAAACAAGACGAGGAAAACGGCAAGAGTGATAATGATGATGATGATGAGAAAGTTGATGATGGTGGCAAAGATGGGTCAGCTGTTGAAGGTATTGGTTGGTGGCTGTGGTGGCTCTCATTTTCTGCATTCCCCCCCAGTGTGACTGTGAAGAATTATTTACGCAATGTGCTTGTTACTTTGTTGTCTGGAAGGCTTTGCTGCTCTGTCTGTCATCACTTGTTTCCATTTCATTTCCCTTATTGGCTCATACTGAGATGGTTTGTTTGTGTGGTGGTGGTGATGTTAGTTATATTACCCCTACCCCTTCCCCTCGCTTCTTTTTTTTTTGGGGGGGGGGGGGGGATGGGGGAGAGGGGGTGTATTTTGAACTCATCTTCACCATGTGTCCATCTGCATGTGTCCAGGCTGTGTTTGGATATTTCTAAACCACTGATTCTTTTGATCTGCTAAGCCTGTTGCGACCAAGCTTGGTGTAATTGTGCATCATCATGAGCCTAGGTGTCTTGTAAGAAGACAGGATTGTGATCTTCACAGTCAAGGTACTGTGGATATGTAAGAAGACAGGATTGTGATCTTCACGGTCAAGGTACTGTGGATATGTAAGAAGACAGGATTGTTATCTTTGTGGTCAAAGTGCAGTGGATATGTGAGAAATTAAAGAAGACAGGACTGTTATCTTCATAGTCAAGGTACAGTGGAGGTTCAAATCATGACACAATTACATCACCATTTGATTCTGAGCAGCTGAACATTCTGCAGTCAAGTCGGGTGTGATGCTGCATCATCATGAGCCAGAGTGTCCTGCAGAAAGTTTGGGTCATTGTCTTTTGAGGTCACAGCTAGGGGTAGGATTCAAATCCTCACAGAAGTGATAGTTTCATCTATATTTTCAAAACTGATAATCCTTTTGCAACCTAACCTTGCAACCTAGGCATTTTGCCACAAAGTTTGGAATGCCATCTTCAGAGTCAAGGTTACACTGATGGTTTGCATCCTCTGAATTTTTCCATCCTGTATCTTCTGAACCTCTTAACTTTTGCTGCCAGATTTTATGTACCAGTGTGTCATCAGTAGCTGGCTTGTTGTGCAAAAAGGTTGGATTGCTGTCATCAAGGTCAAAGACACAGAGAGCCCTTACATTAATAGTTTCAATATAAATCCATCACATACTGGCCACCCAGACCGCAAAACATTTTAGATAGAGATACCCAGCAAGCCCGCAGTAACAACAGTCTCCCTTGGTACCTGCTTTGTATTGCTGCGGTGGAAGCAAAAGTAAGCTTCATTCATGACCTGCTGCTGCTGCTGCCTGTTGACAACCTCTTCTTCTGCAACACTCTTCCATGGGTTTGTCATGTCTACCATTGTGAAGCTTGAAGTATGTTTCGTTGAGATGGGGTGTGCACCTAGCCATTTACAAGAAAAGATAATGAGGAAGGTTAGCTATGGTTTACTGTCAAGGAATACAAGCAGGTTTGCAGGTGCAAACAATAAAATACCAAACTTGAAAAGTCCAGATTAAACTACACACACGCACGCACGCATGCACGCACGCACGCACACACGCACACACACACGCGCATGCATGCATGCATGCATGCATGCACACACTAATATTTATACTGATGATGATAATAAATGAAAGTAAAAACAAACAGATTTGTCATAGGTGTAGAGAGCAAATTCCAGGTGTTCTCTTGCATTCACCTACTTATTAACTGTGGCAATCCCATGACTGTGCCACTGAGTTTCCTGTATTGACACTGGTTGTTCAGTAGTGGTAGTGTCAGAGAATGGTGAAATAAGCTGGGGATGGAAAGGTAAGATGACACCTAGTGGTCAAATGTCTGCCATGACTATACCACTGACTTTCATATACTGGCATTGGTTATGCTGTAGCAGTGGTGTCTAAGAACAGTGAAATAAGCAAGGGAGGGAATGATAAGTTGAGACAGAGCTGTTCAAACATCTGCCCCGACTGGCAAGTATACAAACCCGGTTTGTGTGTTTTGTGACTGGTGTGAAAGAAAATGTGTCTCTGTCATGATCAATGCAACACTCAGTGTTGTGGTTTTGGGGGACAGTCTGATGGCATGTGTTATCACAACCATTCATTTTTGTTTTGTTTTGGGTTGTTGTTTTCTGAGGTGCCTGTGATACTGTTTGGTGTCATTTTGTGTGAAAATCTGTTCATGATAGTGCAGTGTTGCTATGTTTGCCAACTGCACTCCACCCAAAATCTTGCATTTAGGACTTGCTTAAGTAAATGGGAGACAATTGATATTTTTTCTGGACTGCGAAAACTTTGATGTTGGTTGTTTCTAATTCAGAGACTGTTTTGGCAAGATCTTTTAACCTGCACCTATTGATAATGATTACTGCTATTAGATTTTGCACAATGATTTTTTGCATGTTGATAACCATCTCAGAGTTTTACATGGTGGCTTTAATCAAATTTTCCCCGCAAGTTATCATCCAATAGAGTTAAGATTCTTTGTGATTGTTACCTTCGTGGGCATGAAGGTATTGCTCTGAGTAACTTAGGTTTTTACTGAACAGAGATCACAGGTAGGACTCCTGGCTCAGCAAAACACTTAGTGTTGACATTTTCTCAGATGCTTTTTAGGTAAGATCTTTGAGACACAGCATGGTGATGACTTCTGTCAAGCTAGGCACATTCATATGGTTTGATGATCATGAAATGCTTTCAAAGTTAAACAATTTAATAGGAGATTTTGAAGATAAGATGAGATTGTATATGTCTGAATTTTGAATGTGAGTCAGTTGAGCTTTTTTATGCAGGAGAACCATCATCGCCCCAAGCTCTCTTTGAGTTAGGAGGGTACCACCCTCACAGGCATGAAATTTTGAAGGCGTGAAATTAGACTACCCCCCTCAACCCTCCCACCCCACCCCCCTTTTTAAAAAAATTTATGAAAGCCTTTAATCAAGCTTAATGACTTGCAATTTTTCTGGACTGTAAAAACTTTGATGTTAGCTGCTTTTTATTCAGACACTTTGCATGAGATCTTTTAAAGTGTGCATTATGATAATTATAACTTCCATTAAGTTCTCAGAAGGTCTCAGATTGCAATGTATTGTATGCCATTGGAATCTTATGCCTGCTTAATATGTTTTTGTTTTGTTACAGGCAAGGCCCCATAGGTGCAAAACTACGGCAGCAATGTCCACAATTTCCATTGAAAATGGACCACTTTGTCAGAGTCTGGCACTCATTTTCACATCTTCAGACATGTCCAAATACATGTTGATGGAACCTTGTTTTTTTCCTTTAAAAAAAAGAAGCTTCATGGAGGATAAACAATTCAAATTTTGTTTCCGTGTTTAACTGGAGTTGATGAAACTAATGTCTTATTTTATGGATAGCATTGTTCTGTGTGTATTTATGTTCTTTTACTGTTTGATTTATGGAAATTGTCTTTTCTTCTTTTCTCAACTTCAGAAGTTGCAATCAACTTTGATTATGACAGAAGTATGGTACATCATGTGTGTGGGTGTGTGAATGTCCGTGTTTCTGATGTCTAGTGATATTTTGAAAGTATGTGATCTTATCTTTGCAATACGTTTAATTCTTTGGTTCTATGCAGTGACCAAACTCAGCATATGATTGAGATTTAATGAGATTTAACTACAAAAAGGTTTTGTTTGTTTGTTTGTAAAGTAAATCTCAGCCTCATTTTAAATTTGAGGAAATCTGTCAGAACTGATTCTTAGCGCACAATGGTGTCTCCACTTGTGTTGATTATATGTGTGCTTTTCTCTTACACCATACAGTGCATATTTCGTAAGATTTGGGGTTAGAATCAGCAGTCTGGCCACCAAGACTAATATAGTTCATTGTGACCAAACTGAGATTTTCAGGCATCACAATTTGCTAGCACAAGCACCAGAAAACTGACATGATCAAGTAAATGTTGTGTTTGAAAGTTATGTTGATTACTTTGGGAAGAAGTCTGAGTGGTATAATGCATGTAATAATGGTGTAATGTGTCATTTTTAAGAGCCATTTAACTTGATGGAAGAATAAAATGTGAAAAAAGGTGACTTTCATAACAATGTACGCAAGGATATATCTTTTCTACCAGGGAAAGTTGCATCATATGTTGGTGTTGGGTTTTCATTTTAGGGGTTGATGTTGGTTGGTTGTATTTTTTCAATTTTTTGTTTTGTTTGTTTGTTGTTGGTGGTGTTGTTGTATTTGTATTAAAGTATTGTGGAGATGGACATCTCCAGCCGGATAGGACTGTTTCGGGTGCAAATCCGTCGCTCATTTAACAAGGATAAAGGTTGACCCGGGGGGGGGGGGTTGCTTTGTTTGATTATATACCTTTTTCCGGGGGGAGGGGGGGTTGCTTTATTTGCCTTTTTACTCATCACCTATTTAAAAATAAATTTGTGTGTGTGCCAAAATGGTTCTGATAAAATGAACTCACAATTTTATGGGTACTGTTCCGTTGGATTTCACATAGGTTCTTGCTCCTTACGCCCAGTGCAGCTGTCCAGACCCCCACAGGGATGCTGAGTCTTCACTACTGAGGCTAGATTCCCACAGGGCTTGTGGTTTTGATTGCTGATGTAGACCCCCGGATCCCAGCAGGATGCTGACCCCTGATTACTGATGCAGCTCCTAACCCCCCCCCCACCCCTCCAGGGTGCTGGCCTTGAGTTCTGATGTAGACCCCAGCAGAATGCTGACCCCTGATTACCAATGCAGTTTCTAAACCCCTCCAGGGGTGCTGGCCTTGATTGCTGATGCATACCCCTGGACCCCACAAGGATGCTGACTCCTTACCAATGCAGCCCCTGTGGGGTCCCCAGAGTTTAGGATTTGAACCTTGTTGACTTTGA
Organism: Alviniconcha marisindica; assembly: GCA_018857735.1. Taxonomy (NCBI): domain Eukaryota; kingdom Metazoa; phylum Mollusca; class Gastropoda; family Provannidae; genus Alviniconcha; species Alviniconcha marisindica. Next base: position 882,658 of record JABMCL010003517.1, read on the forward strand.
CTTTCTTTTAGCTGACAGTACGCAGAAACGTGAATTCCTGTGAGTGTAAGGAGATGAAGATTTTATCTTAAAAGAACAGGTTTGTGAACACCTTCAATAAGGGGAAAGCAAACTGGAGTACCCGAGAAAAAGAAAAGGTTGAAGTCCACCCCCACCAGCAATCAAGCCCTGTGATAAGCTGGCAGCTAGCTTAGCTTGGTGGGGGGACACTTTTAGATTTAATGAGGCATTTGCGGGTACATTCCGCGGCACATGCATGTAGTGTTATTTTTAAGCCTTTCGCCGGCAGCTGATTGAGGGTGTCTGCACAAATCTTTCTTTTGAAAAGTGGTGTATGTTACCAAACTACAATGTCAGGTAAGCTGCAGGTGTTCAATAGTAAGGTCTTTACAACACAGCTAATGCAGTTGGATCTAAAGTAACACACATTACTTATGCTGTAATGGTAGGTTATATGCCTCATTGAAACAAAAAGTGCCCCCCCCCCCCCTCCCCCCAAGGACACTTGAAGGCAAAATGGATTAAATTGACTGAATAGCATGCTTCATTATGCTGTAATGCTGTAAACAAACCAAGTCAAAACAAAAAAACAGACCCCACCCCCCAAGAAAGAGCAACCATTACATAATTAATTCAAATTATGGTAGAGGCTTAGTTTGTTCTTCTGTTGGTTTTTGTTTTGTTTGTTTGTTGTTGGTGATGTTTCATGTAGGAGGCTATAGCAAATAAAATTGTTCATATATTTGGTTAATTATCAGCCTTTCCCGTGCTTCAAGGGAGTCAGTGGGAAGGAAAAAATGAACAGAATTGATTTCTGGCAGTCTTCAGTATGGAATTGTTCTTGGTCTTGTTGTGCAAGATGAATTAAGATGCCAGCTGGCCTAGTCATTGTGCTCAAAAATCACTGCATGTTCACAACATAATAATACATGTACATTTTGGCTGATTCAGTTACAAATGTTGTTTGATGGCAAGACTTGTCTACATATTTTTGGTTTTAGTATGTATAATATTGTCCTTTATGGTTGATAATTTGTCACTAAATGTAATTATGTTGTGGAGTTACTGTGGATAATTTGAATACATTGGTCAGCCAGTTTGAATATATCTGAGTGTCAGTTTGCTGGAAATTGGTTGCAAAGAGAGTCATGTGCGTTGCAGTGGTGATGCTACATACGCAGGCATCCACTCCAGTGACCTGTCAGTAGTGGGAGTGTTCTCTTCTATTATAAAAGGGGTGTATGTGTGTGTGTGTGTGTGTGAGAGAGAGAGAGAGAATACAACTGACTGACATTGAATCCAATGTTTCTTTTTGTGTTCAATTTGTCAATTGTTTAAAGTGGGGAATACAGATTTCGTTTCGGTGGGATTTTTTCTCCCCAGACACAAAACATTTAATTGCTGAAGTATTTTGGAAATGTGTCACAAAAGCGAAATTTAATGTTTTCACTGTGTTAGTCAGATTTCTGGCTGATTTCCACCACTCTTTCAGCTTCTTTGCACAGACCCTATATTAGCCAATGTCCCTTAGCTTATTACAGTGAATGTCTTCCTGATTTATTGAGAGCATGGGGTTGCACTGTTATCAATGATTTTATTGGAATATATATAAATATTCATTAAATAAATGTAAGGAGCAAGAACATTTGTAAAAGAGGCTTGAGTCGGGCAGCTGGAATCAAAGCAGTACAGGCAACCCACCTTTGACAGAACCAGAAATCATTTAGGAACAGCGCAAGTAGTTGCACATAATGCAATGTTTAAGCTGAACATTTTTGGAAACCACAAACATTGTACTTGGTTGGACTGGGAAAAGAAAGCAAAATATGGAAGGTGGGTTGGGTGGGGGGGGGGGGGGGGGGGGGGGGGGGGGGTGAAGCTGAGACTCATCAAGTATCCATTTATGTTGGATAGTTTGAGGTTGATGTTGGACTTTGGGGCTTTCTTTTGGGGGTTCCTTGTGTTGATGTTGGTGGGGGATGCCGTTGTTTTCTTTCCCCCACCTGTGGAGTGGGATTGTATTTCTGTTTATTTAGTTTTCTGACTGATTAGACACTTTTGATGGTCCAGTATGGGGCAACCGCCTCTTGTAGGTATGGCAAGTTAATTATTTTTCAAGATGCCTTCGAAGCACCACCCCTACAGTTGGCATTGCTTTTGTAGCTTTGCTTTGTCATCGCAATGGTGGTTTCCAGTCTTTGGCATTCTTGAAAAAATGAAATGTCATATGCAAATTTCAACTAATAAAGAATGGCCATTCCATTTTGTGTAATTGCCCTGATATAACCGTACCGGTTGACTGGGCGTAAAACACCAACTTACTTACTTACCATTTTGTGTAATTATTTTGTCTGTGACTACCAGATTGTTCATACTGTTTTCTGATTCATGTGCAGCCATCACATTCTATCCACAACTCCCTAGCATCTCTCTCTCTCTCTCTCTCTCTCTCTCTCTCTCTCTCTCTCTCTCTCTCTCTCTCTCTCTCTCTCTCTCTCTCTCTCTCTCTCTCTCTCATTATACTTTGATTGGCCTACAATGTCCGTTATTGTCCATTTTGCAGTTGCAAGTTCTTGTACAATAAAGCAAAGCAAAATTCATCAGTTTTCCTGTTTTCATTATAATGACACTCTCTCTCTCTCTCTCTCTCTCTCTCTCTCTCTCTCTCTCTCTCTCTCTCTCTCTCCTCTCTCTCTCTCTCTCTCTCTCTCTCTCTCTCTCTCCAGCTCCAATCAAAAAGTTTTTTTTTTTTTAATGAACGGCATTTCAAAGTACAGGCTACACCAAATGACGGAAAAGGTTCACTAAATAGGCTGGGCTGAGTGTGTGCACACACATACGCACCCACGCGGCACTCACACACCTGTTGCGCTTAAAAATCATCAGGGAGACATCTACATTCTTCACTGGTTTTGCTACGTGTGAGCCGGTTTGGCCTAGCGGTAAGGCGTTAGGCTGGTAAGCGGAAGGACCTCGGTTCGATACCGCTTCGGCTCTCCTTTCTCTTCAAAAAAGTTGTGGTTTGTGGACACTGTCTTGTGTGCTTTGTCCCTCACAATTATGAAACATTGAAATGGCTCTCATCGCTGCCCATCTTAATGCAGGAATCATTCTGGTGGTGACAGCGTAGCGATAGGTATATAATCTCCCTCTTCCCCCACCTCCATACCCCCTTCCCCCCCCTTCTCCCCGTCCCTAATAAGCCTTATGGTTTCTGTGGACGTTAAGCACCATGTTTACTTACTTAATTTTGCTACGTTGTGATTATTGGGAGCCGCTTTGGCCTATCGGTAAGGCGTTAGGCCGGTAAGCAGAAGGGCCTCGGCTCGATTCCGCTTCGGCTCTCTCTTCAAAAAGGTTGTGGTCTGTGGACAGTCTTGTGACTTTGTCCCTCACAATTAATGAAACATTAAAATGGCTCTCATCGCTGCCCATCTTAATGTAGGAGTCATTCTGGTGGCGACAGGTATATATAATCTTCTCCCTCTCCCCCACCTCCTTCCCCCCCTTCTCCCCGTCCCTAATAAGCCTCACGGTGACCATGTTTACTTGCTTACTTACCCCCATACTCCAGAGCTCAGGAGCTGTGTGAAAGTCGAGGTGGCCGCCCTGGGCTCCCGTCCCTAAAAAGCCTACGGTTTCTGTGGACGTAAAGCAACACTTCAACCATCAACCCCCAACCCCCATACCCCCTGCCATCCCCACCCCCCGTCCCTAATAAGACTTATGGTTTTTGTGGACGTTAGGCACACGTTTACTTACATTGAGAAAGCCTGAGACTATGTGACCATGCACAGCTAGCACATCAGCTTAAAGTCGACAGACCTGAAATAACCAGAGAATCAGCAGCATGCACCTCCATCAGCTGTCTTTCAGTGCCCCTAGTAGCTGTTTGTGCAATCCGTGGCCTCTTGGAATCACATGCTGAAATATACCCCCACCCCACTCCCAGCAACAAAGTCTGAAAGATCCAGTGACTGCCAGTATTTCGAAACAATAATAAAACAAAAAAACACCAGATGTTAAAACGAATTATCGGACAATACAAAACGTGTGGATTTGTTTTTAGTGCAAACACTTTTTTCACGCTGCAAACAGATAACACTAACAAACAATGAAACATGACTACTAATTTTTGGACAAAGCCAGCGGAATGTCATGTGTAGCAGGCAACAGATTGACAAATATAGTCGTAGGCTACATCGGACCTCTCGAGTAAAACTGAAAGTCAGTCTGTGCTGTCGTCAAGCACGCTGCTTTATTTAGTATAACTGACGCGGACTCGCGGCAAAAGACGGAAATAATTTGTATAACGCACTGAGGCCACTGGCATGGCAGTTTTTAGTCTAACTCCCAAGGCCTTCCGATGAAACCATAAACCGAGGTCCCCCGTGTGCATCTATATATATATAATATATATATTATATATAATATATATATATATATATAGATATATATATATATATATATATATATATATATATATATTATATATATATATATATATATATTATATACGCATGCAAAAAGATCACATCCTCCCCCGTCCCTAATAGGCCACCTCGCCTCTGTGGACGTTAAGCAAAATTATTCCTGGCATATGACATCCTGTAGTCCATGTCAGAGTTTGGTGGATTATGGAAACACCAAAATAACCCAGCGGCATGCACTAAAAGAGTCCCGGCAAAGTCTTTAGAATGCTAAAGCTGGACACTATACGGGAGAAGAAATTAGAAGGGGCCTTGTACTTTGTCACACGCGGCTTGGGTCTTGGGTTCAACCTTGCTCAGCATTGTAGGCTACCCGGGCTTGGCCGGGGGGGTGGGCCATTAACCACACTGCATGAGCATCTAGCCCGGCATGAGATGAGAACGCCGAACTGTGATCGTTCGGCGGTGAGCCAGCTTCTGGCTATACACTCGTGAAATAAATCTCTTGGCAGCCGAACGGCTAAACACAATACTGTGAAGACATTCTTCCGGCGGTCTTGGCAAAATTGATATACGTTTTCCGTTACATCGCAATAACTTGGGTAAACACAAAAGACTCATAACTCGAAGACACTGCACATACCATGGGGGGTAGGGGGGGTGCCGGAACTGCATAGCTCTGCCGCACTTGTACCTGAGGAAACCTTCTACACATCCCCAGGCGGACCCAGTTCTTTGACAGGCGGTAAATAAGTGAGCGCTGCATCGCACACACAGAAGTGAAGTAAATCATTCTCAAGGACTGACACTGCACGGTTATTTATTCACTTGGTTAGTTTTTGTGACATACCTTGGGAACTGCTTGATTTTCGGACATGTATGTGCCAGAGCCAGAGCCTGGTATACACATTATTTTGGTTACAGCAGCGATAGCACACAGCCACTGACATCTCTCTCTCTCTCTCTCTCTCTCTCTCTCTCTCTCTCTCTCTCTCTCTCTCTCTCTCTCTCTCTCTCTCTCTCTCTCTCTCTCTCTCTCTCTCTCTCTCTCTCTCTCTCTCTCTCTCTCTCTCTCTGTTAGATAGGTACAAATGGACCTAACGCTACTATCCTTGAGTATTAAAGTTTTCGAGTTCCTTCTCCCTCTTTCTCTGCTCTCTCTCTCTCTCTCTCTCTCTCTCTCTCTCTCTCTCTCTCTCTCTCTCTCTCTCTCTCTCTCTCTCTCTCTCTCTCTCTCTCTCTCTGAAATACTTCATTAACCCCTTGCGGGAAATTTGGGTCGCCTTACCAGAACATTTGAACCAGAAAGGCAATATTTTCTTTGTGTCCAAGCAATGGTATCTAGTTCGGGATTTTCTTTACTTTAGTTCAAGTGTGGTCCTTCATCGTTGATATTTTTTGCGTCTTGTTTGAAGTTCAGTGATGTGTTTTTATGCGGCTATTCATTTTGTTTTTGTTTTCGGTTGCTGTTTTGTTGTTGTTTTGAGGGGTGTTTTTGTTTTCGTGTTGCTTGTTGTGTTGTTTTGGTTGGTTGGTTGGTTAATACTGTTGTCGTTTGGTATAGGCTATGTACGCACTGCTCCCGAAGCTGGTTTCGCTAATGTGCGGCCTAGTCCAATCTCAGTGTTATAAGTAAGTAAACATGGTGCTTAACGTCCACAGAAACCGTAAAGCTTATTAGGGACGGGGAGAATGGGGGGAAGGGGGTATGGAGGGGGGGGGGGGGGGGAAGAGGGAGAGTATATACCTATCGCTACACTGTCACCACCAGACTGAATGACCTGCATTAAGATGGGCAGCCATGAGAGACATTTTAATGTTTCATTAATTGTGAGGGACAAAGTCACAAGACCGTGTCCACAAACCACAACTTTTGAAGAGAAAGGAGAGCCGAAGCGGTATCGCCGGAACCGAGGTCCTTCCGCTTACCAGCCTACCGCCTTACCGCTAGGCCAAACCGGCTCTCTCAGTGTTATAGCTACCGTCACTGAGGGATCTCGGTACATGTAAACACATTTTGTTGGTGTTGTTGCATTGTTTTGTTTTGCAGTTGTTCCGCGTTTATTGTTGTTTTCATTTCACTTTCTCCGCGTGCTGCACAGAACCATTCCTTTAACCGGCAACGTATTTTTGCTGTTGTTGAACCACTTGCTGTTTTGGGCGAAAGGCGATACCTGAGCGCTGAGCAGGTAGGCAGCCGGTTCCCACTCTGACGAAGCCAAACGCGTGGCACTGATTGTTTGTCTGCCAGCCCCAACCTCGGGAATGCATCGCTGCCACAGGCGCCCAGCGCCAAATCTTTTTTTTTTTTTACCTCCACCAGAAAGGGTACTGCGACTGTACGGTAGGCCTACTGTGTGTGTGTAAATTACTAGTTTGTTTATTATGTAACTTTTGTATTTTCAATAACAGTTCTTTGAGTTTTAAAATATAAAATATGTGTTATTGTGTACTGTGATGTGGTTAATGTTCGGCCACGTTTTAATTTCTCTGATGAGATAATAAAGTAATCTTAAATCTTGAATTTATGTATATGTGTCTGTGTCTGTGTCTGTGTGTGCTCTTCATCCGGTCTTAGTGCCCGTATTCTCTCAAGTCCTGGATGCTGTGGAAAAGTGATGAGTGTCAGATGTCAGATGCACACCCCGAGCATCGCTTTCCGGAAAGGCTTCCTCCAAACTCTGCCAGAATTGGTTACGCCACTGGAGGGGCATTCTGTTGTATTTCCGCGCAGCTTCCAGCGACGCTGTCAGTGCTCTCCGAAAGGTGTGGGTACTAATCAAACTCCAAGCACTGGTTTACGACATCCTTCCTTCCTGAGTGTGGGTACTAATCACACTCCGAGCATCGCTTTCCGGCACCTTCCTCCAAAAGGAAGGATGTCGTAAACCAGTGCTTGGAGTTTGGGTACTA
>JABMCL010003517.1:895000-1210000 GCA_018857735.1 Alviniconcha marisindica
TTATGATCCATAATGATAGTGGGAGCTTCGCGCGCCTAACCTCTCTGACAGCCCTGAAATTAAGCGCTTACCAGTTCTTTAACACATATTTTTTTAATAATAATATTAACCTGTAATGGAAATTTGTAAAGCGGCTACCCCGCGGCTCAAAGCGCTGAACAAACATAACACACAAATTGTCATCGAAATGGAGAATGTTATTTTCAATTTAGTCAACACAATGTACACATCAACAAGGGTTCTAACATGATTATGTGCAAGATGCACACACACACACACACACACACACACACACACACACACACACACACCACACACACACACACACACACACACACACACACACACACACACACACACACACACACACCACACACACACACACACACACACACACACACACACACACACACACACACACACACACACACACACACACACACACACACACACACACACACACACACACACACACACACACACACACACACACACACACACACACACACACACACACACACACCACACACACACACACACACACACACACACACACACACACACACACACACACACACACACACACACACACACACACACACACACATTGTACTGAATGATAGCTGTGAAGGACTGCAGTGTTGCCGCTTAACTGAAATATTCGGAGAAAAGAAATGTCTTGAGTTTGCGTTTTAGGAAGGAGTAGCAGAGTGCCTGATGTCTTGGGGGAGATTGTTCCAGATACGGGGCCCAAAGTGTGAGAAAGTGCCAAGTTTTTGCGGTTGAAGTGTTGCAGTTTAAGCATGCGTGTGTCTGACGAAGAGCGGAGAGAGCGGGAAAGAATGTAAGAACCGAAGTACAATTCCGCGTCGAACAGTCCGAACTGTGTTCTGGGAACTAAAAGCCGATTCGTCTGAGCTCAATATTAAGAAACTAAGTATAGTTCGGCGCACTGTCCGAAGTATGTTCGGCGAACTAACAGTTCGCCTAATTATGAACGGGCTTAAAGGTGCAGTAGTTCAGAAAGACTGATAAGAGGGAGCGGAACCTGTGATGGCGTTGTAACCCATGCAAGCAGTTTTGTATTTTATTTGTTGAGAAACTGGGATCCAGTGGAATTGCTGTAGGAGAGGTGTGCAGTTTTGATGGCATGGTGCTCTGAGAACAAGGCGTGCAGCAGTATTCTGGACTTTCTGCATCGGCTGAATAACAGAGTTAGGTGTGCCCATAAGAGAATTGCAATAGTCTAATCTAGACAATACACAAGAAGTTACCGGTTGTTTTGTTGCATCTCCTGTGGGGTACCTGCGGATGGAGCTGATGCGTTTTAGTTTATAGCGGGCTGTTTGATTACCTTTTTGATTGAATGTGAGGTTAGAGTTACGGATAAACCCTGAGCTCCCAACTTTGTCCGAACACGAAATGCAATTTCGTGTGTACCGACCATGATTGACGAGGGTCAACATGCAGTCACAAGAGGACAGAGAGGGTGTTGAGAAGAGAATGGCTTCAGTTTATCCTCTAGACATGACTGCAGGTCACGTGTAAGGCTTTGTACGTCATTTTGTGGAGTTGAATTTTGAATTTGGGTGTCGTCTTCAAAAAGTTAATGTCTGACTGAGTGATTGACTATGACGTCTGACAGTAGAGTAGTGTACAAAACAAATAGTACAGGTCCCAGCATTGAGCCCTGTAGTAGCACCAAACAAGCGAGGAGAAGAAAAGGAAGCAGCCTTGTTGACAATAACACACTGATTTCTGTCCAGAAAATATGATCGAAATCACTGGTGTGCGGTAGAGCGGATGCCAAAGACAGTTTCGACACGGGCGATAGTATCAAATGCAGCTGAAAGATTCAGTAAGAGTAGAGCAGAGATTTTGTCTTCGTCCATACGAGTATTTATATTTAGACGTCAAAGATTAGGGGGCAGACACGTGCGCGGGTATCTCATTCACGGCATTAGAACCGTGAAAAACTGAAGAGTTTCTGAGAAGAGAATGGTTCTGTGTGTTTTTGTCCGTTGCCTGGTCGGTCGGTGGCTCCTACCCCATGCCGGGAATCGACCATGGTCTACTACACATGGTCTACCACTACTACTACAAGGCCGCACACTGTACCGGGGCGTCAGAGCTCAGGAGCTGTGTGAACAGCGGCGGGCCTGGGCTTTTCCTCCCTATCCCATTCTCCCCCCGTCCCTAATAAGCCATACAGTTTCTGTGGATGTAAAGCACCGTGAAAGAAGACATACCAAGGCGAGTGTGGTGAGCGCTTGCTCTGGCCGCAAAGACTGCCCACGGTCAGCCTCAAACTCCAAGCACTGGTTTACGACATCCTTCCTTTGGAGGAAGGTGGCGGAAAGCGATGCTCGGAGTGTGGGTCAGCCTCAGTGTAACCCAGCTTTTAATTGTGTTGCAGTTTGGTCTGTTTTTCCGTTTTGGTTAAAACCGAGTTGTCTCCGAAGAGGTACTGTCGGGGACTGAGATCACAGGATGCGGTGAAGGAAAAGGGAGACTATACCTGACGGTACAATGTCACCATCAAAATGACTTGCGTAAAGATGGTCAGCGATGAGAGCCATTTTAGTGTTTCAGTCCTTGTGAGGGCCATAGTCACAAGACAGTGTCTACAGACCACATTTTTTGAGGAGAGAGAAGAGCCAAAGCGGAATGGAGCCGAGGTCCTTCTGCTGCAGCCAGCTTAACGCCTTACCGCTACGCCTAACCGGCTCACCATTCAGGCTATATGTGTCTGTTTCTGAGGTTGATTTGGCCGCCTTAAAATTAACGCCCCCCCCTCCTTGTTACAAAGCTTTATTTCCGGACATAGATTTGTTGCCCGTTCCGGCGTTTGTTTCTTCTTATTCTCTTTCCATTAGTAAGTGTCCAGAAGATTCTGCCGTGAGGTGGTTTGCTGTGTGAAAGCGCACCGGCCGTACAGAGGTGTATGGACCCAAACTCCAAGCACTGGTTTACGACACCCTTCCTCCAAGTCCAACCACTGCCGTAATCGGTTACGCCATAGGTCTCGGAAAACTGTCAGCTAACGCGGACAGTTTTTCCTTGGTGCTCAAATAGCAGTAAGTTTGTAATCGACAACTCGAATTATATCAGGCGTGTCTTTTATAACCGCCCACATTGCTTACCCCAGCACAAATAAAACTAAAATAATTTGAATCGAGAGGGAACTTTTTTCTTTTTTCTTTTTTAAATTTTTACCCAGAGTGGACGCGCTTCATGTTTACGTGCGTGCTTGGACGCTATGTTGCTTCCACAGTCTTACTAGTACCCAAACTCCAAGCACTGGTTTACGACATCCTTCCTTCAACCACTGCCGTATTTAGTTACGCCATAGGGTCCAGAAAACTGTCAGCTAACGAGCAGTTTTTTGTTGGTGCTCAAACAGTAGTAAGTTTGTTACAAACAACTCAGCTTATAGTATCAGACGTTTGTTTTATAACTGACCATGTTGCTTACGCCGGCTCAAATAAAACCACAATCGTTTGAATCGAGACGGAACTCTTTTTTTACCCGGGGTGGATGCGCCTCATGTTTACGTGCGTGCTTGGGCGCTAGGTTGCTTCCATAGTCTTAGCAGTACCCGAACCTTTCGGAGGGCGCTGACCGCGTCGGTGGACAGCTGCGCGGAGATAAAGAGTGCCCCTTCAGTGGCGTAACTAAATCTGGCAGAGTTTGGAGGAAGGTGCCGGAAAGCGATGCTCGGAGTGTGACTAGTACCCACTGGCAAACCTTTCGGAGGGCGCTGACAGCGTCGGTAAACAGCTGCGCGGAGAAAAAGAGTGCCTCTTAAGCGGCGTAACCTGCAGAGTTTGGAGGAAGGCAGAGGTGCAGTGGGGCAAGGAGAGAGAGGGTGGGGGTGCACTGTCTCGGAATGTTGGGGTGGGGGCTTGAAATAGTGTAGGAGGCCGGTGTGTGGATAGAGGAGGGGAGGGGAAGAGGGATTTGGGTAATTTTCAGACACAAAAGGATGCAGACTGGGACGGGGCCCAACTCCAAGCCGCTGGTTTACGACATCCTTCCACAGTTGATTACGCCATAGGTCTCGAAGAACTGTCAGCTAACGGACTCTTTTTTGTTGGTGCTCAAATGGCAGCAAGTTTGTAACAGACAACTGAAGGTTAAGTAAACATGGTGCTTAACGTCCACAGAAACCATAAGGCTTATTAGAGACGGGGGGGGGGGGGGGGGGGGATTTGGAGGTGTCACCACCAGAATGACTCCTGCATTAAGATGGGCAGCAGTGAGAGCCATTCAAGTTTAATGTTTCATTAATAATAATAATAATGAATACTTAGAGCGCCTAACCCGCACAGGCCCTAAGCGCTTACACGTTCTCTACAAATACATATTTGTCAAAATTCAATGCATACAACATGAATGCACGCACACACGCACGCACACAGACTCGCACACGCACGCACACGCACACGCACACACACACACACACACACACACACACACACACACACACACACACACACACACACACACACCAGTCGCATTAACTGAGTGTCACAAGACAGTGTCCACAGACACAACTTTTGAAGAGAAAGGAGAACCGAAGCGGATTCGAACCGAGGTCCTGCCACTTATCAGCCTAAAGCCTTACCGCTAGGCCAAACCGGCTTGTATGGAAAGTTTAAGCAATCTAACTTCTAAGTAAGTAAACCTGGTGCTTGACGTCCACAGAAGCCATAAGGCTTATTAGGGGCGGGGAGAGGGTGGTGGGGTGGAGAAGGAGATTATATACCTATCGCTACACTACCACCACCGGCGCAGCGATGAGAGCCATTTTAATGTTTCATTGACTGTGAAGAACAAAGTCACAAGACCGTGTCCACAGACCACAACTTTTGAAGAGAAAAGAGAGCCGAAGCGGAATCGAACCGATGTCCTTCTGCTCACCAGCCTAACGCCCTACCGCTAGGCCAAACCGGCTCACACACTGAAAGTTGATGAAGTGATGCTTAATGTCCTCGGATGTCCAATAGTCCGATTTTTATGTTCTCTCCAAAAATGTGTTCCAAATGACCCCCTTGGCGTTGCAGGCACACTTGCAAGCGGCGCGCGAAATTGTCAATGACACGGACACATTCCTCTACGGGGATTGCCCTGATGCTGGCTGTAATTGCTGTCTTCGTGCCACCGATTGTCTGGGGGTTGTTTTTGGACACTCGGTACTTCAGATAACCCCAACTGTAAAAAATATGGGCGGTTCAAATCGGGTGAGTGTGGCGCCCACTCAGTGTCACACCTACTGATGAGTCGATCCTCGAATCGCTGCCAGTTATAGCCACAATAGAGTATTAATGGAAGTGTGAGGAGTGGCCCCATCTTGCTGAAACCATTGTTCATCTTTAGTGATGGTCCTGCGTCGGCCTGGTGCTGCCCAAAACTTCCTATGCACCATTGTCACGTCATTGGAGAAGGTTAGTACACGGGTGGCAGTGGTAGTGGTTAGGGAACTATTTTCTCTCGTGACGTCAGCGATTTGTGTGCGGATAAGACTCACAGGTCAGAGGTTACGAAGATTGTTTACCACATGGCTCAAGTTTTTCGTCTACTGCCGCGTTCTTACCACAATGGATTCGTAGGGACCATTTCCCCTTTACTTTGCTATGTAAACATTAAAGTTATACTTTTCCTTGTAGATTAGCATCATATGCTTGTATGAGATTGTAATTTGGGTTGCTTTTGTTGATTTTATTGCTGTTTTAGCTTTACGATGCAACCCTATCGATTTCATCCGAAATCAAAATGGTGGACCGTAGCGGTGCAACTAACTGACTGAAGGAACCAGCTGCCGTAGAGTGAGTCTTTGTTGTCAGTTTTACGAGCATAACAACTACTTGACCAGTGATGCCGCAAAAGACTAATTTGTAAAGTTTGTCACTGGATGAACCTTCTCAAGTTACTCTTCTGTGTGAAGGGGCAGGTGTTTAGGTAGCGGTCTGTGCGACTTCGGCTACGTTACGCTTGAAGCACGCGCACAAGCGTAGGTAGACAGTCGGGTTGCCAAATTCCAAGCACTGGTTGACGACATCCTTCCTTCAACCACTGCCGTATTTAGTTACGCCATAGGGTCCAGAAAACTGTCAGCTAACGAGCAGTTTTTTGTTGGTGTGCAAACAGTAGTAAGTTTGTTACAAACAACTCAAATAAAACAAGGCGTGTCATTTACAGCCAAACAAAGTTTACACCAGCACAAATAAAACCACAATCGTTTGAATCGAGACAGAACTCTTTTTTTTACCCGGGGTGGATGCGCCTCATGTTTACGTGCGTGCTTGGGCGCTAGGTTGCTTCCACAGTCTTATCAGTACCCGAACCTTTCAGAGGGCGCTGACCGCGTCGGTGGCGACAGCTGCGCGGAGATAAAGAGTACCCCTTCAGTGACGTAACTAAATCTGGCAGAGTTTGGAGGAATGTGCCGGAAAGCGATGCTCGGAGTGTGTCGAGTTGCGCCACTACCACCACCACTACCGACCACTACCCTTGACAATTCGCGTGCCGCTTGCAAGCGTGCCTGCAACGCCAAGAGGGTCACAAAAACATTTGGAGAAAAATCTTTTTCTTATGCTGGCCCATCTGTCTGGAACAATTTGCCTCAAACACTCCGCCACTCTGATTCTACCTCCTCTTTCGAAGCCTCACTCAAGACGCACCTGTTTAATAATTATTTCTAAACTGTTTTTCACAGCCCTGCTCATCCCCTCGTTTCGATGCTGTGTGTGTGTGTGTGTGTGTGTGTGTGTGTGTGTGTGTGTGTGTGTGTGTGTGTGTGTGTGTGTGTGTGTGTGTGTGTGTGTGTGTGTGTGTTGTGTGTGTTGTGTGTGTGTGTGTGTGTGTGTGTGTGTGTGTGTGTGTGTGTTGTGTGTGTGTGTGTGTGTGTGTGTGTGTGTGTGTGGTTAGTGTTATTGTAAAGCGCCTTGCGCTGCCACCTTGTGTGGTAGATGGGCGCTTTAGAAATCCTCTTTATTATTATTATTATTATTTGGAACACATTTTGGTGAGAACATAAAAGTCGGACTATTTGACCTACAAACTGGAAGCATGTATAGGTCCGTGCATACAGCCATGGACTTACATAATATATGTATTATATGTTTACGTATATATAGGTCCAGGAGCCGGTTTAATGAACACGGTTATAAACTATGCTAGCGGAAAGCCCTCCGACCCACTGCGCGGTTATACGGTTATGTGCACGATTCGAATTGACGACAGCCCCGCCAAATCGCGGCCACGACGCGCAAAATGCTGTCGGTTACAACTGTGCTAGCGTAAGGCCGTCTATATTTAACTGTGACTGGAAACCCCCCAGGATTTTCCTTCACATCCGCTACAAACTGACACTAAATGAATCTCCAGTCACACGCTGAAAAGTACCTGTTGCATAAAACCGCAAAGCGATCATTATTTGCGTTGATTAATAATAATAGTATACACTACTATTATTATTAATCAATGCAAATAAGAAATTCTTTAAAAAAAAATAAGCGTCACAATTTCCCGCAAAACAACAAAAGAGAGACACGGGGGAAAAAACGAAAAAAATATTAAAAAATAATTAAAAAATAAAAGCTCAAAATGCTTCAGTTACAGTTTCCACAGAGTACACCATAAAATGCAAAAATTGTTTTTGCATTTTATGGTGTACTCTGTGGAAACTACAAAACAAAAAAAGGCTCTAAAGAAGTACAATAAAACACTCAAGTACAGCTCCGGCCACCAACAAGAGCAGACGAACTCCCCTTTGTCGATGCGAGGTACTGCAAATCATTAACTTACTCATCGATTGCCTCAAGGACCTCACGGCGTCCAAAAAAGGTGTTATAAACTATGACCGTGATTAGGATGTCGGTAGCCACTGTAACCGCTTCATTGGCCGCAGAAATATCACTTTGCGCTGTTATAGTTTATAACCATCGCTTAGGACGGTAAATGGCGTTATAACCGCTCTATTAAACCGGCTCCAGGCATAGAGCCAAAGACTTACATATGTATACGCCTATATACAGGTCCATGCATAGAGCCATGGACTTTCATACGTATTACATGTATACGTATATATGTTACAGGGCAATCCGTGAAGTAAGCCATTGTCATCGAAACGCTCAGGCAATACATGAAATGCCTAGAAGTAAATTGCATTGCCTACAAAAATTATTCGTTATGTGTATTGCCTATAGCTTTTCGCCACTTCATAAAATGCCTGACATTTCTAGGTATTTTATGAAATACCTTACTTCAAGGATTGCCTGTAACATATATAGGTCCAGGCATAGAGCCAAGGACTTACATATATATATGTATACGTATATATAGGTCCAGGCATAGAGCCAAGGACTTATATATATATGTGTGTGTGTGTGTGTGTGTGTGTGTGTGTGTGTGTGTGTGTGTGTGTGTGTGTGTGTGTGTGTGTGTGTGTGTGTGTGTGTGTGTGTGTGTGTGTGTGTGTGTACGTCTATAGAGCATAAAGCGGACAGTCAGTGGTTGTTGGCCGCGGGAAGTACAACAATTTGTAAGCGCCCTACCTATCAAAATATTTAACAGCCCAAGGCGCGTACAAAAACAAGAATAGTGACAACACGCTACGCAGTTTGTGCCTAATATGTCAACCCGACATCCGAGGACATGAAGCCCCACATCACCATCAACATGCTACAACATAAAACTGATAAAATTTTACAAAATAAAGTTTAGCATTCACTTACTTCATAGCACGCACGCACGCACGCACGCACGCACGCACGCACGCACGCACGCACGCACACACGCACACACGCACGCACGCACGCACGCACACACGCACGCACACACGCAAACAGCCTGCATTTATTGCGTAGCTGCAGGAAGAAATGTCAGGGGCCGAACAGCTGTAGTCGCTGTTCTTCTTCAGTGCCCGGTTTGCTTCAGTGCTACACGGTGTGATGCCAGTCTTGGCATTGCAGTCTTTTAATCAGTAGTAGCCTCACAAGCACTACAGTAGGTGTGAGATTTGGATAAGCCTACACTACAATCCTTGTAAAGGTTTCAGAGTCTGTCTGTCTGTCTGTCTGTCTGTCTCTCTGTCTGTCTGAGTGTCTGTCTGTCTGTCTGTCTCTCTCTGTCTCTGCCTATGTCTCTCCCTCTCCCTGTTCATAGTGTCACTGCCGGGTCAGAACTTAGACTGACGTGACTGACAGTCCGACGGAACTTGCAAAAAAGCCGGAAACACCGCCGGCTTGGAATCAGGCTGAGAAGTCAGTATTGTCGAGGTCGTCATGAGTGGCATCAGTGGACGCACTGACTGACTGACTGACTGACGTACGGGCCTGACTGACGATACGGCCGATATTTGCGTGCTATGTGGCTATACGTGAATACATGTGCCTGGATAATAACAATAATAACAATAACTTTGCTGAGATAATTCTTATAGAGCTCTAGTTCTCTGACTATAGTTAAACTCAGCGCTGTACTGTGACAAAAACCACAGTTACATTTCAACAAACAGAAGCTTAAGTATAGTATTCTGCCATAATCACCTCAGTAACGCCGGCAAACAATTAGCCTATTGGTATACCTATATATATATATATATATATATATATATATATATATATATATATATATATATATATATATATACACACACCCATACTTACATCCACACGGCACTGACTTAAGGAAACACTACACACTCGCACCTGATTACTGAGTCTCCCATCGCCCACTCAGATGATACGCTTTATAATTGAGTGAATTACCAATAGTCCATTTCTCTAGCCCCCCCCCCCCCCCCCCAACCCCCGCCTCCGCTCTACAAAGATCGTATCTTGTGCTATGACTGTGACGATCTTTGCACGAGTGTCACATTGCTTAGACCTGACAGGCCGTCCAGCAGCATCTCGTCAGGTTTGATCTTGATATGCGGTACGTCAGCACTGTAAGTGTAACCAGCCTCTGCTAAGGGGGGGGGGGGGGGGGGGGGGGGGGGGGGCGGGGGGAGGCCCTATCCGGAATGTACATGATCTAGCCTAGTTTGACAATTTTGGCGCGAGGGGGGTTTTCCCGCCACGGTTTGACCAGTCGCCGACAGCCGCACTACGACACTGCGCTCGTTGTCTGACCGCAAAACACACCGTGTGCCGGGTGTGTACGTGTGCCCATGAACCTCGTTCAGCTCACAGACAGCTGCTGATCATAGCAACCGGCGGAGCCTCTTTCTTCCTAAATGGCATGACCAGCTTTTCGGCAGAGCTGTTGTTGTCAGAGCTAATTGTATGCACACACAAGTTCGCTGACACGAAGTTATGGGTGATCCGCAGAGGGAGCAAGAAAGGTAAGAAGAGTTCCATACTTCCTGGTAGCGGGTAGGCCGGTGTGCGAGGAGCCAAGATCACTGAAGACGGAGGAGGAGGAGGAGGAGGTGGGGGTAGGCAACAGTGCACTGAGCGGGGGGAACAAGCCAACGTTTCTCGTTTGGAATGCAGGCGAGGGGTCCTGTACGAAATACGTATACATACACGCGCATGATGAGACTGAGTGTTGCGCACATACCTCTCTCGGTCTCTCTCGTACATCTTTTTGTCATAACACGTGAGTAAGGCGGTGGTTGTGATGATTGTTGTGTCTCACTGTCTGACTGCACGTGCTTTGGGCCAGTCCATTGTGGATATGCGAAGGGGGGATGAGTTTTCCCCTGTTTTGCGGTCGACCGCATAAGCGAGAAGGAATACGCAGTTTCAGGCGGTGTGGATCCAATTTCCTGCCAGTATGAGCATTAACACTAACAGCCTCAGTGAAGGAGTGGTGGAGGGGGTAAAATACCTAGCCAACACTTTTAGCAGAGGTAGGCCTACTTGTCCGTAGCGCTAGTACTGAGTTTTGTCAATCTGAGTAGTTTAAAAGGGAAGCGGAATATTAAACAAATTCAACAAATAAACTCACTGCCATCGACGGCGTCACGGCCGCCCCACTTTAAAATAACTAGTCATGACATGCAGCAGCCTCGAAAGAATGAATGTGTGTGCAGTATGTTTCAGTGTGTGTGTGTGTGTGTGTGTGTGTGTGTGTGTGTGTGTGTGTGTGTGTGTGTGTGTGTGTGTGTGTGTGTGTGTGTGTACGCACGCGAGTGTGTGTAGTTTCAGTGTCCGAGTCTGTAGTGGCGTGTGTGCTCAGTCCTTGAAATTTTGAGAGCGGCATGTGCAACACTGATCGGTGTAGACGATAGTCTTTCATTCGGCTTATATTTAAATTGTAGGCCTTCATCTTCAGTTTCTGCTTAATCCCAGCTGAGCATCGTCGGGCTGCAAGTTTTGTAATAAGCCGCGCTGTATGTGTAAGATACAAAAGTACAAACGTACTACTAAAGTACTCTTTTGACTCTTTTTTTACTTTAGATGTGTAGGTGCCCTCTATCTCTCTCTGTCTCTGTGTCTGTCTGTCTCAGTGTGTGTCTGTCTGTCTCTCTCTCTCTCTGAGAGAGAGAGAGAGAGAGAGAGAGAGAGAGAGAGAGAGAGAGAGAGAGAGAGAGAGAGAGAGAGAGAGAGAGAGAGAGAGAGAGAGAGAAACTATGCGCGCGCGCGCGCGTGTGTGTGTGTGTGTGTGTGTGTGGAGTGGGGGGGGGGGGGGGGGGGGGGACAGAAAGGTTAATATTTAATAATAGTGTAAATCGTTTTTCGGTGTAGTGACGTAGTCTCTCTTTTTAACGTCATTACTGCATTAGATAGAAGATTCTGGCTCCCGTAGTTACAGTCCCATAAATTTTGATCTCACCACCATGTCGTACTGTTGTGCTGACTGCTGGTGAAATGCACAGTCATTTCAGTCTGATTCCAGGATTTAAATTAGTGTAATTTGCCTCATTTGACTGATTGCAGCTGACACTACGTGTCATCAATGAACGTGTGCCATTACTCCTTATTTGGAAGTGTGTTTTTCTTTGTTTCAAGTTGTTGTTGTTGTTTTTAAAAATTGTTGTGACTATGGCTTTAGTTTGTGGGCCAAACATGGTGGCCTGTCTTCGGGCTTTTCGCGCGGCGTATATTTTTGCGACGTTCTAAATGGCTCAATCTGTTCGGGTGATTGACTGGTATAGATAGACGAATTACTTGGGTTTTAACACTCGGTGAACCATGACGGTTATATCTGGGTACAACGCTGACTGACTGGTAACCTACTTACTCGGAGCGATGACCAACGCAAAGTGTGAGCCGGTATGGCCTAGCGATAAGGCGTCAGGTTGGTAGGCAGAGGAACCTCGGTCCGATTCCGCTTCGGCTCTCCTTTCTCTTCAGAAGTTGTGTTCTGTGGACACTGCCTTGTGACTTTGTCCCTCACATGTAATGAAACGGCATTAAAATGGTCCACGTCGTTGCCCATCTTAATGCTGGAGGCATTCTGGTGGTGACTACAGTGTAGCGATAGGTATATATAATCTACCTCTTCCTCCACCTCCATACCCCCTCTCCCCGTCCCTAATAAGCTTTATGGTTTCTGTGAATGTTAAGCACCATGTTTACTGACAACGCAGAGAGTTGGGGAACAGCTAGTTCCAGCCTATGATGTGAGACACTAGAAGTGTTCACACACACACACACACACACACACACACACACACACACACACACACACACACACACACACACATATATATATATATATATATATATATATATATATATATATATATATATATCGCTACACTGTAGTCACCACCAGAATGCTTCCAGCATTAAGATGGGCAGCGACGAGAGCTATTTTAATGTTTCATTACATGTGAGGTACAAAGTCACAAGGCAGTGTCCACAGAACACAACTTCTGAAGAGAAAGGAGAGCCGAAGCGGGAGAGAGAGAGAGAGAGAGAGAGAGAGAGAGAGAGAGAGAGAGAGAGAGAGAGAGAGAGAGAGAGAGCGTATAACAACAGTCCAAGCATGTCCTGTTTTGAAAACCTTTACTCCAACTTTTCGCCCATCGTCACCGTGGGGCTTTTTTAAGACCTGCCCGGTCGGCTTGACTGATTCCTAGGAAACGTATACTACTCTGCAAAAGGATCATGAGACTATTTTGTGGCGGGTAACTTCATTTGGAGCTAGCAAAGAAGGGGAATTCAATGGGGAGGGGAAACGAACAAACAAACAAACAAACAAAAAACAACAACAACAAAAACATAGACACGCAGCAGCTTTTCGCTCGGTTTCTGGGCCTGTTTCTTAAAAATCGACGTTTGGTAGTCGCGAAAACATGACTGTGAATGCTGCCATTTTGTCCACAGCAATCTGTATTAGTGACGTCGTAAAAATGGCGGCATGTACATCTAAAGTATTGAAATACCTTACAACTCAACCTACGAAACGTACGAAGTATGAGTGTGTCTGCAGAGGAACGACTTGAAGCTTCATGGAAGGGGTGTACACAGTGAGAAGGCCAGAGAAATCTGTAGGCAGGAAATGAGTCAGAGAAGAAGAAGAAGAAGAAGAAGAAGAGAAAAAGAAACAAACAAAAAACGAAACACTAAAGAGAGAGAGAGAGAGAGAGAGAGAGAGAGAGAGAGAGAGAGTTTGCATGTGTTGTAATTGTACCAAGGACAGGTTGCCACGACTGACATTCGTGTCTGAACCTTTGTCCTCGTAATAAATTTTAGTCAGTGACAGTTGGTAACTATCCTGGCCCTGTGGCTTGTGGCACTGTTTTCAGCGAGGATGAACTGAGTTAGGCTCAGTGGATGGGCTTCCAGGAATGGCAAGATGACATTCGACATCCCTCAGGATGTTACCTCGGGATTCTGCAACGTCTGTACTTTGTAATCTGATTTCACATCCGATGTAATCATGAGTTTCTGGCAATAACAGTCAGCATAATTATTTTTTCTCCAGCAGCTGCCTATACTTCGCCGTCAAAGATGTTCCAGTCTTTGAGGTCCTGCGATTTCTGCACATGCTGTAGTTGGACCCGTGGGAAGCACTAGACAAAATGGCCATTATTCTTACAAGTTGCACCCAGGTAGCTCACGTGCCGCTGGCAGCAACAGTGCGCACGTGAGAACTGACAAATAGAGTGCATGTGGCTTGTTCAGAGAGTGAACCATTGTGGTGTTGGTATATATTGGTTACGTTTTTGGAAGGGTTGCTTAACTGTTTGACTCGAATTGTTTGGCTCGAGTATACTTATGCTGTTGGCCCGTGTTTTGTTTTGTTTTTAAATAAATAACGTTTCGTCTCTCTTATTACACACCACTGGCCAGAGCAAACCAAAAAAAAAGCATAAATATTACAACCATCAGATCATTCACACCCACCTCATGTGATATCGTCAGTCAAAATTTTTCTTCTCTAAAAAGCCTATGTGGAATATCTTACTATTTAAATTTGCATAGGTAAGAAATTGACTGTTTGCTCGCGCGCACGCGCGCGCGTGTGTGTGTATGTGTGTGTGTTACTGATACACCATGGGTGTGGAAAGGCAAGACAAACAAGCATACAATTTCGTCCGCAATCCTGTCTTGGCTTTATTGTGGATTTGTGTAGGTCCCGGTGGGAAATAAAGAAAAGGATGCAGTCAGACTGTGGCAACTAATATTCCCTCACCCCCTTCGAAATAATGGAACGTTCTTATTTGCAGAAGCGTTCATGTCGCTGAAAGACCCAACGGGTTACCCATACGAAAGATTTGTGTTGGAATTACTGTTCATTACTTTTTAGCAGTTAAAACTTGTGATCATGGTACGTAAATATTTCTTGCTTTATATTTTCTGTCCCCTTTCCCCTAAAAAAAACCAAAATCCATACATTATTGTTTGTCTTTTCTCGAACACTGGCGGGCTACAGACAGCATTTTGTTCGGGTTGCTGGGTAGATCGGAAGAAATCGAAGCCGTTGCTGGGTGAATTTTTAAGAAGGGTGACGGGGAAAGAAAAGAAGCAGAAAAACGGAACAATTCGCCACTTGGCTATTTCAGTGAATGAGCTGCATTAAACTTCACTCCTTGGTCTGGTGGTAGCGGCGTAGGCTTGGGCAGCAATGCCCGCTTTAGCCCCATCGACGATGTGTTGCTTTCTATCGGAACCTTGTAGACGCGGATGTTATTTTGTCTGTGTTGGAACAGGCCTAGTTCCGTTCGAAGCTGATGGAAGACGCGTCAGTGGAGGAAGCAAAAAAAAAAAAAACCCACCAAAATCCTGTAGTAGTCACTGATCTGGCTGCAAGATCAAAGCGGAGAACGGCGCTGGGGAACTGCGAGATCCATTTCTCAGTGGAGCAGTGAAATGTCCTTCGCCTTATCCTATACGAGTTGTAGGCCTTTTGTGGTTCAGCGTGGACTTCGTCTAGGCTTACAGTAGAAGCCCGTCCCCTGTAACTTGGGGGGGGGGGGGGGGGGGGGGCTACACGAGGTTTGAGTGAACAACTGTTGGTGAGCTTGATGGAACAGATCTAGGGAAATGTACTCGCCTATTCAAGGAAACGATGAAACGAGCGCTTTCGACGGAAAACGTTCTTCTTCAGGTGTAAGATGGATAAAAAAGATCTTCTTCTTGCACCTGAAGAAGAAAATTTTCTGTCGAAAGCGCTTGTGTTTCCGCGTTTCCTTGCGTTTCGCCGTATAGGTGAATACATTGCCCTAGATCTGTTCTACACGAGGTTTCTCAAACCGTCATTCGAAAGACCGTTTAAATCCTATGGCGGTAGACCAGCCTGTACGTTGCAAACACCGGAATCGCCGTCTAAACGGGCTCGTGCCAAGCGGAATAACACTTTCAAAAAAATTGTAACAGAAAGCGAGTTTTATCATATTTGTGTCCTTTAGTGTGCGTATACATCGCAGTTTCAGACATTTGATCTTGATCTAAGTTTCTGAATGATCGGCCGTGCGCGCTGTCGGAGTGCCGATGTCGGGAAAACGGTCGGTCGTGTACCGTGGACTCTCCCATTTACAGACCAATCAAGGTTGGTTTTGTTACAAATCGGTGTTGGCTTCATTCTTCTTGTTGAGGGCCCGTGACAAAATGTAAAGTGTGATGGTCTCAGCTGCTTCCTTCGGCCGTAGCTCGTTAATGAGGCCGCTGTTCCAGTTTCCATGGCAAAGTCCAAGGAGACGGTCGAAAATTCCTGGACCGTTTTTAAATTTATTTTGGGTCACAAATACCACAATCATTAAATGAGGTCCAGGTAAAATCTAAGGGGACGGTCGGAAATTCCTGGACCGTTTTTAAAGTTATTTTGGGTCACAAATGTCACAATCGTTCAGTGAGGTCCAAATCTACTGATTACAGCCAAAATCTGCAACAACTGGTGAGTTTTTTTCTTTCTCAAATATTGTCTTCGAGTCGGCGCATGTTGACATTTGACCTCGTTTCCCAGTATCAACGTGAACCGGCGCTTCCTTGGTGCCGATGTTGGCAAGGCAATCGTCCTCGCGACTCGACGTTCTCAGATTGCAAATTTTTCTCCGTACATTTTCCATGGGTTTTTAATTGCCGTAGCTTGTTAACAAGTCCGCTGTAATCGGTAGATTGGCCCTCGTTGAACGATTGTGATATTTGTGACCCAAAATAACTTTAAAAACGGTCCAGGAATTTCCGACCGTCTCCTTGGATTTTACCCGAGGTCCATATCTACCGATTAACACCCACTGCAACAAAAGGAGTTTTTTCATACATTTATCTTTGATGGTTTCGAGTCGGCGTCGCGGATTAAAAATGGCGAACGAAGCCGACGAGGTGCTGCTACTGAGGTAAGCGGCCTCGTTAATAAGCTACGGCAATTAAAAACCCGCGGAAAATGTACGGAAAAATTGCAGTCTGAGAACGTAAGAGTCGAGGGGACGACTGCCTTTCCAACATCGGCACTAAGGAAGTGTTGACGTTATTACTGGGAAACGAGGTCAAAGGGCAACATGCGCCCACTCGAAACACTCGCAGACAAAAATGTATGAAAAACCCCCTACTTTTGCTGCGGATTTTGGCTGTAATCAGTAGATATGTACCTCATTTAATGATTGATATTTGTGACCCAATACAGCTTATAAATCGGTCTAGGAATTTCCGACCGCCTGCTTGCCTTCGGATTTTAATCGAGTATTACTATGAGGCTGTGGTGAACAAGCGCACAGTTAATGTTTTTGTTTTTAAGGACCAACCAAGGAACTATAATAAAAGGGATAAAAAATAAAATAAAATAAAAACGCCACTTTTTGTTCGTGTGTCGGGAATAACTATGGCAAGCAGACGACCATCTGCGACCTGACGTTATCAGATTAGGTCAGGTTGAGAGTGAGAATGAGCAAAGAGCAATCCGGGTGCAGTTCCTGCGCGACAGGGGGAACTTCCTCGGTTCCCCTGAGGCAGACGATATTTGGTTGGTGGGTGCAGATGATGTGCCACCGTGTCCAACCATCAACGCCCGGGTCAACCTTTCTTATAAATTAAGACTAAAGCTAAATCTGTCTTAATTTTTGACTGTTGTAAATATCATTCATTAAAAACTAATCCTGGAATATTGCCAGCATCAATAAACGCATATAAGACTTGTAAGAAAACTGCTTTTGGAGTAATCTGCAAAACGTACTGTTACACAGTGTCAACCTGCAATAGACTCGTTTCTGCAAATTTGCATTTCTCTGTAAAGTCTGTATGCAGATGAAAAAAATATAAGTAAAACTTGCTGTGTACATCGTCATGTGTAAAACTATTTACAGTAAACTCTACTTAAAAATAGCTGAGCAATCCGCAAAACATACCATTCCACAGTGTCAACCGGCAATCAGCACCAAGACTCGTTTATGCAAATTTGCATTTACTCTGCAAGGTCTGTATGCAGATGAAAAAATACAGTAAGTAAAACTGCTTTGTACATCTATACAAGTATTTACATTCAGTTCTGTATTTAAAAAATAAAGCCATACAGTATGTAACGCTGTGTTTGGTGTCTTGTAATTTGCATTACCAGTGCTCCAGTACAGCCATTAGGGAAAGATATAATCAGTCCAAATAGGTGGTGTTACAATATATAAAGAAATAAACAGTTAAAAAATGACATCAGTTGTCTTGATTGTCTAGGAAAAACAACAACGGAGGATGGCATAAGTTAAGGTGCCTGCACATTTCATCTTCATTGTTTTAATGTGTTGTTTTTAGCATAACTGCGTGTTATACTTGTATGCATTGATAAATAGAAAAAATGGAATGCCTTGATGTGCTCACGTTTGAATTTTGTATCATCTTCATAATTTAATGACGAGGACACTGAAACTTCGCCTGTAATCTGAGGGTCAGTGATTTCGGGTGCTGTTTTGGGGGAGGTGGTGAGAACCTTGTTCATTTTTTATGCAAAATGTGTTGCAAGTATGTCTCTACTTTTATTATTTCATGTTAGCTAATCCCTAAACTGCTAAAGCAATTGTCATTTTTTGGTGTCATTGTCTTCACTAGCTGGCTCAATGCTGTGCACTTCCTCATGGCGGTTGGAGATCTTGATTGCATGCGTCGCAGGACCTAACTTTCGGTATAGATAGGAGAGGAGTGGGGGGGAGGGCTTGGCTTTTCACTGGTTTGTCTTTGAGGTGGTTTTAGTTGGTGGCGGTGCAGACAAAAAAGTTCATTTCCATAAAAGTGACCTCAGGATTGAGGATAGCCTCAAATAACATAGGTTTTAATCTTCCAGGCATGGGAATTGTCTGTGGCAGCGAAACTGACTTGCCGCGAGGAAAAGAAATTGGAGGGAGGCGGGGACAGAAAACAAATGGGGAGTACCAATTGTAGTTCTGCACCACATGCCCATGAAACATACAAAGTGCAATCACTCGGCTATTGCCCATTTTAGTTGCTTAATTGTGAACACTGCTTCTGCTGTTATTGTTAACTCCCATGGGCAGGTATAAGGCTTGAATGCAGTCATTCTTACACGCTTCTATGCCATGTTTCAATTGGGAAAAAGCGAATGTTCTGAAAGTTTGGAAAGTGAAAGATTCACCATGTTGGTTGCTCGAGTTGTAAACCATAGCAAAAAGTTTGACCAGGGCTCCCATTAACGCACAAATGTGCGTCCTTTACGCACTAGAACTTAGAGGCACTAAACTTATGCCTAGAGGGTCCCACAGGACG
The DNA here is from genome assembly GCA_018857735.1 of Alviniconcha marisindica. Taxonomy (NCBI): domain Eukaryota; kingdom Metazoa; phylum Mollusca; class Gastropoda; family Provannidae; genus Alviniconcha; species Alviniconcha marisindica. The sequence goes on from JABMCL010003517.1 coordinate 914,107, forward strand.
CACCAAGAAAGTGCTAGGGGTCATGTGAACTATACCTACCACATCTTCTGTCTCAAAACTAACAGCTACCTTGCACTGTCTTTGCTGCTGACATGAACACAGTCGTTCTCCCAAACTTCATGAGGTGCTGGTACACAGGACTACACAGGTTATTTCAACATCAGTGCTCAGACACAAATACACTGACACGCTCCTAACGCCAAGATACCAAACTAGTAAGTGCTTTATATGCCCTACAGTGTGCAACATTTTGGTCTTCTGTTTCAGAAAGGTTTAATATAAAACAATCGTGCAAAGAAACTGAGGATTAAATGGAGATCTGTGTACATGCTGCAGAGGCTCTGCTAGACTGTTGGTACACGGTACTGGCAACAAAGAAATATTCCTGTGCCAACCCTATGTCGACCGGTACAGACTTTCCGTTGAAAAGGTTAATTTTATTGACGTTTTTCAGCATGTGGATGCGCCACTGACGTTTGATCTAGATCTAGTTTCTGAGTAATGACTTGCACATTCTTCAGTGCTGATGTGGGAAAAACGATCGATCCTGTACTGACGACTCGCCCTTTACAGACTGTAATTGAACTTGGTTTTGTTGCCAGTGGCAGTGAAAGTTTTCTTGTTCACTGTTTTGCTTGTCGAACGTCACCAGAAGTGATCTTGTTTAGCGGGAGTTTCCACTTGCTTCAGGATCCAGGGTACAGAGTATGATCTCTAGCAAGTTGCACAAAACGCTCAGTTTCAGCCGGTACTTGGTACTGGTGACTACATTTTTTACCGGTAAAAACCCGCATATGCCGGTCTAGCAGAGGCTGATGCTGTCGATGTGAAGGCTTCTAACATGACAATAATTTGTTGTGAATTTTCAGCTGTCAAAAAAAGATCAATGCAGTGGCACCATAGTTATCAAGGGAGGCAACTTCCATTTTGAGTGATGTTAAGACAATACACGCCATTAATTACAGAATCGGCCTTAGCTGTTTGTCTTGCCCTGCTCCCCATTTGCAGTTTGCTAAGACGAGAGCTTTCTCCATTCTCTGTTTGGTTTTGATCTGTTCCACAGATTCAGAAAGTTATTCCAACTTGTTAAACTTTCAGACAAATATTTATAATGGTCTAGTGTTTGAATATGCCACACAGTTGCTTTTTACAGGGCTACTTAAAAATTCTTTTCATACTGACTGATGGATGCTACTAAAGCACAGCTACAGAGTTGGCAGGGCTGCCAACCACCAGAGTACTACCGACATGGAGAACTTTCAGTTGTACACTTTGTTGGCTCATCATAGCAGTAACAGGTTTATTCAAAGACCTATTCTCGTAGTTGAAAGTGTCATTGTCTGAGAGAAGTGAAACCAGAACCGAGTTGTAGAAGGAACAAAGGACATTATAATATGCAAAGCAGAATACTTCTGCACAGCTGCCATTTTGTATTAGACTTGACCCTTTAAAACTACCCATGGACCCTCTAAAAGTTGTAGCAGGGAGTCCCAGGGACCCCCTTAAAATACTCGCTAATGGGAGCCCTGTTGACCCCTGCGGCAGTGCCAATAAATTGGAGTGGATATTGTCAGTAAACGGTAGCCAGATTGGTCGAGTCATTTGGAGACGTGAAAAGCCGGTGGGACACTTAAAAACTTGTATGTGAGGTTTTCAAAAATAAATAAAAACAAAACTGCAGCACAACCCCAAACAGTGACATGCTCTTGACAGAGTATTATGGTCACTTTACAAAAAAAGACAACCAGTTGAGCTGGAAGTGAAAATTTGTGAGAAGATCAAGCAGGCTGGAACACATTGGTGCACAATTTTGTGATGTTGCTATTCTTGTTTTGATTTCATGTCACAGGACTGGACTTAACCAACAGTTTAGGTGCGCTTGAATTAGATGGTGCTTGTGGTGGCGATCATCAAAGTCTTTTGAAGTCCTGAAGTGTAGGGGCCTTCACTTGGTCGTCATTGAGGTGGTTCCAGTTGGTGGTGATGCGGACGAAAAAGTTGACTATTTCCATAAAATTGACCTGGATAGCTTCAGATTGCATAGATTTTGATTTTTTCCTTTCTTTCAATTTTCAGTTTTTCCTTCAAATCTGTTCCCATGCATGTACATGAAATTTGGCAAGTGCACTTGCCTTATGGTAGGTAGTTCCAGCCAAATTTTGAAAAGCAAGCAATGCAATCCATTAATATGTGATATTAAAGAGGGTCACAAGGCAAGTACACAAGCCAAATTTCATTAATTTATCTATATCTTTTGAGATATCACCCTTCAAATAGTCACCATTTTAGGCGTTTTATGCATATTTTACAAAATGCCATTTTTGTGTGGCTCTAGCATAACACCTATTGGTCACACATCCACCCAACTTGTTTTACACAGTGTCTGCACTTCATAGACTAAACACAATTTTTTCAGTAGTCATCCTTACTCAAATATTGGAGATGCAGAGTGCCAAAAATGGAAAAATCACGAATTTTGACATTGTCCGACCACCAATCTTTGACAGTACCATGACAAGATCAAACATAACATGGGAATGGAAAGAGGTACAACCATAATTCTGGTATCAACTGATTCAGCATAAATTAGACGATACAAATTCACAAGTCTAAAGAAGTGCAAGCTAAATTTTGCCTACAGAGGCAAGTTTCCATGAGAAAAAAGGGTGCAAATATCCCGCGAATCTTTGATGTTAATAGCATTAAAGCAAATCAAACTCTGGAATGGAAAGAGATAAAGCCATGGTTCTGGTATCTGCAGATTCGGCATTAATCAGAGAAGGAAAATGCACAGCATAAGGAAATTAGGCAAATTTTAGATATATGAGGAAATGAATTTGAAAACTGCAGTCCAAGTGTGGCCTCGTGGTAGTAGATGTTGGGGCTTGCCTCACTTTCTAGGACCAATTCTCTCCTCAAGATGATGAAACTGATCATCCTCTGAAATCATTAACAAAGAAATATATAAACAAACGGGAAAAAAATATTTATTTCAACATAAACAGCACACTAACACTTAATACTCACCATTTAAATACACTTAATAGTCACTGATTAAATCATCAAATTCTGAAGTTTAGTTGTAAATAACACTTACTTTGTGTGAATCATGCAGTAATAACCTGAGAAATAAATCGATCAGAAAGGTACAAACAAAAGGAAGCAGCAAGAACTAATTTTCAGGTATTTGACTGCTACTACCAGTCTCGGCTACTGAAAGAATCCCAGAAGTAAAACCCCAACTGGAGTTGCTCTAGCCATTATTTGACAATATTTAAAAACAAAAAACTTCCCTACCTTAGATAAAAGACCTGGCTTATTAAGGAAACGAAAAAAAATTAGAGTCCCACTTCAATGACATTTAAAAATTGACATGCTTATAACTGTATTAAATGTTGCTCTGCGAGTTATTTGATTTCCCCCACCCCTTCCCACCACCACATTTGATGTGGCTCTTGTGTGTGTGTGATTATTTCTTTCATTTTGTTTCCTGTTCAGTCTTTCTTATTGACTTGGTTACTTCTGTCTTGTTACCATAGTCTGTCTTGTCAATCATGCTTGTAAAATGTTAAACAAAAACAACTTATAATTATTTCTTCTCTTTTTTTAACCCCCCCCCTTGTAATTATTATATACAAAGATTGAAAGAATCATGTAATTTTGAGCCAATGTGCCAGGTCTTCCATGTGCACAAAAGGTGGAAGAGAGAGAAGATGGGGGAAAAAGAAGAAATTAATTCTTCAGAAGCAAATACAATTCCAAACTCAAAATATACCATAAATTTTGGCTGGTGGCTCACTTTTATTTTGTTTTGTCAAGATGAGCAGATCTACTGTAAAAAACATATTGGTTCGTGACTGTATCGTCTGCTAGCTAAATTGGAGTTATTGTCCCTGGCAAGAAAAACAAGTCTATTTTAAAAAATCACTCACTTGCTAAAATTCACTGTTGAGAACATACACCATACATCAGGTTTTTGTCAATTCAGATCTACAGGGAAAGAAATGACTACTTTTACAGCAGTTTGCATTTCGGAGGAAATAATGAGGAGATAACTCTGTAATGTTGTTCAAACTATGACCAGACCACAACAAATTCGCTTCAGTTGCATTCAAAGAGATCTAAACAGCGCAAAAATACAGTTATGGTGGTGTTGGAAACTCGCTTAGTTCTCGCTAAAATAAAAAAAACTTGCCACGGTTTCTTTCCAATTCCTCCAGGGTGAGCATCTTTTGCGCCGCTCGCATAGTCGCAGATTTTAGCGATCGCGCAACTCGAGCAGACGACAAAATCTACGGGGTCTCCACTTTCCATTGCATGGGAACTCTTATGAGAACTTGCTTCCGGATCAAACGATACACCGTTTTAAAGAGCGAAAATTCGTCTTTCCAGTGATACCAGATTGAATATGGTGTATTCAAACTTTCTTGGTGTAAATTTACGGTAAAACGTATTTTTCAATTCGATATTTGCTGCAGTCGAAAATGAATTTTATAACGGATAAATCTACGGGAATTCCTCTTTCTAAAAATATTAACTTCATATGTGTACGTTTTTCTTGTAAAAAAAAAAGTTCCCAACGGTTTTCCGAATGCCTCCATTTTCCGACCTCGCTCATCTGACTTTCGACGTCAGAACCACACTCAGTTTCTGACCGCTTGGTGTGTTTATTAAAACTTCTTCCAAACTCACAATACATCATTCATGCACAAAATAATGGCACCAACAGGTTGTATAAAGATCGTTTTTTGCCTGACAGTAGTTTTTATTGACAAACTGCACAAACAAGGTAGATACGACAAGTTGAAAATGAGCAATATTTGCCTCGCGACGGCCATGTTACCCAGCACTAAAGAGAGGCTGGTCCTACCTACTTATGGTTCTCTTTAATACATATTTGGACTGTATTGTCACCTGTTTGAAAATTTGGCTGGACCTACCTACTAGTACTAGAAGCAAAAACTATAATATACTGCTGCAAACTTCTGCTGGCACTCCCCTTCCCCACCATGAATAGACAGGTCCCAAAGTGCGAGTGCTGGCTGCAAGGTACTGTACCATTACATTTCTGTTTGGATAAATTGGCTTTGCTGTACAGTTTTCCTGTTATGCTTTCGTTCTGGATCTAACCTGGTAACTGCATCAGTATGGCACAACAAGGCATGCAGTTTTTTTCCCTTTCTGGCCTGGCGCTGACTGAATTGTTTGTATTGTCTTCCCTTTAAAGGGGGAGGTTTATCAGTTATCAAGTGACAGAAGATAAAGGGGTACAACTCTGGGATGACTGATTTACCATGATACAGGCATGAAGATGATTCTGACAGTGGAAAGTCTGGTGCAACCTTCGTTTTGCATGCCATGGTAGTGAACAGAAATATTATTTTAAAAAGAGGAAGAAGGGTGGCCTTGTGTATGTGCGTGTTTTTTTTTGTGGGGGGGGGGGGGGGGGGGCGCTGATGCATCATAGGCATAGGTAAGTGGCCATGTGTGTGTTGGGGGGGGGGGGGGGGGGCTGACGCATCATTAGGCATAGGTAATCTTGACTGTGTCACCGTCAGTTGGTACCAGAAATGTCTTACTGCCAGTACCGAGTACTGATGGTCGTGACAGTATAGCAGAGGCTCTGGCAGTAGTACTGGATTTTCCCAGGCAAGAAAGAGCCTACCTGTGGAAATTGAGGAGCACTTCCAAATGGACAAATGTCAGACCTGCATGGGGGACTGATCACATTTAGCGGCTGCACCGATGTGTTTAACTCCTCACAGACTTTCATTCCACCTAAACTGGTTTTTCTTTCGAAAGTGAAAAACGGATATGTGACCATTTGAGGTTGCACAGCAGTTATTATTTTTCAATTTATTTAGTTTTTAAAACCGCATGGACAAACAGTTTTGAGTGTCCCAGCGTCTTTCACGCGTCCGGCCAACTAGACCAATCAGGTCAGCCACTGTTTACCGATATCCACTCCCATTTATTGGCACGGCCAGTCATCGTACTTTCCACCAGGGTTTACAACTCCAGCAACCAACATGGTGAATCTTTCACTTTCAAAACCTGCGCGTTTTTTTCTTGTTTGTTTTTTCCAGCCAAAACATGGCATACAAATGTGTAGGGATGATGCACTCAAGCCTAATGCCTGACCACGAGCATAACAGCAGTGGCTATGTTCACAATTAAGCGACTATAATGGGCTGTAGCACGTTTAAGCACTTTTATGTTTTGCAGGTATTCGGTGCAGAACTAAAATTTGGATTTTCACGGACAGTTCCCATGCCTGTTGGTGTTGCCAACAAAAACCAGCATATGCCAGTCGAACAGACCCCCTGCTAAAATTGAACACATGCTGAAACTATAGTATACTGTAAATTTTAAAAAAAAAAAAAGTGGGTTCCAAATTTATCTGTATCTAGTCCAAGTGTAATTTAAAGATGTGCCCTAAAACAACATCCTCAGTGACCGAGCTGTCGAACACTGCGCCCTGGTTTCAATCAAATCGGAATAAAAAGCAAAAGATGTCCAATGGCAAGCAACACATTAAATGGGATGCATACAGGTGGTTCTTTTCCTTTCATAAAAAGGAGCTCCTCATAACGAGTGACCAATGTGTAGACAGATACCCACATCTTGTCCTCTGTGGGAACAAGCAATAAACCATGAAGTGTTGTAAAGATCTTGTGCAGCTTGTTGTATGTAGGCATCCCTGTAGTGCTATACAACAACGCCATTGAGCATTTTGGTCAAAATAAATCGCCCAAAGGCAGCGCATCTCCTGCCTAGTTTCCTATGGTGGACTAGTAAAAGTTTCCGGGGTTTTTTTTTTTTTTTTTTGTTAAATAGGTAAAAAGAAACACAACCAAAACCCCAATTGAAAAAGCTTTAAGTCGTAGTCTAGGGAAATGGCCCAAATTACTTGGGGTAGACCCCAACCAAAAGCTTGCAAATGCAATGAATCTGTAGCTTGGAAATGCGCACAAAAATTTCCCGCTTTTGCCTTTTAAGCCACATTAAATTTTTTCATCAAGGAAAGTGCTTTGGTTTCAACACAGGGGATACATGGAAAATGGCAGGGTCTGCCCAGTTTATCAAATTTTTTACTTGGCTGGCCTGTGCCAAAAAACAAAAAAAGTCCACAATACCTAGCAACAGTTTAAAACTGCTGCTAAATTGTCAACATTTCTAGACATGGTCATGGTACAAAGGAACAGGGTTACAGCTATACTCACATTTGCTGCAATGCCTCCAACAAAAATTCGGCTTGGGATGACCGTTCCAAATTTGGGAGCATGAGTACCCACAAGAGGAGTGGAGCTTGGTGTTGCAGAAGGGGAGACGTCAGTAGAAGACTGTCAACATAAAATAAGCGCATCTGGCAAATGCAAGTTGAGGTGGTCTCCACAGCTTGACAGAAAAAGAGCAACTTGACAAGCACACTGTGCAAAAGGCAGTATGTGATAACCTCTTCCCTTTGTGGTATGAAAAGCTGGAACAGAAGATAACTGAACACACACGAGTTACCAAAGCACCACTTCTAAAGTCACCTACTACGTTGAGATACATCTTGTGGTCAGTTGGAAATAGGTTAAAAAGACGTAGAAAGGTACATGTGGGGGACAGTGTACTCCTTGTGCTCCTAGAGATTTGCGCTTTATTCAAATAAACCCCTCTCGCACTGAATAATGCTCAAACCCAATGCATCCTGTAAGCAAAAATGTCCAGATCTGTTCAAGGGAATGCGATTTAATTAATCAAAGGTTTTAAGCACTCTCCCCCTCTCGTCTCTGGTGTCTGGGTGTGAAGTTGGTCCTTGAAACATTCAACTTTTGACAGCTGCCAGGCAAGGATGGGGGACATAGTTGAGCGGTAGTTCAAGTGGAAGGAATGGTTTAGAATCATCACAACTTCCTATGAAAAAACAATTTTTAAAAAAAAGAGCGGAAAAAAATGCAAGTTTTCCGTCACCTTTCCTAACATATGCCAAGCCGCTAAATGTGATCAGTCCCCCATGCAGGTCTGACATTTGTCCATTTGGAAGTGCTCCTCAATTTCCACAGGTAGGCTCTTTCTTGCCTGGGAAAATCCAGTACTACTGCCAGAGCCTCTGCTATACTGTCACGACCACAGTACTCGGTACTCATAAAAACATTTTTTGGCCCTGACGGTGACACAGTCAAAAACCACCAAGGAGCCACCCCCCCCCCCCCCAACAACACATGGCCACCTTACCTAGCCCAAACCAAGCGCCCCCCCCCCCCCCCCCCAAAAAAAAAAACAGTACCAAAAACCCCCCCCAAAAAAACCCAAATTTTGGGCCCCCAAAGAATTACCAGCTTAGTAAATATTTTGTGATCTGGAAAATCGCACCCGATTGTCCCCCTTTTATTTTTCATTTAACTGTAAACCCCCCCCTTAAAAGGGAAGAAATAAAAAATTCAGTCCCCCGGGCCGAAAAAAAAATGTGCCTTTTTCCTTAATTAAATTAAACCCAAACAAAAAACGGGAAAACGTACAAAAACCCAATTTACCAAAACAGAAAAATGGTCGTCCCTTCCCCAGCATGCATTTCCTTTACAGGGGGGGAAGGGGAGCCCCAAAAATTTGGAGTTTTTAATTTTTGTTCTTATGTGGTACCAGAAATTTTAAACATAAAACTCCAAATATGAAAAAAAACCCAAAAGTATGGAAGCCCCCTTTTTCTGGGAACTTTTGGAGGAAATTTTTTTTTTCCTTTGCACTCCCTTTTTTTTGGAGGCAATAAAAACTAGTCGGCAAAAAACACTTTTAAAACCGGGTTTCCCAAATTTTGTGCAAATTTTAAGTGTTAAAAAAGTTTTTCCCCCAGGGAAAAAAATTTTTTGACCAAACTCGGGCCCGGAAAAGGGGTTCGGAAAACCGGGGGAATTTTTTTTTAAAGGACATTGAAGAAAAATTTTTTAAAAAAGGGCCCCCAAAAATTTATTTTAAAAATTTTTTTTAAAAATATGTTTTAAAACGTTTTGGGAAATTTTAAACCCCAAAAAATTAAAACCAACAACGGGTTAAACTGGGGGGTTTTGCTCTTTAAAACGGTTTTTTTTTTCCCGGGAAAGTTTTCTAAGGTTCCCTTTAAAAATGGGACCCCGGTTTTTGTCTCTGTCATTGGGACCAAAAACGGACTAAAAGCCGCAAAAGTGCCATAAAGGAAAAAATCCCCTTTTTTTATTTTGCAAAACAAGGACCAACAAATTGTATTTTTTGGGAAAAAAGGGAAAAAATGGGGGAAAATTTTTGGGGGTCCAATTTTCAAAAGTTTTTCTCCTATTTTCCTAAAAAAAAATGTTAAAATTCTTTTCCCCCCTTAATCAATTTGAAAAAACCTGTGGGGATGCCAAACAAATTTTAAAAGGGGGGTTTTTTAAAAAATGTTTTTTTTTTTTTCCCCAGGGTAACTAATTTTTGGGTAGGGGGCGTTCACCCAAATGTTTTTAAGAGTTTCCTATCTTGAAAAAAAAAAATAAAATAAAAAAAATTTTAGGTAATTTTTTTTGGAATTGTTTTGCTTTAAAATTAATTTTTTTTTCCCCCCCTTTTTTCTTCCCCCCCTTTTTTGACGGAAGGCCTGGACAGGCCAAAATTACAATTTTTCAACTTTTTTTTAAATAATTAAATTAAAAAAAGAGAAGTTTAAATTGTTTTTTTTTAAATTTTTACAAGCTATTGAAAGACGCGGTCGCGAAGTAAAAGAATGAAAACTGAACAAAACAAAATAAAAAAAAATTTTAAAACCACCAAGAAAAAAATTGGGGGGGGGAATAAATTTAAAAAATGCAACCTTTTCTTTTTGAAAATGCTTTTTAAAAAATTTTGGTGGGCTTTTTTTTTTGCCTTAAAACCCATTTTTTCTAATGGATTTTTTTTTAAAATTTAAAATTCTAAGAAAAGGGGGGTTTTTTATTCTGGGTTTTTTCATAGGGGGAACTTGTGCATCTCCCGAAAAACCCGGCCCTTTTTTGTCCCTTTTGTAATCCTTTTAACTAGTTAAAAAAGGGGGTTTTTTTTTAAAAATAAATCAGAATTTTTTTTAACATAAATTTTAAGTTAAAATGGTGGTAAAGTTTTGTCTTTTTTTTAAATAAAACCCGTTTTTTAATACTTTGTTAATTTTTCAAAGTATTTACTTTTGGGGGGGAAAAGGTCCAGAAAAAAACCCCCCAACAACAAGGGAAGGCCCATTTTTAAAATTTTTTTCCCCAAACAAAAGAAATTTTTTTTGTTAAAACCTTTTTATTAAACTGAATTCAGTCCAGAACCAGGGTTTTCCCCCCATTCCAATTTGTTTTGTTTTAACATTCCAAAAATTTTTGGGGTTTTTTGCCCCCTTTTTTTCTCATAAATTGTCGAGGAAAATTTACGCCTTTTTAATTTGTTTTTACTTTAATTTTGCAATATTTAAAAATTTGGGTTTATTTTACCCGTTTTTTGACCTTTAGAAAGATTGGTGTCACAATTAAAATTTTTTTTCCATTTTGGTCTATTAAATTTGAGAAAGGGGAATACAAAAAATTTTTTTTTGAATGCAGAAGAAAAAATTGGGGGTTTGTTTTTATTAAAAAAAAAAAATTTTTTTTAAAATAGATAAAGCCAAAAGGGGGATTTTAATATACTCAAAAAATTTATAGATAAATTAAAAATTTGGTTTGTTATTGCCTTTGACCCTCTTTTACAAAATTTAAAGGATTCTTTCTTTTTTTAAAAATTTCTGGCTTAATAAGGAAGGACCCAAATTTAGTTCTGGGAAAAATTTTTTTGGAAAGAAAAAAAAAATCAAAATCATGCAATCAAGCTATCCAGGTCAATTTTATGGAAATAGTAATTTTTGCCCCATCCCACCAACGGGAACCACCTAAATGAGCCCAAAGTGAAGGCCCCACACTTCAGGACTTCAAAAATTTTGGATCCCACCCAAGCACCTCTTTCGCCACCTAAACGGGTTTAAAGTCCGCCGTGAATAAATCAAAACAAGAATGCAACATACAAAAGTGCCCAAGGGTTTCCAGCCTGCTTATTTTCTCACAAATTTTCACTTCCACTAACTGGTTTTTTTTTTTGTAAAGTGACCATAATATTTGAAGAGATGTACTTTTGGGGGTTTGGGCGCAGTTTTTTTTTATTTATTTTTAAAACCCACAAAAATTTTTTAAGTGTCCCAGGGTTTTTCACGCTCATGCCAAAGGGCCCATGGGGCCCCCCCATTTTTTGCAAACGGGCCTTTTACTTTTTTTAGGGGTTTACAATCAGAACCAACTGGGGAATTTTCCAAACAGAGGCAAATTTTTCTATGAGAAAAAAGGGGGGGCAAATATCCCGCAAAATCTTTGATTTTAAATACCCATTAAAGAAAATTTTCAAACTCTGGAAGGGAAAAAGAGAAAAAAGCCATGGTTCTGGTATCTGCAGATTCGGAAATTAATCAAAAGGGAAAAATTTCCCCCCCAAGCAAAGGAAATTTAGGCAAATTTTAGATATATGAAAAATTGTTTAAAAATGAGTAAAAGTGGGGCCCTTTGTGGTGGTAGATGTTGGGGCCTGCCTCCTTTCAAAGGACCAATTCTCTCCTCAAGATGATGAAATTTGATCATCCTCTGAAATCATTAACAAAGAAATATATAAAAACAAACAGGAAAAAAAAGATTTATTTCAACATAAAACAGCACACTAACACTTAATACTCCCCAAATTTAAATACACTTAATATCCCCGATTAAATCATCAAATTTCTGAAGTTTAGTTGTAAATAACACTTACTTTTTGTGTGAATCATGCATAATAACCTGAGAAATAAATCGATCAGAAAGGTACAAACAAAAGGAAGCAGCAAGAACTAATTTTCAGGTATTTGACTGCTACTACCAGTCTCGGCTACTGAAAGAATCCCAGAAGTAAAACCCCAACTGGAGTTGCTCTAGCCATTATTTGACAATATTTAAAAACATTTTACCCAATGTGCCAGGTCTTCCATGTGCACAAAAGGTGGAAGAGAGAGAAGATGGGGGAAAAAGAAGAAATTAATTCTTCAGAAGCAAATACAATTCCAAACTCAAAATATACCATAAATTTTGGCTGGTGGCTCACTTTTATTTTGTTTTGTCAAGATGAGCAGATCTACTGTAAAAAACATATTGGTTCGTGACTGTATCGTCTGCTAGCTAAATTGGAGTTATTGTCCCTGGCAAGAAAAACAAGTCTATTTTAAAAAATCACTCACTTGCTAAAATTCACTGTTGAAAACTACACCATACATCAGGTTTTTGTCAATTCAGATCTACAGGGAAAGAAATGACACTTTTACAGCAGTTTGCATTTCGGAGGAAATAATGAGGAGATAACTCTGTAATTTGTTCAAACTAGACCAGACCACAACAAATTGTTTCAGTTGCATTCAAAGAGATCTAAACAGCGCAAAAATACAGTTATGGTGGTGTTGGAAACCCCTTTTCTGCTAAAATAAAAAAAAGTCCCACGGTTTTTTTCCCAAATTTCCCTCCAGGGTGAGCATCTTTTGCGCCGCTCGCATGTGCAGATTTTAGCGATCGCGCAACTCGAGCAGACGACAAAATTAGGGGGTCCCACTTTCCTTTGCAGGGGAAAAACTCTTATGAGAATTTGTTTCCGGATAAAAACGATACACCGTTTTAAAGAGCGAAAATTCGTTTTTCCCAGTAAACCCAAATTTGAATATGGTGTATTAAAATTTTCTGGTGAAAATTTTCGGTAAAACTTTTTTTAAATTTCGATATTTGCTGCAGTCGAAAATGAATTTTATAACGGATAAATCTACGGGAATTCCTCTTTCTAAAAATATTAACTTCATATGTGTACGTTTTTCTTGTAAAAAAAAAAGTTCCCAACGGTTTTCCGAATGCCTCCATTTTCCGACCTCGCTCATCTGACTTTCGACGTCAGAACCACACTCAGTTTCTGACCGCTTGGTGTGTTTATTAAAACTTCTTCCAAACTCACAATACATCATTCATGCACAAAATAATGGCACCAACAGGTTGTATAAAGATCGTTTTTTGCCTGACAGTAGTTTTTATTGACAAACTGCACAAACAAGGTAGATACGACAAGTTGAAAATGAGCAATATTTGCCTCGCGACGGCCATGTTACCCAGCACTAAAGAGAGGCTGGTCCTACCTACTTATGGTTCTCTTTAATACATATTTGGACTGTATTGTCACCTGTTTGAAAATTTGGCTGGACCTACCTACTAGTACTAGAAGCAAAAACTATAATATACTGCTGCAAACTTCTGCTGGCACTCCCCTTCCCCACCATGAATAGACAGGTCCCAAAGTGCGAGTGCTGGCTGCAAGGTACTGTACCATTACATTTCTGTTTGGATAAATTGGCTTTGCTGTACAGTTTTCCTGTTATGCTTTCGTTCTGGATCTAACCTGGTAACTGCATCAGTATGGCACAACAAGGCATGCAGTTTTTTTCCCTTTCTGGCCTGGCGCTGACTGAATTGTTTGTATTGTCTTCCCTTTAAAGGGGGAGGTTTATCAGTTATCAAGTGACAGAAGATAAAGGGGTACAACTCTGGGATGACTGATTTACCATGATACAGGCATGAAGATGATTCTGACAGTGGAAAGTCTGGTGCAACCTTCGTTTTGCATGCCATGGTAGTGAACAGAAAATTTTTTTAAAAAGAGGAAGAAGGGTGGCCTTGTTTTTGTTTGGGTTTTTTTTTTTTTGGGGGGGGGGGGGGGGGGTGGGGGCGCTGTGCATCTTCCCTTAAAAGTGTTTTGTTTTGGGGGGGGGGGGGGGGGGGGGGACCCAAAGGCATAGGTAATCTTGACTGTGTCACCGTCAGTTGGTACCAGAAATGTCTTACTGCCAGTACCGAGTACTGATGGTCGTGACAGTATAGCAGAGGCTCTGGCAGTAGTACTGGATTTTCCCAGGCAAGAAAGAGCCTACCTGTGGAAATTGAGGAGCACTTCCAAATGGACAAATGTCAGACCTGCATGGGGGACTGATCACATTTAGCGGCTTGGCATATGTTAGGAAAGGTGACGGAAAACTTGCATTTTTTTCCGCTCTTTTTTTTAAAAATTGTTTTTTCATAGGAAGTTGTGATGATTCTAAACCATTCCTTCCACTTGAACTACCGCTCAACTATGTCCCCCATCCTTGCCTGGCAGCTGTCAAAAGTTGAATGTTTCAAGGACCAACTTCACACCCAGACACCAGAGACGAGAGGGGGAGAGTGCTTAAAACCTTTGATTAATTAAATCGCATTCCCTTGAACAGATCTGGACATTTTTGCTTACAGGATGCATTGGGTTTGAGCATTATTCAGTGCGAGAGGGGTTTATTTGAATAAAGCGCAAATCTCTAGGAGCACAAGGAGTACACTGTCCCCCACATGTACCTTTCTACGTCTTTTTAACCTATTTCCAACTGACCACAAGATGTATCTCAACGTAGTAGGTGACTTTAGAAGTGGTGCTTTGGTAACTCGTGTGTGTTCAGTTATCTTCTGTTCCAGCTTTTCATACCACAAAGGGAAGAGGTTATCACATACTGCCTTTTGCACAGTGTGCTTGTCAAGTTGCTCTTTTTCTGTCAAGCTGTGGAGACCACCTCAACTTGCATTTGCCAGATGCGCTTATTTTATGTTGACAGTCTTCTACTGACGTCTCCCCTTCTGCAACACCAAGCTCCACTCCTCTTGTGGGTACTCATGCTCCCAAATTTGGAACGGTCATCCCAAGCCGAATTTTTGTTGGAGGCATTGCAGCAAATGTGAGTATAGCTGTAACCCTGTTCCTTTGTACCATGACCATGTCTAGAAATGTTGACAATTTAGCAGCAGTTTTAAACTGTTGCTAGGTATTGTGGACTTTTTTTGTTTTTTGGCACAGGCCAGCCAAGTAAAAAATTTGATAAACTGGGCAGACCCTGCCATTTTCCATGTATCCCCTGTGTTGAAACCAAAGCACTTGGTCCTTGAGTCGTTAATTTACACATTCTAATGTGGCAATGATAATCGAGCGTGTAAAAGCTGAGATTATTGATGTCTGCAGGTGTTCAACAAGCATACAGATTCATTGCATTGATGCAAGCATTTTAGAGTTGTGGCTCTAGGCCCCAAGCTGCAATGGTTGCGACATTTCCTGCAGAGCTACAGACTGTACAATGATCATTTCTTGCAGAGTCTGTGTGTTTGGTTGTGTTTCTTTTTACTCTAGTTAATTTGTCAGTTTCTTTTAGGACATTACTTGAAGCTTATAAGCTTTTGTACAATGTGATTAGAATTGTGACCTTTGCTGAACACTTTTGGAGCTAGTCCACCATAGGAAACTAGGCAGGAGATGCGCTGCCTTTGGGCGATTTATTTTGACCAAAATGCTCAATGGCGTTGTTGTATAGCACTACAGGGATGCCTACATACAACAAGCTGCACAAGATCTTTACAACACTTCATGGTTTATTGCTTGTTCCCACAGAGGACAAGATGTGGGTATCTGTCTACACATTGGTCACTCGTTATGAGGAGCTCCTTTTTATGAAAGGAAAAGAACCACCTGTATGCATCCCATTTAATGTGTTGCTTGCCATTGGACATCTTTTGCTTTTTATTCCGATTTGATTGAAACCAGGGCGCAGTGTTCGACAGCTCGGTCACTGAGGATGTTGTTTTAGGGCACATCTTTAAATTACACTTGGACTAGATACAGATAAATTTGGAACCCACTTTTTTTTTTTAAATTGACAGTATACTATAGTTTCAGCATGTGTTCAATTTTAGCAGGGGGTCTGTTCGACTGGCATATGCTGGTTTTTGTTGGCAACACCAACAGGCATGGGAACTGTCCGTGAAAATCCAAATTTTAGTTCTGCACCGAATACCTGCAAAACATAAAAGTGCTTAAACGTGCTACAGCCCATTATAGTCGCTTAATTGTGAACATAGCCACTGCTGTTATGCTCGTGGTCAGGCATTAGGCTTGAGTGCATCATCCCTACACATTTGTATGCCATGTTTTGGCTGGAAAAAACAAACAAGAAAAAAACGCGCAGGTTTTGAAAGTGAAAGATTCACCATGTTGGTTGCTGGAGTTGTAAACCCTGGTGGAAAGTACGATGACTGGCCGTGCCAATAAATGGGAGTGGATATCGGTAAACAGTGGCTGACCTGATTGGTCTAGTTGGCCGGACGCGTGAAAGACGCTGGGACACTCAAAACTGTTTGTCCATGCGGTTTTAAAAACTAAATAAATTGAAAAATAATAACTGCTGTGCAACCTCAAATGGTCACATACTCTTCAGTATGATGGTCACTTTACGAAAGAAGAAGACCAGTTTAGGTGGAAGTGAAAGTCTGTGAGGAGTTAAAGCAGCAGTCTGGAATGCATTGGCGCACTGTTTCGTTATGTTGCAGTTCTTGATATTGATTTTATCCATCGCAGAACCTAACCTTTGGTTTAGATGTGACAGGAGGGGAGTGTGCACTTGAGGTGGTGATCAGTTGTTTGAAGTCTTGAAGTGTGGGGGCCTTCACCTGGTCATCACTGAGGTGGTTACAGTTGGTGGCGATGACAATGTTTTTTACTATTTCCATAAAATTGACCTCGGGGATAGTCTTGGATTGCATTGATTTTGATCTTCAGTGGCTTTCCGGAGAGGGGGGGGGGGGCATGCCCCCAGACCCCCCTAGATTTGTTTTTCCTTCCAGTGAATTACCAAGCCTGTAGTAAAAATAAAAGATGATGGTATAGAATACTGGTAATGTGTACCGGCAGCCTCTGATACTGTGTCCATAACCAGACCTTGAAAAGTTTTTCATTTTCAACTGGCTATAACTTCCTTGATCGGTCATGAAATGATATAAAATTTGCGAGTGCTTGCAGCCCGATATTCAATCTCGAGTTTGATTGCCTTTTTTCTTTTTAAATTTATTTTTTATCAAAACAACAAAAACACCAGCCAGCCACAGTACCATCAATGCATTTCACCACAGGAAGAAAACGTGGTCTGTACTTTCCGCTTAGCATGCAGGTTTTCCATATTTAGAACAACAATGGGAAAGAGGAGATCTTTCATTTGGTGTAAGGCAATCGACCACTTCTTGTTTCTTTTAATGTTGTACAGAAAAACGGCTTTTTAAACATTTCAAAAGCAAACCTCTCCAGAAATATGCAAAATATTACTGTTAATCCAGGTATTTTTGGAAAAGGCGTTCAGGTTTCTACCATTCGAAACATTTTATTGGAGGCTATACATGTAAGCAGCCGTGCGACTGGCCAAAAACCTAGGCCACTTGATCAGCCAGGGACGCAGGATAGTGACCTCATGGGTCGGCTTGATCCCAACTGATCTTCTGACTGAAATGCTAGGTAATCTCCAAGGAGGCTGTTGCAAATTCCCCAAGATAGTTGAACTCTGTTTTGGGTCCAGTGGACATTAAGCACAATGTTTACTTTGGTACCTCTATACCCCCTTCCTGTCCCTAGTAAAGCCTTGTGGTTTCTGTGGACGTTAAGCATCATGTTTAATAAGCCTTGTGGACATTAAGCACCATGTTTACTTTTATTAGATATCTTGGTGTGTGCTGGTGGATTTGATGAAGTACAGAAACTGCGGTACGACTAGTTCGTATGACTGCATTTTCAGTCGGTCTGGATGAGGATGTCTAGACTAAAAAATCTAAAAAATCCGCACCAACTGTAAACTGGTATGTTTTTAGTGCATCCTGTGGGACCCTCTAGAGGTACATTTATTGCGTCCTTTTGAGGTTTAGTCCGTAAGGGATGCACATTTGTGCGTTAATGGGAGCCCAGGATTTGAGCTCTCTGTGCAAACCTTTTATGAGCATTAGAAACGGAAACTGATGAAATGTCTTCAGTATCACTGCAAAGTGCCAAAATTCCAGAAAAAAGTTTGCTTTTTCCAAGTCTGTGCCTAATTCCAAAAGAAGCCCAACAGGAATGTTGTTCATTTTTGTATAGGCATTTGTTGCAGACAGGAGGAAAGACGTGGTCACGTAAAAAATCTTTTGAGAAAGGTCCACCCCATGCTAAATCTTGGTGGCTAGAAAGAAATTCTGCTATGGTGCTTGGGGTAGCCAGTGTTTGCCGATTTTCCTTTACTGCAGCAGGAAACGGCGGCTCTACATCAAATGGAGGCACTGGTGGAAGATAATGCACACAAATGTCGTCAAACAGCTGTCTACTTCGGTCTAAGGGTGAAGTTGAGCTGAAGCAGTAGAGGGTTGTTGACTTTAACTGGTGGTAGATGTTGGGGCTTGCTTCACTCTCTAGGACCTGTTCTCTGCTCAAGAAGATGAAACTGATCATTGTATAAACAAAGCGGTAAAAATATTGATTTCAATATAAACGGCTAACGATGCAGTATAATTAAATCGTCAAATTCTAAAATTCAGCTATAAATGACGTTTGCTTGTGTGATTCATGCAGTAGCAACTTGAGCAGTACATAAAACGAAAAGGCAAAGAGGGCAAGAAGTGGACATGAACTAAACTTCAGTTACAACTGCTGGGCTCAAATATCGAAACGATCCCAAAGGCGAAACCCTGACTGACATCACACCAGCCACCATTTGACAATACTTTTTTTTTTATTAATCAAAAAATCCCTACCTCCAAATTTTATTTTAATTTTAAATGAGGTCACACCTCAACGGCTGTTGAACATTTACATGCTGAAAACTGCATTTGACCTTGCTCTCTGAGTTGTTTTATTGGCACCACCCCCGCCTTGCACTTTTCACCACAAGACTATCAACCTGAACCTGCACTTTGCAGCACAGGGAAGACGAACACCGACTTAATTCACACAAACTTACTGTCGTTTCTCTTTTTAATTCCTTCTCTCAGCACATTGCCCTGATACAACTGCACTGGTTGACCGCGTAAAATTCCAATTTATTTATTTTCTTTATTTTTTCTTCTCTCTCTTTTTTTAACGCAGAATGATCCATTTTTTTGCCAATTCCTTCATGTGCACAAAAAGGGGAAGAGAACCGGAAAGAAGAAAATTCTTCAGAAGCAAAAACAATTTCAAACTCTTGACATGAATTTTGGCTTGTGGCTCGCTTTTATTTTTTGTTTAGATGAGCAGATCTACTGTAAGAACATTTTGGTCCTGAGCGATGACATGTTGTTTCTACCCAAGCTGCATCGCGGTCACCATTTTGGGAAGCATTGAATGGACGTGGTGTCGTTTATATTGCTAGTTTGTCTCTCACAGTAGGTGTCGGACATCCACAGCCACGCCATGGACGGAAAGAATCCAAATTGAAGGGGAATATGTCGTCAAGTTGGAACCAGATGCCTGCAGAAACGTTTCTTGAATGGATTTGATCCGTATGATTTGGCAGAGAGCGAGACTGGTTGACGAGTTTCGACCCTGTACCTTCCATGGATTTTCTAGGCCTGATCCATTACCCGATTTACTGTGTGAGTGCTTACACACTGGAGTAATTAAGGGCCTACAAAAACCTTGAAGCTCACATGCAGTTCACTGATGGCTGGGTCCACAATCTAAAGATGCATGTGCCAGAAAACCCTGATGACAATGTTGCCAAAACCAAAGGTAAGAACCCAAGATCTACTACTGTACTATCTCATGTTGATCAACTTTTTTGTGTGGCTGATTATTTTGATTTGTAAATGTCTATTTTGCCTACATTTTAATGTAGTAAAGGCAGATCTGTTGCTTTAGGATTTTTATTTTTTGTCTTGGTGAATCTCAGTCTGTCCAACACCTGTTTGTTTTAAAAACTGCAGGTGCAATCAAGGGGTAAACTCTGTTCAAACTTTGGTGTGTAAAAAGTGCCAGTGTCATTTTGTTCTCTGTAAAGGGGCAGTGCTATTCAACTTACTGTTCTTCATTTTAATGGAATGATATTTATGACTGTCTTTTGTTAGCATCATAACACAGTTCTGTCAAACCATCATGGGTTGGGTTTTGTTGTTCTAACTGGTTATTTTAGTGTTTGTGCATGCATGCATGTGTTTACGTGCACATTGTTTCAATGTTTGTAAAGCAAAATATGGGTCACAGTTATTTGCATTGTGTGCAGGTGCTTCATTCCCAGCGGATTAATGAGACGCCACTTCTGCCATGGGTCATCGATGCCAATACTGGAGATGTCATTGGTGCTCATCGTGACTGCTTGGCTGAAACCTGCACATATGTTTCAGCTCTACTGTTCAAGGTTGAAGCTGTCGTCCGCACCAGACAAGACAATAGTGACGGGGGTTGCCACATACTGGATGGTGCCAAACAGTGTTGATATGGTTAAACCAACGGTCGGTCATAAAATTTACTACACATCAGCAGTAGCGTGAAAAAGGTCGAGAAAGCAGTTGAAAGTGGACAAACTCCAACATTGCACTCTTGTACATGTTCTGTTAGTGACAGATTTTCCCAAACTCCTGCACCTACAGAGGAACAATTCAGCAGTTTTTTTAGACACGTTGCATGCCGCTGGAGACGAGGCTGTTTCATTCAGTACTGTGCCTCGTTACTCTGAGGAATACAGGGACCCCGTAAAACCTGTTGTCTTTTCAAAGTCTCGTAGGAATCTTGGAAATTCCAAGTGTGACTTCATGAACTCTCTCAGTATTGTGTAAACCTGAGAGTGAAGGTAGAAGAAGCAAGCAAAATTGAGAGAGAGACGAAAGAGCAGCACAAATTTCCCTTGTGGTACCCTTGTAGGGCTGGGAGAAAAACTGCATTGTGTGAGCACCATCAACTGGACAAGCCAGCTATCACCACTGTTACCAGTGTCTGCTGTCCAGGACAATGAAAAGTGACTATGCCTGCTGTCGCATGGGGTTTGCAGAATGAGGACATAGGACAGCATTTGTTGAACATTCAACAAAATGCCATTTTGGGTTCTTATTTGAGAGAGCTGGATTCATAACCCAGACGTCCCATGCATGGGAGATCTCCGGATGGGATTGTTGCTGTTGCGGGAGAGGCCATTTGGAGGTGAAGTGTTCTTACAAGCATCACAGTGAGACAATTTCTGATGTTTGTTGCAATCCAGATTTCTGTCAGAAGAACAAGGAGTGTTCAGAGGCACTCGTATTATTATCCGGTACAATGCCAAATGCTAGTATCGAAGGCTGACTACAGTAGTATTCTTGTTTGGACCATAGCTGACTTTGTGATTGTACGTGTGGTGCCAGGTCAAGAATTTTTAGTGAACTTCAGCAGAATGCAGAAGCGTTTTTATTTTTTTAATTTTTTTATGAATGTTGTTCTGCCAAGAGCTTGTTGCAAAGCAGTTCACTGAACTGAGTAACGGGAAAGAAAGTAGCAACTGCCCAGAAGAGGCCTCTCCATGAGTCGCAACAGAAAAGTTGGGCATTGTCTGATACCCCTTCTGCCTCTGCTCCAAAGCTGAGAAAAAAGAAGGAAGAGTGTGGTAGCTCTGAAGATGTGGATGATACGGTAGCATGCGAAAATCTGTTTTGTAAAGTAGAATGGTACCATGTGACTGGTTGCAAAATTTTGCGTAAATGTTGCATTTTCGGGTGCCCAACGCATTTTGGCCATACGCAGAATGACTGAACACCGATTCAGCAAGTTACGGCTCACTGGTGGCGGCCACGTCGCTCAACACCAGATCCGTTTGCAAATTCCGTGTGATCTTGACCGTGGCTCCGCACTCCTCCCGGGCACCACAAGTCAGTCAATGAAGTGCAGAATCTGGATGATGAAATAAATGTGCAAGCTGCCATTATTTTGGTCTGTATGGCGATTCCCCCCCCCACACACACACACACACACACACACATTACTGATCTATGTGCGTTATAGTCGATAGCACCCTGTGTCTGAATAAAATTTGCATACTTTTCCAGAGAATGACTGATTATTTTAACTGAATCCTTACAAACCCATATCAGGAAGAATGATCAGTCTCGGTATCAGTCTGGCCAGCGAGAAATCTCGCATCTTGCTAAACTTACCTGTGATAATTTCCAGTTAGTCAACAGAGGACACGATCCCAAACATGGAATCTGAAACGACCCAATGTGCCCAGTCTAACTGTCCGAGTGTATCGGAATTTACTCAGATGTAGACAACTATGCAGCCGTAAACAAAATGCACGTTGACATCGAATACAAATGAGGTCAAATGGCAGCAGCCCCGATTTCAACTTCATCTCATTACCAAATCCCGCGGTAGACCAGAACTGGGTTTGCCAATATCCTCTGCTCATCATGCCGCATTCTATGTTTCGATCTGTTCTAGGCTCGGGCAGGGCATTTTGACCTAAAGGTGGCATTTTCAAACTAATGTAACTTTTGGTCGTGAGTGTTGCAGCTATGATCTTTTACAGAGGAAACACTATGTATATAATGTAGGTGTATACAAAATTGTATGTTATGTGGATAAGTGGTGGTAGAGAAGTGCCAGTTTGAAAAATGATTTTTTTGGAGAAAATGCTCAAAACAATTTACCAGGAGACAAAGTTCTTTTTTCAAAGATGATCCAACCAAAATAAAAATGTGGACAAATGATGAAAACAACACGAAAAGAACAAATGAGGAACATGAAAACCTTTTTTTAAATATAATTAATGTTTTATTGACATCTAAAACTACATAATTAAGTGGCCAAGGGAAGTAAGCAAGGAGAGAAAAATATAAAGGGAAATGACCCAGCACTTGACACTTTCCAAGATGAGTAACCAGTTAGCTACTAGCAGGCAACACAAGTCACAAGTATTAAACAGTCATTTTTGTTGTATATGTAACTGATGTAGCACAAAAGATACTGAAAAATATAACATCATTCTCATTCTTAAAATCTGAAATCGTCCGGCTCATGATAGCACTTACATCTCATCTCAGTCACTCTTCTTATGAAGAAAAGCTGTGATGATTATGTTAATGTCCATTTATTATACAACATTCAACCATACATGTGTTGATGAAATGGAATCTGGAAGAAGTTTGATTTAAATGTAAATTCCCAGCCTTGGGACCACAAAGGACAACCAAACTCTGCAAGTGCATAATTACTTCAAAACTTTATATAATTATGTACGAGTGTACATAATTATATAAAGTTTGTTCACATTAACAAAATTATTTTTGTTGTGTATGCAATTGATGCAATAAAATGCACAAAGCATAACAAAAAAATGTACAACTTTTTTCTTAATCTTGAAACATTCTCATTCTTAAAATCTGAAATCTTCAGGCCTGCACTAACACTACAGTCAATTTTATGGAGAAAAAAAACTGATGACTATAATGCCCAGGGAAGTTATCCATGGCTGGAACCTGGTTTCGGGCATTGCAGCCTTTTCAGAATGTTTTCTGTGACTGCCATCATAAACTTGTCATCTGAAGTAGGCAATGTCTACTGAAAGCAGAAAAAATTAATACAATAATGGACAATATCATCAGTAGTGACAGTTCATTGCAAAAACTTACTTTAAGTTGCTTTTAACAACACCACTAGTACTATAGTACTGGCTCCAATAAACTGGCCTAGTCTGAGACCCGAAGAGAACTAAGAAGATGAGGTGGTACAGGTAAAAAGCAAACAACCAAAAATTCTTGGAACAGTTGAAAACCAGTTGAACATGGAATTACAAGTATTCATGAACTAATCTAGTATTAGTAATCAAGGTTCAGAGAGACTCTGTGTGTGTGTGTGTGAGAGAGAGAGAGAGAGAGAGAGAGAGAGAAGAAAAAAGTCGACAACAAAAATAAGAGTTGAATTTTGAGGAGATAACCGAAACCAACTTGCCCAACAACAAAAGTTAAATCACAGAGGTGGGATTGACAGAGAGCTCCTGTTAATTCATTTAAGTTGGATTTGTCAACAAAAAATAAAGTTGACCCCCCCCCCACCCCCAATAGATCCTTCCTTGTTAACATAAACTTGTTGCATGTAGTTGTTACTGTACCCCCCCCCCCCTTTTTTTCTTTTTTTTTTTAAAACAACAAAACACAGAGGTAGGACTGACTGATAGCAAGGACTGACTGATAGCAGTGATACAGAGCTATTAATTCACCCAAGTTGGATTTGTCAAAAAAGAAAAAGAAATTGAATTTAAAAAAATCGGATCCATTCCTTGTTGACATAAAGTTGTTGCATGTAATTATTATTGTACCCTAAAATGGTTTTTTTAAAATCATTTATCATAATCATAGAGGCAAGACTGACTGTTGATTTACTCTAGTTGGATCTGTCAACAAAAACACAAGTTAAAACAACAAAATCAGATCTACTTCTTGTTAACAAAGTTGTTGCATGTATGTAATTGTTGGTTGGGCATAATTGTTATTGTACCCTCAATTATTTTATTTATTTTTTAAATCATAGAGGTGGGGCTGACTGACGGAGAACTGTTAATTCACTCAACAAAAATACAAGTTAAAAACAACCACTCAAAAAGAACCAGAAGAAAACGATCTTGGTATGTACCGAGGGTATCTCTCCTACATGCCTTTACCCTCCCAGTCAAAGTTGGACTCGTCCATAAAACTCCATTGCTCTTTACCGTAAAAAAAATTTGGGGAGTTCAAATGTTGCTGGGCGAAGAAAAGGGTTGCAACTTGTCGGCTAATTTGTCGTTACCGTAATTAGTAAATTATGATTTTATCAGTATGAATACATCTCTTCATTAATACAATAAGCCTACATATTCAGTCCATTCATGGTCTTGATTTGCTTAATTTCAGCATGCATAGGTCAATATTATTTCTGTAGACGCACTCGCTCGTGCCTGCCTGATCGGTTTGTCAACTTCAAACTTTGATCGGGTTGAACTTGTTTTTTCACCTGTGGGTCTGCAAAAATTCATGAAATGATTTAAACAAAGTATAAATAATTAGATTAATTCCTAAGCTATCTTCTGGTGTACGTTTCAAGACTTGCCTTAGCTTATGCGGTAAAATCCTTCCGGGAACAGACGACACATCTTACCGATTTTCAAATGGATGTTGTCAAACGTCATACGAACGAAAAAAAATGAAACCACCTTTGATTGGTTAATCTCGACTTCCTCTATCTGCTGATATAGTTTCTGATTGGCTGCGTTAGGGTATACTTGACCCGCGACCCAAAACGGGTGGTCTTTGAGAGGATCATCGAAGCGAAATCGCTGATGGAGCGAGCAGTGAAAATGCAGCCCCGACGGAGCCTGTGACCGCGAGTGCTTATCAGTATAAGGCCGCTTGCAGTGTTGTCGCTTGGCGTGCAGCGGCGATGAATTTGTTACCTTTTAAAAAAGGTTTAAAAATGCTTCTGATGTACCAATGGTATTTGCATTGGTACCGTTGGAAAGAGGAATGTTTGCTCTTTCATTTCATTATCGTAAATAATCCCTTTCACAACTATCCTGGGTTTGTTCTTCAGGCAAAATCAGCCATTTTCACAGTAAAATGCCCTGCCCGAGCCTATCTATTCAAACTCTGAACGTGTGCACGGATAGACTTTTGTTTTGCTGTTTTCATCTGCTCACTTTATAGATAGTGAACTCCATCAATTTTGCTTTGTGCACAAATTCCAAGGTGTATGCTGCAGGCTACACATTTTTCGTATCGCTGACGCAAATTGCGTAATTTTTTGTGTCGGTTGATGCAAATCTCTGAACGGCAGTGTGACCCCTGATGTGTGTTGGTCTTGAGCAAGTGCCCAAGGATGATGAGGCATGGTTCTGCAACAAGTGCATATCTGAACAGGAAACCTAAATGTAATTTTGTACGTCTTGTGTGAGCATGTATGTATGTATGCATTACATCATGCATTATATTATGTCTGTGGTTTGACCAGTGCTGAGATTTCTATGTTCAAGTCGGAAGAGATAATGTTTTGATTGCAGGCAAATGATAATGTTTTGATTGCAGGCAAATGTTGGTTTACTTTTTGTAATCTCTTGAATAGAAGCTGAGGATGTGTATAAACTGTAAATGCAGAGCAAAATTGTGTCTTGGTTCATCACTCCATCTCCACTATAACTTCGTATGTGTGTGTACATGTGGAGGAGTGTGCATGTATTGATGAGTAATGAGGTTTTAAGTAGGTAGGTCCAGCCAAATTTGAAAAGCAAGCAATGCAATCCATTAATATGTGATATTAAAGAGGGTCACAAGGCAAGCACACAAGCCAAATTTCGTTAATTTATCTATATTTTTTTAAATATCACCCTTCAAATAGTCACAATTTTAGGCGTTTTATGCGCATTTTACAAAATGCCATTTTTGTATGGCTCTAGCATAAAAATTGTTGGTCACTCATCCACCCAACTTGATTTACACAGTGTCTGCACTACATAAATGCATTTTTTCAGTAGTCATCCTTACTCAAATATTGGAGATGCAGAGTGCCAAAAATGGAAAAATCATAAACTTTGACATTGTCCAATTGCCAATCTTTGACGGTACCAGTCCAATCGCCAATCTTTGACGGTACCATGACAAGATCAAATATAACATGGGAATGGAAAGAGATACAACCATAATTCTCGTATCAACTGATTCAGCATTAATTAGACAATACAAATTCACAAGTCTAAACAAGTGCAAGCTAAATTTTACCTACAGAAGAAAGGGTGCAAATATCCCGCGAATCTTTGATGCATTAAAGCAAATCAAACTCAGGAATGGCAAGAGATACAGCCATGGTTCTGGTATGTGCAGATTCAGCATTGATCAGAAGGAAAATGCACAGCATAAGGAAATTTACACAAATTTTAGATGTATGTAGACTTGTTTGAATGAGGAAATTAAGTTAAAAACTGCAGTCCAAGTGTGGCCTTGTGGTAGTAGATGTTGGGGCCTGCCTCGCTT
This sequence comes from Alviniconcha marisindica, assembly GCA_018857735.1. Classification (NCBI taxonomy): domain Eukaryota; kingdom Metazoa; phylum Mollusca; class Gastropoda; family Provannidae; genus Alviniconcha; species Alviniconcha marisindica. The sequence goes on from JABMCL010003517.1 coordinate 940,941, forward strand.
TCTAGGACCAATTCTCTCCTCAAGATGATGAAACTCATTAACAAAGAAATGTATAAACAAACGGGTAAAAAAGATTCATTTCAACATAAACAGCACACTAACACTTAACACTCGTCAATTAAATACACTTAATACTCGCCGATTAAATCATCAAATTCTGAAGTTGTAAATAACACTTACTTGACTTTGTGTGAATCTTGCAGTAATAACTTGAGAAATAAATCGATCAGAAAGGTACAAACAAAAGGAAGCAGACAAGAACTAATTTTCAGGTATTTGACTACTACTACTAGTCTCAGCTACTGAAACAATCCCAGAAGTAAAACCCCAACTGGAGTTGCTCTAGCCGTTATTTGACAATATTTAAAAACAAAAAACTTCCCTACCTTAGATAAAAGACCTGGATTATTAAGGAAACTAACAAAAATTGGAGTCCCACTTCGATGACATTTAAAAATTGATATGTTCAAAACTGTATTTCATGTTGCTCTGTGAGTTATTTGATTTCCCCCACCCCCTCCCACCCCCACATTTGATGTGGCTCTTGAAGTGTGTGTGTGTGATTATTTCTTTCATCTTGTTTTCTGTTCAGTCTTTCTTATTGACTTGGTTACTTCTGTCTTGTTGCATTGTCTTGGCAATCATGCTTGTAAAATGTTAAACAAAAATAAAATAAATTGTCATTATTACTTCTTTTTTTTCTCCTTTTTTTAACCCCCCCCCCCCCCACCCCTTGTATTTTTAAAAAATCTTTAAAAATTTTCCTATTCATCTGGGGGCCGGGGGGGGGGGGGAAATTCTTTAGAAGCAAATGCAATTCCAAACCTGGAATATAACGTTAATTTTGGCTGGTGGCTTGCTTTTATTTTGTAGATGTCCAGATCTCCTGTAAAAAACAAATTGGGTCGTGACTACATCGTCTGCTGGCTAAATCAGAGTTATTGTAGTTAAAAAAAAAAAAAAAAATCATTTCCTAAATTTCCTTAAAAAATATTCACTATTGAGAACATACACCATACATCAGTTTTTTGTGGAGGAAATAATGAGGAGATAACTCTGTAATGTTGTTCAGACTACGACCAGACCACAACGAATTTGCTTCAGTTGCATTCAAAAAGATGTAAACGGCACAGAAATACAGTTATGGTTGTATTGGAAACTCACTTAGTTGTTGCTAAAATAAAAAAACTTACACGGTTTCTTTCCAATTCCTCCAGGGTGAGCATCTTTTGCAGCACTCGCGTAGTTGCAGACTTTAGCGATCGTGCAACTCGAGCAGACGACAAAATCTACAGGGTCTCCACTTTCCATTGCATGGGAACTCTTACAAGAACTTGCTTCCAGATCAAACGATAAACCGTTCTAAAGAGAAAAATTAATCTTTCCAGTGATACCAAATTGAATATGGTGCATTCAAACTTTCTTGGTGTAAATTTACGGTAAAAATGAACATATTTTTCAACTCGATTTTTGCTGCAGTCAGAAACGAAGAATTTTAACGAATTTTATAACGGATAAGTCTGCGGGAATTCCTCTTTCTAAACATAGTAACTTCATATGTGTACGGTTTTCCGACCTTGCTCTTCTGACTTTGGACGTCAAAACCACGCTTGGTGTGTTCATTAAAACTTCTTCCAAACTCACTATATATCATCCACGCACAAAATAATGACATCAACAGGTTGTAAAAATATTGCCTGACAGTAGTTTTTATTGACAAACTGCACAGAACAAGGCAGATACAACAAGTTGAAAATTGGCAATATTTGCCTCGCGACGACCATGTTACCCAGTGCTAAAGAGAGGCTGGTCCTATCTATTTTAAACAACCTTTTTTAAACAAATTTTAAGCACGTGGCTACAGTTGATACAGGATGTTCAAGTCATTGAAGTTTTATTGTTCTAGTCGTTTTTGTTTTTAATGTTGTGAAAGGAATATTTGAATGCATACATGATTTCATTCTAATGTTGTGGGTTTGTTGGCTGTTCCAAGAATTTAGATCATTACCACCAAACAAAAATTAAATGTGCTCCATCTCCACTGTAGTCTTAGAGAGAGACTGCTTGTGCTATTTCACAACTGTTGTCATTAAAACTTTGAAGACCCATTCAAAGCGGTTCTTTATATGTAGTCTTGTGTGAGCATGCCTGTATGTATTACCTCGTGCATTATATTATGTCGGTGCTTTCACCAGTGCTGATATTTCAACACGCACACTGTAAACAAATCCAAATATTGCAGGAAAAAATGTGTATCCTCTGATCATCACATGAACACAATCTGTAAAGTTATTCTTTGTTAATGAAAATGAGAAGTTGCATTCACTGCGGATTCAGTGAGACTTCTACACTGTCTCCCCCTCTCTATTGGGCGGTTCAGGCAGGGTTGTTAACTCCCTTGACTTTTGCCTGGCATCACTCAAGTCCCTTGGCTGCTTTTACTTAGGTGTGTACTTTTTTTCACAATGGAAGGCGGTGAATTTTACACTGCCAACTTTAAAGGCATTTTTTGGAGGCCCGTAGTCTGAATGTGTCTAGCAACAAGCAATAACTTGTTGCTCATGCTATATGATGCCTAAAAAAACATTTTTTCCACAAAAGTGATCTTCTGGTCAGCCAAAAAGTGACGCAAAGACACTTTTTCCCACTCTCCATCCCCTTTCCCCAGTTATTTTTGTTACTACCACAGTGGTGGCATTTGTACCGCTTTACAATTCTAGGCTCAGCTTCCATTGTTATCCACAGCATGAAGCAACGCCTACTCAGAAATCTGTCCAGAAGTGACGCCGCAACCTCTCGCAACTTCATGTGTGAAAGTTTACAAAGGGCCTTCACTGAACCGCCCTGTAGACTTCAGTAATCAGATTTAAATGTCCTGCCAGCCACACAGCGTCACCCCGGGACAGTCTAACTTTGGTCATAAGCAAATGCACATTTTAACTTCTTGTGTGTGTATATATGGGGTTATGTATGCACTTCAGTTGAAAATAAAACATTGTTGAAAACTGTTTTTATTTGAAATGTTGTGTACTTGCAGGAATGAATGAATATATAGTACAACTAATTTCAGCAACCAGGCTGTGGTTGATTTTAAGATACAGTCATCACACACTGAAAAAGCGCTGAAAAATGACGGCCCAGAATGGACATCCATGTACTAAGTGATTTTCGTCACTTTGCTTACAAACAAATCGCAAGCACATGGAGAAACGATCATTGATTTGTATGCGGAAAACAGTTTTATACGGATAATGTGAGCAACTCAAAAGGTCAGCATTCTCCACCTGACATTTTTGTAACTGTTGTAAAATTTTAAAGGGTGCACCTAAAGAGTTTTGTTTGCATTATATAATAATGTAGTAATTAAAGTAATAAAATCCAATATGTTGATGTTTATGGTCCGTTTGTTAAAAAGTTTTCAAAAGAAAAACAATCTTTTTTTCTGCACACAAAAACGTCGCACTCACAGGATGTCATTGCGATGTGATCACAAGTAGCAATAAATAAGTTGTCTGTTACATTTGGTGTTGAGTGAATAGTAGAGATATTGCTCTGCTAAAATATAAAGTTTTGATGGGGAAATGTTCAGCAATTTTTATTTATATCAATATTTAAAACCTACGGAGTCGTACGTCATGGACTTCGTCACTGACCAGGTCCGCGTACACAGAACACTTTTGATTGTTCCAAGGGAGACACTGTACTGACAAGCCGTAATTTTAATGTGCACAGTCAAAGCTCACAGAAAACTGTATCTAGCAAATAAAAATTCCAAAAAGAGGTCCAAAATTGAAGATAATATTTTAGATTTTTTTTTTTTTTGCATTTCAAGACGCATGACCAAAGCGTAATATTTTTAAATCACACACTATTGGACTGTGTTTTGATCCACCATTTTGATGCACCCACTCCCTGCTAACCACATGGCCCTTTGTCAGCTTGACAATGGAACCAAACGCCTCGGTAAGATTTTGTTTATTTTAGTCGTCGCTTCATAGAAAGTGACGTGCGACCCCAAAATGACGTACGAAACCATTTTGTCAGCGTTTTTTAAATTGAACGTATTTGCTGTTAAACAAAACTCTATAATCATACGAGAAGAGCGAGAAGCGAATACGACTTCGTAGAATGTAGCTGACCTACTTACAAAGCATGTAATCGAAAGGAGGACTTCAACTGATTGTACTGTGACTAAAAGTCGGTTTTAGTCAGAGAGACGTACGAAACTGGTTCTTTTTGTCATAGAAACGTGCAACCTTGGCAAGCTTTTGTCATAATGACAATCAACTCTCCGAAGTTTTCCTCAGTGAATAAAAGGGAAAATATTTGAATGACATGTCAACAAAATTCCTACTGACTGCACAAATTGTAGAATGGATTTAATGCAAATAAATTTTGTAGAATTGCTAACAATTAATGAGATTTAAGCCAGTTGTAGATATATTTGGGGTCATATGTCATGAACATGAGAATGACAAAAATTCATGTCTGATGCTGCAGGAAATTAGATGATCATGTTTTATGTGAATATGGACTGCCCAAAATAGGGGGGGGGGGGGGGAAGAAATGGTAAAGAAGGAATGTATATGGAGCTGTCATACTGTTAGTGTTATTTTAGCCCGACTTGGTTAGTGTACCATTTACTCCTGTATAATAAATAGGTTTGCTTGGTTTGCTATTTTAAAAAAAATAGTTAATACTAAAACTTTAAAAGCTGCATGTACTTCCACTTAGAGAAAATCTACCCAGACACTTTCATGGACTAAGTTTTCATTGTTACATTGTGTTGATTACAGTATGCATAAACTTTAGGTTATTCATAATTAGAAACATTTTGACTAAGAACAGATGAAAAATTATAAAGTTTCTGTGATGCTAATAGTTAAATATCAACATAAATTATGCAGGCTGCAGGGTTCGTGATAAGAAGATGGACGACTCGGTGAAGAAGGCTTTGACCAACAGGGAGAAATGCCGACGCTTTCAAGAGAGACTCGAAGCTGGCGTTTTATTCTGTGCTATGGAAACGTGTCTACCAGGTTGAGGTTGTTGATGCAGTACTGCAGATGGCGCAGGTCAACTTCATGGGGGAAAAGGATGGGCGGTACTACTGGCCAAGTACATGCAACAGAAGCAAAGAACCATTTTGCAACCTGATCACAAAAGTGAAGTCAATGGAGTTGGACACCATGTGAAGCACAAACAGAAGGCAACTTTGGAATGCCACCTTCTAAACCTAACCATCTTTGTTGTTGACCTCATAAGATCGGAGTTTGTTTGGCATTTCAGGCTCAACTCTGTCTTGATTTTTTATCTTATTTTTGCAAAAGAACACATCTAGGCAGACTAGGGTCTCTCTCTTTCTGTCTTGTTTTGTTTTTTTAATTTAGTATCCGTTTCCTTTTCTTTGTTGTTATTACTGTCATTTTCTGGGTTTCCCCTCTGTAAATTACCCAAAATGTTTTTGGTTTGTTTTTGTTTTTTAATTCTTGACTTTTTCCCTCCAGTTCTTTTTACCATTATCTTTTTCATTTCCATTGCAGTCACTGTCTCGTTTTATATGTTGTTATTGATGCTGTATTTGTCTATATCCTTCTCTCATAATATTTCACCATGAATGTCTTTGTTATTAGTAGTACTGCAGCAATGACAGATATGTAAGTTGGCATTTTTTGCTAATATCTTCGCCGTTCAGAAATAAAGTTTAATCAATCAGTAATACCTCTGCTTGCTCTTTCAAAGTCACCCTTAAGACACACTTGTTCAATATTTCTAAACTCTTTTTCACAGGCGTGCCTATCCCCCCGTCTCGTGTGCGTGTTAGTGTTATTGTAAAGCCCCTGTGTTCCCACCTTTGTGCAGAAGATGGGTGCTCTAGAATAGTAGAAATCCCCTTTATTATTATAAAACTGAGATGTGTCTCTGTTACTTCTTCTCCTTAGAGTACCTTTTCTTTTATTAGATGCAGAGTATCTTTTCTTTTTTTTTTTTATCTTTTTTCTTATCCTTATTTCTTCCTCTTTCTCCTTTTTTTAATTTTTTTAAAGCAACTATCATGCATTGCCCTCTTCCCCCCCCCCCCTTTTGTAGATATATAATCATGTATGGAAGCAACTGCAGGACATTGGATAACAGTGATGTGAAAGAAAATGAAACTTTCTTTTTGCTGGGGTTGGGGCGTATTTCTTGTACTTTGACATTGTTTGACTTCGTTTACATTTGGTTGTACCACATCGTTCTGCATTCCAGTTCTTCTTTTTTTAATTGTGTGTTTTAATTGGTTGTTGGCGAAAATGTCCATCCTGGGGAGGAGGGCATTCCTTAGCTGGTTGGTGAAAGACTATTTGGGGAATGCAACATTTTCATTTTTTTCCAAACAGTACAAGAAGACTGTAAGTGTAAATACATGTGTATGTATGCTTAAAAGGTTAATTTTATGTGTTGCTCAAGTAAATTTTTGTCAGGTTCTTAATTCTATTATTTGTAGGTGAACCACGCAACTTTCATGAAGTGTACATGCGACACCAAAATACTAAATGTTATGTGATTCAGTTTGCTTTATTGCTTGTATTATTTTTCTGAAATACAAAAGAATAATGAACATAATTGTGGTGTTTAGCTTGTGAGAAAATGCTTTCGGAAGCATGGGAGTCGCATATCACCAATGACAAAAAATATACCATAAGAAATCATTACTCATACCCAAACCTTCATGATTTGGGTTTTGTTTGGTCATACTCTGTAACAGTAATATGTTTATCACAAAAATAAAAGGGAGTAATGTCAAAATGCTGCCACAAAGTGTAATGTTTTTGTCATCAGTGACACGTGACGCCATGCTGGCGTCCAATTATATAACCCTGTACCTTTGCAAGTAGCCCCAAAAGTATCCTCTAATCATTGTTTTGGGAGAGAGTTGTGTTGATACAGCACCCTTAAAATAAAAAATTGCTTCTCCATCACACTTCAAATTTAACCAAGATGTCACACTTTAGTTTTCATCTTTTGAGAGTTGCTCATATAACATCAACACTCACGATAGTTGTATTTTCGATCAATTGATCGCGAATGTTTGTCCTGTATGTACGTCGGATGTGCTGCAAACTCGAACTGAAAACTTTGAACAACCGAAAAACCAGAGCATCGCTTCGGAAACGTCGCATGTGTTCCGATCCATGCATTTGCACTACACAGCGATAATCGTTTTTTGTTGTTGTTTTCCCCAGTGAAGTTTTGCACAAAATCTGAAGAATATTTCCCTGATTGTTTGATATTGTTGTAACACCTGACGTCCCTACAAGATGCCTAATATTTTGTACAAAACAAACGAGAAAGCAGTCTTTTTTTTTGACAACATCCGGCACATCGCGTGACCTTTCCCCAAACACTCGCCTTCATTCTCCTGGCTGCATGGCGTGTCTGGAAACATTGAAAGGTGTGTTGTAGTCTCCTTCAGTGGTCTGACATACATACAGGAATCTGATGGAGAACATGCACTGTGCACTTTTTCATGAGTTTATTGAGATTATTTTCAGGTTTTCTGCCGATTTCGGTGTGCGAAATGAAAGTACTGTGTAAAGTGGCATCTTCCCACGCCGAAGATTTGAAACCCATTTTTTTTGTACTTGGGCATGGACAGCGTGAAGAATTTCATTACGACAAGGCAATATCTTGCGTGCAACTTTTGATTCAGGATGTGTACTCGACTTCATCAAAAACTTGTCCGTTATAAGCGCATGCTTTTTGTAGACTGTTTAGTGGTGTTGCAAGAATATTTTGTTAACTGAGCGAGAGTGATGAAGTTACAGTTTCTTTTCTGGAAGTAATTTTCGTCCTGAAAGTAAAACATTAAACTCTTAAAGTTTAATTAAGATCGGCAAATGTCGCTAATACTAATAGCGGTTCTGAGAACTGAGTACTGATTTGTGTAGAGCTCATGGTGTGTAGGTTTTACATATTTGTACTGAGCATATCGGTATTGGAACAGTTGCTGGTTATTGGGTTAACAATTTCATATTCATAACGCGTGAAATTCATTGACATGACCAGGGTGTGCAGAACTGAGTGTACTCCTGAGCCAAGTGGTACAGCAAGGAGGAAAACCTCAAACATGGACAGTTGCAGACAGTATAGAGAGAGGATGGCTACTTAATTTTTAACTTAAATTACCTTGATAAAATCGTGTCTTTTCTATGCTAAAAATTGGGGAAATGTTATTTGTTGTAATACTGATGTAATGCAGAATTTTGTTTCATTTAATTTTTATGACATGTTATTAAATGCAAACTGAGCAAAAAAATCTTCTCGCTGTGATTTTGCATGCACTTTTATGGCAGATTATAGTATATTGCATGAAAGGGTGTGTTACTTGTTATATAAAAAAAAAAATGAGTTATGGGTTTATGTCGCCCATCAGATATTATAACAATCAACACGTCACAATCGTACAGAACCAACAAACCAGTTCAGGGAAAGATTCGGCCCAATGAACGCGCTGTCCAAGGTGTTGTGGAATGAAAGTGGAAACCCTTGTCAATTCACCCATGACATACACTGAAGTAGTGTTTTATGTGAAACTTGCTGGTGAATTTTCACCCACAACGTATGCTGTGAAAGTCTTGCTATGATGAAGTCATAGGTGAATTTTCACCCACAAAGTACACCATGTAGGTGTTAGTCATTGGTGAATTTTCACCCACTGCGTACATGGTGCAAGTGATCCTCTTCTATAAAGTATGAGTGAATTTTCACCCACAACATACTGGAAGGAAGTTTTATAGCGACGTACAGCAAATGTTAAAAGAGTACATCAGGCTAGGACATGCTGGTAGTGATCCTCTTCTATAAAGTATGAGTGAATTTTCACCCACAACATAGTGGAAGGAAGTTTTATAGCGACGTACGGCAAATGTTGAAAGAGTACATCAGGCTAGGACATGCTGGTATTGTCGACCATTTTGTCAAATTTATCGATGCCAGATTAAAGTAGAAAAAGGGAATAGACAGACAAAATATAAAGTTGAAAATAAAATGCCCAAAAATGCAAAGAACAATAATGATCAGTCATAACAAACCTGTATCTGGAAGAAGAAGTGGTCCCTGTATCAGATTGACCAGAAAAAGCATATGTTGCCAAACTGGTCAGTGATGATTTCCGGTTGGTTAACAGAGGACGTGGAATTTGGAATGACTGAATATGGATAGTGTGACTGTTGGTATGTATCAGGATTTATTTGCAGGTAGTAGATCATGAAACTGTTGACAATGAATATGAATGAGAAAAATTGGCAGCATCCTCAATTTGAACGCCCTGATATTACCATAATGGTTGACTGGACATAAAACACCAATTGCTTACTCGCTTCCTCGATCTGAACTTTTGTCAATACCAAATCCTTCAGTAGACGAGAACTAGGTTTGCCAAGCTCGGTTGTGTATGATACTACCATCAATTAAAAAAAATTGTGAGTGGCAAATTTGCTGCACGTTTCCACTTTTGGGCACAGATGAACTTTTGTTTTACTACTTAAATCTGCTCCCTGTATAGACCATGGGCTACATTGAAGTTGCTCCATCATTTTGGCTTTTTTTGTGCCTAAATTTGAGGTTAAGTTGGATGCATTTTTCGTACCACTGGCGCAAAAGACGTCAATCGCTAAATGGCAGCATGATCCATGTAAGAGCATTTGAAGTCTCGGTATACCATAGTTGTCATTTGTGGTAATTGTGAAAGATTCAAAATTTCTTTGGCAAAAGAGGAGCACAACCTTTCTGCACTGGTTTACGTACATGTAGATTTTGTATCTGAACTTACTTTGTGGTTTAACATTTGGCCTGAAATGGGTACTAAATGACTGGATAAAATCCAGAAACCAGTAATGAATCTACCTCCAAAAATGACTGGATAAAATCCAGAAACCAGTAATGAATCTACCTCCATGCGTTTTTAGTGTAGCTTAGAATGGCCTTGAAGCTGTCGATCATTTGAATGCAGGTTACTATAAGTATGTTTGTGCTTCAGTTTTGAATGTCAGTTTACATTTTTTTTTTCTTTCCTTTTTCAGACTGCGGAGACTGAGCTGAAACAGTATTTTTCTGCGTTTGGTCCTGTCAAAGATGCCAAAATAATTGCAGACAGGGCTGGAGTTTCAAAAGGGTGATTATTTAGTCTGTTGTAGTTCATGTTCCTTGTACATTGTCTTGTGCTTTTATTTTGGATGCACAGGAGTGTATAATGATTGCCAGCCATTTGGCACAGGTTGGGCTCATTTTGGATGCATTTCATTGGGCAGCTAGAAAATCGTCGTTTGTATGGGGGTATTGGACAAACAGGAAAGAAGAAACTGATAGCTTGATTGCATATTGGCCATTCTTTTATTACTAATTCCTTTTTATTGAAGGATGAGGAACCGCTAATGTATATTGGACGTGAGGAACTTTTAACTATTGAAATATTTTACTTGTTCAGATCTTACTGAAATAAGAGCCACTTTACAACTCGATCACTGCCTGTGTTGTTTCAGGAGATTTTACTTTTTGAAAGAAATCAATGTTTTTTGAAAAATTTAAACTTAGATCACTTTTGGTTATGTTTGTGTCTTGCTCTCCTTTTATGTATGGTTTTTAAAGTGTACATCAGTTTATTCTCTTTTAAAAAGTAATATATGATGTGTAACGCCTTGATATAACCACACTGGTTGGCTGAGTGTAAAACGCCAACTCGATGTACAGGGGTATGCGAGTCATTCTTTGTTTTTGGTTACTGAAACGGGGATGTTGTGTCAGAAATTCAAAATGTGAGCTTAAAGTGTATGGAGTCATCAGCAAAAGAAAAGAATTGGACTATATCCTCCATTCAAGTTGCTCACTACATATCCTGTTTGCCTGAAAAGCTCGGTAATGTAGTGCACCTAATCTTGTACAGAGTTTAAATGAGCTGTGAATAGGAATTGAATACTTGCGGTTCAAAAAAAAGAACCACCTTGCTGGTAAGCCACAATGGTTTACTGAACATAGAAAAGCCAATTCATTTTCTGTTTACTACTACTTGTCGAGAGTATGACATTGTCATAATCAATGTAGACTTTTTTCTATGTCAGCAGATACGGATTTGTGACATTTGAAAACCAAGAAGATGCGGACCGGATCATCAAAAAAGAGGTAAACGACTAAACGAGCGACACTGATTTCTGTGTACAGTGGCAACAAACCTCGCAGAGGTTGCATTGACTGCTATTTTCGGGCATTTCCTGGTTGACGGCAAATGCCAGCAGTCAGTCAGGCTGTTGTTTTCTACGACAAAGTGCAGTGAAAGAGGGCATGTGTGTAAGGGCATGTTCTAGATGGGGAAGGGAGCAGGGTGGTGTTGGTACAGTTCTAGTACTGGTATAGATGGCCAATTACAGGTATTGACTGGTTTCCATGAACCACTTTTGCCACCTTGTAGATATTGCACCCGTTCAAAAAATATAGCTGATGATTGAGCTGGCACTATGTATGGAAACGAGAACTGCTAAAATGTGCATGTTCAAATGGCTTGTCATGTTCTGTCATACACCAATTCATAAGCAGCGTGAGATAAGAAATGGAACATGAGCCTGGCCAATTTTTTTTTTTTTTTTAAAGATTAATAACTGTGTCCTACTGAAAATGGGCACTCTTACCCTTGATCTCTTTAATTGGCACTTTGCAGAACTACGTACAATTTTTGAATGAACATTCAAAAGAACACGTGTTTATTATGACACTTATGTTCTGCACATTTTTGGGGTAATCGCCTTTGTCAAGCTACAAAAGGACACTTGAGCAGCAGTTAAACGCTAAGAAATGAGAAAGGCAAGAACTCGTCTTTTTTTTTTGAGTTGGTATTCTCGTCGAGTGACGAAGAATTTGGTGATGGTGTGACTGTGTCGTAATAAATGAAAATTGAATCTTTTATTGGTTTGGATCTTGTTTTAGAATGCTAGCAGTCATTCTTGTTACAGATTTTTTTTAATGTTTTCTTCTTTCATTAAACACAGAGAGACTTGGGATGGTGTATTCAAGCCAAGCAGAAATGAACATCGACTTTTTTTCTTTCTTTTCTTTTTAATCCAACTAAGTGCTCTTCATGCTTGAACTTGCAGGCAAAAATTGAGTGCTATATCCTTAAAGATGAGTGGTCACATTTGTCGCAGATGTTGCCTATTTGGCCATTCACAGTGCTCCCAACAGAAATTTTAAGTGAGGGTCACAATGACCCCCTGTCAAAAGTCTGAGGGTCAAACGGCCAAAATTGGGGGTCATAAGACTGAAATAGCTGATCTGAATATTCAGTAGCAACCGTTTTTGTATTAAAGGACAAGTCCAAGGTTGGGGATGGTTTTTGATACGATTTCCGTTGAAGTTTGCTGAGAACAATGATGTAGGTGAAATTGTGATTTGAGGGTTATAAATGCACGAAAACATTGTCGTACCGAAAATCCAGTTTGAAGCTCCGACGCCATTGTCGGTAGTTTGACCGTTGTTTATTTCCTCTTTGTTATTTCAACTTTCTTGAGCCTTCTTAGGTGCGTGGCATTTCAGTCTTTTTCGTTCATTTTACTCGAGCTTTCACAACAGGCTGGACCTTGTCAGAGAGGCTGCCTTTTATTGGGTGTTTATCATATGTAAAAATGAAATGGTTTTGTTTGCTCTAGTTCAAGAGACTAGTGATTTCGTGGCCTCCCTGGGTTAGGGTTTGGGGCTGGGCTAGTTACCGGTTTTTACCATTCAGTTTTTTCTCTTGGCTTGCCCTTTTGTTTCTCGAGTTTTATCGTTCATTTATGATGTACGAGCGAGGGGGGTAGTCTCGATGTTGAATGAGACCGCTGTGGGGTAGTTCATGAGCGTCTGTTGCCCTGCCGTGTTGTTGTCACTGCTAAGTGGGTTGTATCGTGCGCCCGTGTTTCAAGTATCCAGCCTTTGTCCCGTTGCTCGCTGACGTTACTTCCCTCCTTGTTTTTTCCCAGAAAGTTGTTTTCTCTTGCTTTTCCCCTTCTTTTTCACCATGCATTCGTTCTTTTTTATCTTTGGCTTATTGGCTTGTTAGCTTGCCTGATTAGGACAGCCATTTTGCATTTCTCTTGTTTACATTTGTTTACATCCTGATGCTTTGTCATCGGTAGTCCTGATTATCGTTTTGCTTTATCCGTCTGCAACCTTTGTTTTTATATAGATGGAAGACGGGTTAGTGAGGGGTTGCATAGAGTTGGTTCTGGTTGGTTTGGCTTTCCATTTGTTTGTCATTGGCACAGTTATTTTTGCTGTGTGCTGTTATGACTGTAGTTGTCCACTCCTTTGTTGCAGACAGTAGTCTATTAGACCGTTATGATTTGGTGGTGTTTTTTTCCTTTTCTGTCCACCTTACGCTTGCAGGTAGACAACCATTTGGAGTTTTGAGGTGATTTCAGCCGTTTTGTTTCTTTCATTTGGTGTCGGCTGTTTGCCTGATTAGGGCAGCCAGTTTCGTTTGCCACCAGGATTTGTGGTTTGGTCTTAATTTCTTTCTTTGCCACAGGCATTTGTGATCTGTTCTTTCCTTCTTTGCCACAGGCATTTGTGTACAGCCTTTTCTGCCATAGGCATTCATGTAAGACTTTTTGTCTTTGCCTTGTTAGTGCTGGTTTCAGGGTATCTCTGTATCTCTCAATTTTTAGTATCATGCTGTGCACTTGCTGCTCACCGGCTTCATCCTTGGAGATTAAAACTTGAATTTCTTCCAGATCTGTTGCCCTGTGGACAGCCCTACAAATTCCGCTTTGAAGCAAACAGCATTTGGTATTCCGCCATAAAGTTTACGAAATCACACTCGGTGAAGTGCTCGCTACACAAATGGCCGTGACCGAGGTGCAGTGTCAAAGTCGGCTTGTTTGAATTGTACAGATTTGACCCATTTTCGCCTCACAGCGGGTCGATTCTGTGGGGACTCGTTCATAGTTATGCTTTGGGTTGCTTGCGAGTTGTAACCATTTGCTACAACATGGTTGGCCTGCGTGGTTAGTGTTTTGTCGACCACAGACATATGCATTCAATGAACAATCTAAGATGGCAGCCTCAATGACTCCCCAGACTGACGTCACTTCCAAGGAAGTCGCGTGACTGATGGAGAACCCAAGATGGCAGTCTCGGCCAGCCTACAGAAAAATCAACATAAAATGTTTTTCATTTCATTAAATCTCAAACTAGTGACTTGTTTGTCGACCATTTCGATGGTCATTTTTGCATACTTCAAAACCTTGGACTTTTCCTTTAAAACAATGACAATGATGGCATAAAAAGTGTCATCATTCCACAAATGCTCTATCATTAATATCTTCACGCTTACTGTCGTGGAACTAGTACGTTAGAACACGTTTTTCTAGTCCTTTGAATTTGAGTCATTTTAGAAGTGTTCAGTCTTTAAAATGCATAACAGAAAGAAAAGAAAAAAATCTGGCAAAGGTGGGAGATCCCCCCCCCCCCCCCCCCCCACCCCACCCCCCAAAAAACAACTTTTTACTGTTGATTTGGCCATCTGTTGCGGGTCAAAAATGGCCCAAATAATCGATTGCCATTGCCATTTTTGCAACAGTTCTTTATTTTGCTTCCTTGACCGACTTGTTTTTTCATCATGAGAGCCATGGAACAGCCTCAGTTTTGTTTGTGGTTGTTCCAATGGAATACAGCACATCATCGAAGGAAGCAAGTACAAAATTGTTGCAGAAACGGCAATTGTAATGAATATTTGGCTGCCAGGGAGAAGAGCAGATCACTGTGGAATTGCAAGATCGATTTTGCGACTGAGCAGTAGGAAAAATGGGTAGGCCGCATTTGCTTTCGCCGAACTGTGCAGTTACATTTATGCTACCTACAACGGTTGCACCAGTGGACTGTACGCTCACGACTGTTGCACTAGGATCTTTTTCAGCTTCTTTAATACTTCTCTCTCCCTCAGTGATAATATTTTCATCAGACTTTCCTGCTGAGTGCTTCTTCGCATGTGGAAGCCAAGTAAAAGCAACGTGTTTGTGTAGATTGGAAGTGATGGCCTAGAAAGGAAGTGAATATCCGACCAGTTGGCTTTGAGATACAACTGCTGGAAATGACATTTAAACCAATCCGCATCGCGGACAGGAATGCGTTGGGCAAGCAGAGTTTTGCATTCTGAACCTTGCCGATCTGGTTTTGTTGATGCGCTAAATGACCGTTGACTATCTTGATCACTTAAAAAATATGTGTGTGGCAAGGTGACTTGCAGATCTCTAATTTATGTGTCAAAATTCTAATCTGGGCATAATAGACCTGTAATTGTGTGTTGTTGGGAGCACTGCATTCAGTTACTGTGCATGGTCCACAGACTGTAAAATCTGTTGGCAGCTATGCTCCATGGAGTTTTCATTTGATCTTGAAATCTCGATGTGTTATTGATAGCTTTCATATAGAAATATTCTCTGCTCTCAAGCAGGTATGCTGTGCTCCTGTTGCATATGATTCCGAATGAGCAACTTTTTTTTGCCTTTTACTGCACATTTTGAATACCCACTGAATTTGTGTGCTTAAAGTTCTGTTTGATTGCTGCATAGCTGCCAGGCGATTCTGATGTGGCCAGTCTTTGTACAATATACAACCTTGCACCAGTTCATAGTGTCATTTACGCAACGCCACATACTTCTAGGCAAGAGGTTTGTTTACGCCTTTTGGCAGAAATCCATGATTTTTTTAGGTTGCCCAGGGCCTTCTTGAGATAAGTCGAAATGTTTTGGGTATATGTATACGACTTGGCGCCAAAAGGTACGCATGCAAGGGGTTATGCACTTCAGTTGAAAATAAAACATTGTTGAAAACTGTTCTTATTTGAAATGTTGTGTACTTGCATGAATGAATATATAGTACAGATAATTTCAGCAACCAGGCTGTGGTTGATTTCAAGATGCAGTCATTACACATGGAAAAAGTACCAAAAAATGACCGCAAAAACTGATTTCAAGATGGTCATTACACACTGAAAAAGTGCCCAAAAATGACCGCCAAAAATGGACCTCCACGTACCGATTGATTTTTGTCACTTGCAAACAAATCGCAAGCACATGGAGAAACAATCGCTGATTTGTACACGGAAAACATCTTTTTATACGGATAACATAACGTCAACACTCACGGTAGTTGTATTTTGAATCAATTGATAGCGAATGTTTGCCCTGTATATACGTCGGATGTGTTGCAAACTCTAACTGAAAACTTTGAACAACCAAAAAACGACAGCATTGCTTCGGAATTACTGGAAATGTCGCGCGTGTTCTGATCCATGCATTTGCACTACACAGCGATACTCTGGGTTTTTTCACCGAAGTTTTGCACAAAGTCTGAAGAATATTTCCCCAATCGTTTGATATTCTTGTAACATCTGACATCCCTACAAGATATCTAATATTTTTTTGTTATGAAACCAGTAACCAGCAACTGTCCCAGTACTGATACGTTTGGTACAAAGATGTCAAACCTACACGCCATGACCTCTTCACAAATCAGTACTCAGAACTGCTGTTAGTATTACTAACATCTGCTGGGCTTAATTAAACTTTAAAAGTTCAATGTTTTACATGACGTCGGAACAAAGTTGTGTGGCAAACGTGATGTCTGACAGGACAAAAAGTACTTAAAGAAAAAAAAATCACTGGAACTTGCTCTTGGTCAGTTAACGAAATATTCTTGCAACACCATTAAACAGTCTCCAAAAAACATGCACGTATAACTGAAGTTTTTGATGAAGTCAAGTACACATCCTGAATCAACGGTTGCACACAAGATTTACAAGATGTTAGCTTGTAATAAAATTCTTCATGCTGTACTCGGGCAAGTATAATGGGGGGAAAAAAGAAAAGGGTTTCAAATCTTCAGCACGGGAAGATGCCACTT
Source organism: Alviniconcha marisindica (assembly GCA_018857735.1). Classification (NCBI taxonomy): domain Eukaryota; kingdom Metazoa; phylum Mollusca; class Gastropoda; family Provannidae; genus Alviniconcha; species Alviniconcha marisindica. The sequence goes on from JABMCL010003517.1 coordinate 957,855, forward strand.
TTCAGAGTACTTTCATTTCGCATACCCAAATTGGTGGAAAAATTAGAATCTCAATAAACTCCTGAAAAAGCACACAGTGCATGTTCTATGTCGGATTGATGTGCCTACGTCAGACCTGAAAGATGCTGCAAACCACCTTTCGATGTTCCTGAACAAAGACGCACCATGCTGCCGTGAGAATTAAGTCATTCTGGAAAGGTCACGTGACGTGCCGGATGAGGTTGATAAAACGTGACCGTTTTGTACAAAATATTAGATATCTTATAGGGACATCGGATGTTAAAAAAAATGTCAAACGATTGGGGAAATGATCTTCAAACTTTGTGCAAAATTTCGCAGAAAACCCCCCACAAGTATTGCTGTGTGGTACAAATGCATGGATTGGAATACGCGCAATGTTTACGGTGATTCCAAAGCATGGTGTCGTTTTTTGGTACAAAGTTTTCAGTTCGAGATTACAACACATCTGACATACACTTGCAATCAATTGATCAAAAATAAACTATTGTGAGTGTTGATTTTATATCATCTGTATAAAATGTTTTCCGCATACAAATTGGTGATTGTTACTCCATGTGCTTGCAATTTGTTTGCAAGCAAAGTGATGAAAACCGCTCGATACATGGATGTCCGTTTTGGGCGGTCTTTGTTTTTGCTTTTTTCCCCCCCCAGTGTGTGACAACTGTATCTTGAAATCAACCACAGTCTGGTTGCTGAAATTATCTGTACTATATATTCATTCATTTATTCATGTTCCTGATGCAACATTTCAAATAAAAAACAATTCTAAACAAAAAAAATTTTTCAGCTGAAGTGCATAACCCCTTGCATGCGCACCTTCTTGGCACCAAGTCATATAGAGTTGTGCAAGTTTGTTCAGCCGCCTCATAGCTACTGCCAGGAGCCATTGTTTTGTTCCAAAATGGTTCCTCTCAGTTTTCAAACTGTTTGAAGTTGCCTACTAAAATTTTCCAACGAGGAGTGTGAAAAATACTGAGGTTGTACGCCGAGTTTCATGATGAGCATGATAGCATCTACTGAATGCTGAGCTTTGATTACCGATCGGCACTCTTCAGCTGTTTTGATTTGTTTTCATGATGCGAAGGTGGACACTCTGAGAACAGCATTTTGTGATGGTTGTGGGTAGCATGTGCAGCTTGCTACCATATGGAACTGGTATTTGACCTTGTGCAATTGGACGTTTTTTTAATGTTGTTCAGTATATTCCTCAACTCTAAACAGTTCTTGTGATTTTGACACTTCTGTACGCATTCTCTATGAATGTTTTTTTAAGTGCTTGGAAAAGTTGCACCAAAGGATGAAAATGTTTCCTGTGATGTATTAAAAAAATTTTTTTTGAAGAAATGGATGGGCTTTTAAATTCCAGTTTTGTTTTATAAACTGTGTTATTTGATGGGTGGTCATGTGAGTGACCTTGCTACTAAAAATAGGAAGTAGCATGCACATTCACTCGCTCGTCCTTCATAATGAACAAAAAAATTGGCATATCGGTCCCAGTTGAACTAGAACCAATTCCCCATCAAACAAACCAAGTTTCACAAGTGCAAGTTGATAATGATATTGAATTTGTGATCCAGAAATCAAAGCTTGCTAAAAGAATTTTTAGCAAACTACATGAAAACGTCGCCTATAATGGCAGTAATAAGGCCAACGCTTAACACCAGAAGGCAATATGCGATAGTTGCTGCATTCTTTTAAGCAAAATGTTGCATTTGTTTATCAACTGATCACTTTTGTATACCTCTCCCATGTAAACATAATAATCTTCCACAAATGTTTGGTTGCCTAACATTTAATTTTCTGGAGCAGGGAGTTCCTGGTGGCCAGGTCTTCCATGTAGCCTTGGTCTCTGTAACGAATTAGAAATTAAGATGTACAGGGCCCCCATTATTGCACAAATGTGTGTCCCTTATGCACTAGAACCGAACCAAGAAGGACATGGTAAACGTACCTCTTCTGGGTCCCATGGGACAGAATAAAGCCATTGCCAGGTTATGCGTTTTTGTTTTTCCTGTCCATATTTGTTTATATATATATTCGTCCAGACCGACTGAAAATGATGCCATGTGAACTATTCCATCTCTAAACCAATGGTTACTGACTGACTTTGTTGCTGACGAGTACACTTTCTCCCAGACTTCCTGAGGTACACCAGACTACACAGGCTGCTTCAACATCAAAGATGCCAGCACACACTTGACACCAAGATACCCAAGGAGCCATTTCAGTGATTCATGCACCATGCACTGCGAGATGTTGTTGTCTTCCGCTTCTGCTAGGTTTAGTATAATAAAATCGTGCAAAAAAGTTGAGGATTAAATAGAAATATGTGTACAGCTTGTCGGTGTGAAGGCTTCTAACATGATAATAATTTGTAGTGAATTTTCAGCTGTCGAAAAAGGTCAGTAGAGTTGAATTAATTTCTTCTACAGTAACTTGTTTCAAAGTGTTCCCCCTAGTAATCAAGGGACATAAGTTTTGAGATCATACCATTAATTACAGAATCAGCCCTAGCTATTTGTATTACTCTGTTGTCTATTTGCAATTTACAAAGATGAAAGCTTTTGCTCTTCATTCTCTGTTTGGTTTTGAGCTGTGCAACAGATTTAGAGTATTTCTCATTTCAGACAAATATTTTGTAATGGTCTTGTTTGAAAGTGCCTGATAGTTTGCTTTCTTACTCTGCTACTTAACCCACTTTGCCCCAGACCAGCCACTGCCCTTTCGCTACGAAATCCCTTGCGAAGGAAGCAACTGTCAAATGATCCTGGTATACAACTTTAAAAAGTCGATAATAAACACCAAACAGAAGTTTCAGCTCGCTTCGTTTTTTTTCCCAATTTGCGAATACAGTATTATTGTATATCCAACGGGTTATGATTTTTTACACTAAAAAATGAAAGCATAATTATTATTTTTTAAATCCCAAATCGGAAACGTCCGCATCTGAATGTCAGGTTTTTGGGGGCCCATAGGGTAACTGACTTTGCAAAAGTTCCAGTTTGAATCTCCAAAGCTGAAGCTCTGTGAGTTTGTTTGGGTGCCCACAGTAAACGACTGAGCCAAATTTGTAGTTCAAATCTCAAAGGATGAAGCTCCGATGCCATTGCTAACAGTAAGGCTTTTGTTTATTTTCGGGCATCTATCACATGTCCACCTCGCAACTTTGAAAATTCACAGTGTCTCTCAAACTTCGCCGCACTTCAAACAAAGGGCATTGCCGGAAGTAGTAAACAACAGCAGAAATGAGGCTACAAGTCTCGCAAGAATCCCATTTCTATTTGCATAAGTCGAGATGCTAGTATGGAGTGTGTGCTAGCCTGCCGCTACTGGGCGGTCTGGGGTTTCGCAGTAATGCAAAAGAGCAGGCGGTGCTGGGCAGTCTGGGACCAAGTGGGTTAAAATTCCTTTTGATGCCAACAGATGGTTGCTAATGTGTATAGAGTTGCAGGGCTGCCAACCACCAGAGCAATACTGACGGAGCACTACGAGATGGGCCTTTGAATAAACCTAATACTGCTAAGATTGACCCAGAAGACCTGAAAGTGTACAACTAAGTGACATTGTCTGATGGAACTGGACAAAAGGCATCACATACAAAGCGGAATACTTGTGCACAGTTGCCGTTTTTATTCATACCAGACCTGACACTTTGAAACTGCCCAAGGACCCTCTAAAAGTTGTAGCAGAGTCGCAGGGACCTCCTTAAAATACTTTCTAATGGGAGCCCTGATGTAAAAACTCTGCAGTGGGATTCTTGTTTTATGAAAGGATGAAACTTGACTGTAAAATGGCAGATAATGTCGTTATCCTGTTGTGAGCACAAGCTATGTCCGATGGACTAGACCTGAAACACGGCCACTTGTTTCTGTAAATGTCACAGGTGAAATCTTTGAGATTATACTGTTTGGGCTTGAAAACCAAAGCAGTATAAGTATACGTATCGGTTCTAGTCCTGTAAAGTTGTAGTTTTTGATGAGAACATGAAAAAGTCCCGATTTCACAGAGAGACACGCAAAAAGAAAGTACTTGAACCACATGAAGGCCAGGTGCTTGTCAAGTTGAAGCTATCCAGGTCCATGGTGACTGTCGTCATCGCTGCTCACCACCTCTTCCTCCCAGACCTCCTCATCAGAACTATCGTGGGGCATTTCACTGTCGGAAGATTCCTTGGAACTCTGCACTCCCAAATCTAGAATCGCACTGTGTAGACCAGTGCTCCTGATCATGCACAACTGTGGGTCTATTATGCACAGAGTTGAATTTTGACACAGATTAGAGGTCTGTGCATCATGTTGTCACACACATATTTTCAAAGCGATCGAGATAATTGACGGTCATTTAGCACATTAACGAAACCAGATTGGCAAGGTTGGGAACACAAAACTCTGCTTGCCTAACCACATTCCTGTCCATGATACTGATTGAATGTCATTTCCAGCAGTTGTATTTGAAAGCTGATTGGTGGGAAACTTCCTTTCTATGCCTTTGTTTTCATTTCGGCTGAAAAGTGTTGCTTTACCTGGTTTACATGTGTGAAGAAGCACTCGGCAGTGAAGTCCAATTAGAATATCATTGAGGGAGAGAGAAATACTAAAGCAGCTGAAAAAGATCCTAGCATAACTGTAGTCGCTAGTGTATGTTTGACTGGTGCAGCTATAACAGGTAGTGTAAATGCAACTGAATTTTGGCAAAGGCAAACATGGCGTCCCTCATTTTTACTACTGCTCCGTCACAAGTTGGATCTTGCAGTTCCACAGTGATCTACTTTTCACCCTGGCAGCCAAATGATTTATTATAATTACTGTTTGTGTGACAGTTGCTTCCTTTGGTACAACCTCAAACAAAACCAAGGCTGTTGCAATTAAAGCGAACAGAAAAATGGTAATTATAATTATTTGGCCACTGTAAATTTTAGTAATGATGGAGCATTTGTGGTGTGGTGCGGTGCGTCTTTTTTCTTCTTTCAAAAACAATTGCTTCTGAAGATTCATAAAGGCTACTTCAGTGTTGTGACCCCTGATTTAGGTTCTTTGACCCTTAGATTTTTTTTTGACAGGGGGTCATTGTGACCCTCGGTTAAAATTTCTGTTAGAACCACTGGTAGACGGAATTCAAGCAAAATACAAGATGGTGGCAAAATTGACTTGGCTTTGCGATGCATTTGTGTTGCATAATTGTTCATGGGAAAATAATCTAAATGACATCATTTTGCCCCAAAACTGCCCACACCGAGTTGCTTCATTTTATTTCTTGCAAGAAAATACTAGGTTGACTGCTAAAATGTCTGAGGTCCATCGATCACCAGTGATCGAAATTAAGGGAAAAAACTGCAAGGAGTTAATCTGGTATCAGTAAACTGGACAATGCTGAGTATGTCCTAGCAGGTTAATAGATGCTTTTCCAAGTCCTTGTAAGTCTTGGGATTTGGCTTTTGTTGAAAAAGGCCTTGCAAGCCTTCACATTTGGCATTAGGTCTTGCAAATTTAGGTTATTTGTAGCAGTCAACTAGTATTTTCCGATGGTGGCAAGCCCTGACCCTTACAAGTCTACATTCGCCCAAACTAGTTGAAGTAAAAACATACTTAGGGCAGATTGACGGACTATGATTCGTTTCTTCATTGAACTTTTAGTTCACTGAACATGGTTCGGACAGTTTGACAAACTATACTTCATTCTTAACTGGCTTGTAATGAGATGAAAGCTTCAGCCTGAACTTGCAGCAGACAGCATGATCCAAAAATGACTGGTCAAGTTGGTATACTTTAATCATCCCTTACAGGGAAGGCTATGTCTGACAGAAGTCAACAAATTGAAAATAATCCCGCTGAAATGAATGAAGTACCTAGCGATGCCGTCCTCCATCTTTGTTTTTAGTTCTTCGTCATCCACAGGAGAGCTCTGCTCTCAGCCAGTCAGAGGCAATGTTTGTCAAACTGGGCAAATGATCCCAGAACATGTTGAGTGCAGCTTTTTTGGACCTTGAATATAGCTTCATTGCAGTTCCACAAATACTCCGAACAATATTTGTGAAGTAAAAGTTCACCCAGTTAAGAACCAACTATATTCGTCGAATACTCTCAATTATGTTCATGAACAAATGTTCGCCCAATTAAGAGCAGGGTTTTAATTTTAAGACTGCAAATGAGAAGAAACAAAAGAGTAAAATGTGTTCATAGGTGAATTTGTGTTTGGGCTGCAAGTGTGTGTGCTGCCTTTCACGAGGTCCTTGCAAGGCTCCACCAGTCCCCCTTCTCTGTCTTTTTTGGGGGGCGGGGGCCTCCTGGTTTTGTCCCTAGCTAAGTTGTTTAGCACTGTGACCATAATGCCTGCTTTCTGTAGGCTGCTGAATATCGTCTGCAGGCAGGAGACCTGTCGAAATTTGTAAAGTGCAGACTATTTAGTCCGGAATTTTAAATGGGCAGGTACTGAATGGACCCATGATCTGAGTCTTCCTTTGAAGTAAAAGCCCAAGGTTTTTAAGTATGCAAAATGACCATCGAAATGATTGAGAAATGAATCGCTAGTTTCAGATTTAATGGAGAGAAAAAAAATCATTGGGTTTTTAATCAATTTTATTTCTGTAGGCTGGTCGAGACTACAGACTGGTTCTCCATCAGTCACGTGACTTTCCCGGAAGTGACGTCGGTCTGGGGAGTCGGTGCGGTTGGCATCTTAAATTCTTCAGTAAACTGTGGATGCATGTGGTTGACAAAAAAGTTGACTATGCCAGCCTACTGTGTTGCCGTGAACTGTAACAATTTGCAGATGACCCCAGGTATAAGCTCCCACGCAATCGACCCGCAGTGAGGCGAAAGTGGATTAAATTTATTCAATTCAAACGAGCTGACTTTCTTGCTGCGCCGCATCACGCCCATTTGTGTAGCAAGCACTTCTGCATGGGGTTTGCTTCGAAGTTGACACAATGTTCCAGTATTTCAAAATCCTGCCTGATGGACTCAAACTAATACGTTTGTATCCTTGTGGGTCTCTCGGGGCAAAGTATCGGTTTCATCTTCGGAGCTCGAGTTGGCCATTTGGCTGCGACTCCCCAGAGTGACGTAGTAGGCATATGGTCACGTGATTTGGGTGTCATGGCAACGCTTTCAGTACGACAGAAAATGCCTTTTTTCATGCATTTATGACCCTCGGATCACAGTTTCACCTACATCATCGTTCTCAGCAAGCTTTAACGGAAATCATGTCTAAAATCACCCCTAACCTTGGACTTGTCCTTTAAGGTTCTTTAAAATTGCTGATGAAGCCGTTTTAATACACTTTTTTTATATTTATTTTTTAGCAGTTTGGGGGTCAAGCTGATTACATAGTTGTGCATAAATACTGCATTTGACTCCTGGCTCTTTTCTGTGAACAGTGGAAAGCCTGCTCTATTTTAATGAAGGAGGACCATATTTTAAACCAGGAATTTACTACTCTCCCATCAGGTCATCGCCTTAGATGCCCCATTCATAAGATGAATAGATTTAAGAACTCTTTATGCCAGTCACAGTACACCTTTTAAACAATACATGAAGTGTATACATATACATGAATGCATGTGTGACTGTGCCACGGTGTGTGTGTGTGTGTGTTATTTTAATTGGTGTGTGTGGTACTTTGTTTTAATCACATTACTTTGTGATAAAAACTATGTGATCGCAAGTTCATTACTATTTTATGATGATGTCTCAGTGCTGTATTTATAACTATGGTTAAAGTAAGACTTTTGTTGGTGGTGTTGTGTTTGTTGTATTCTTTTAACTTTTATATATTTTTTTATGAGCCTGCCATGACCACAACAAAATTGCCCCTTGTGGGACGATTAAAGTTTTTTTTTTAATTGAATTTTTGGGTTCCATATGCATCTTGGCTACATCGCTGTGTCATTGTATGCAAAATGACTGGATGTTGAACAAGTTGATGGCTCACTCTGGTTGTCACATTGCTCAGCACTAGCTCTCGCAAAAAAAAAAAAAAATGCTACACAGCTAATGATCTTCAGTGTGACCCCACACTACAAGTCCAGTGAATGAAGGGCAGAATCTGGATGACGACAAATGCACAAGCTGACATAATTTTCAGACTGTGAGGTGATACTTTTTCACTAGACTTCTCCCTGCACCTTGTGCTCGCTAGTGCCCTGTTGGTGAACAAAATTCTGAAGAATGATAATTTGAAACTAGATCCTAACAAAATGGCCTCTGGAAGAAGAATTGGTCTCCATATCAGACTGACTAGAAATCGCATACCTTGCCAAACTGATCGGTGACATTTTCTTGTCAGTCAACCTGGGACATGTTCCCTGGAACGAGCTAATATGCCTAGTCGTACTGTCATTGTATATTGGCATTTACTGGGAGGTTGTGTAGACGCCGAATATGAACAAGAGAAAATGCTGCCATCCTCAGTTTTAACTTATCTTCTTACCGAGAACTGTGGTTTACCAATATATCGTCTGCTGCACAGTTTTATCTTCGGAAAGTGATGGCCATGTATGATTGAATTTTTTTGTGAGCAGCAAATTCAATGCACAGTTCCACTTTTTTGTGTACATGGTTGGACTTTCTTTTAACAAGTTTTGCCTGCTTGCTTTTAAATTGCGAGTACAGCTGCAGTCATGGTACTCCTGTCATTTTGAGCCATTTGTTCGCTAATTCTAGGTTGCAAAATACGCAATGTTTTACTTCAGTTCACGCAAATGACTAAAAGGCAGTGCAACCCCTGGCAGTTATAGCAGTTATAAAATCTGCTTTGCCTTGCTGCAACCATCCTGGTTTAGTTGGTGGCAAAAAGAGAGTAAATTGGTGTTTCTACAAAAAAATTTTTTTTTCTTAATGTGGTTTGTTTGTACATGTTTCAGGCAGACAATTTGATCTTCAAGGACAGAAAATTGAACATTGGACCAGCTGTGAGGAAACAGGTGAGGATCAATGAATTGTTTCAAAAATAGTCGATTTGAAAGTATATGTCCAGGTTGACTTTCAGGGTAAGAGTGTGAATGATGTTTGCATTTTACATTTTTCCGAACAGGGAGGGTAAAATTTAACAGAATAGCACTTGAGAAAACTGGTCAATGTTGGGACAAATGTCCCAAGTTCTGTAGAACAATTGGGGACAGTCGCGCTCTTCCTGCATTTTGCAATAGTAATGTAGGCATTAGATTGAGTTGCATAGGTCTGTTGTTCTACAGTGGACAATCTTTGGAAAAGCTGGGCAGAGCATGTGGCAAGTGCACTGGGGGGGGGGGGGGGGAATAGCTCTGGTCAGGATCAAGGGGAAATTGTGACTATGCATTCATACATCTTCATTGCATACAACTGGCAATGTATTGAGCCAACCCCCAACCCCCATAATGGCACTGATCAAAAACAGAAGCTTGAGAATGCCATGTTTGCTGCTGGGGAAATCACGCACATAAGCATACTCCCCACAGAAACTCTAAAAGTTTATTTTACAAGGATTGTAGTTTGCGTTCAGTGAAAACTAGTCTGACAACTAGTAGTCCTTGCCAACCTACTGGTCAATAACAGATAAGGGAATTTTAAAGCAGCAAAGCCTTTCAATTTTTGTTGTTGCATGTACTGATAAAAATCTTGGGTCAAATATGGTGCGCTTCTGCTGACTGTAGCACAAGTGCTATATGATGACTCCTAAGGGAGTACATTCCTGGGATGTAACTATCTTTGGCAGCTTCAAATTTATTGCCCTTGAACAGTATTATTTGCTGCCTGGGTGTGAGCTACCTGGAACTATTCGAATGATTCGTTGACTGGTTACAAAGCTTGAAAACCTGAATCTTGTGCTTAGATTTCAATTTGCCCCCTTTGTGCCTTGCTGGAAAGTATGCATTTTGCACAGATTTGCCTCTTGGTTGATTGTGCAAAGGTTTTGCTCCTTTGGATTAAAACACGTATCGTTCCAAAAAGATCATCTTGGTGTGGTACTTTGTCGTTTCAGCTTCCACTGAATGAATGTGAGCATAAGACTCGCCTGTGTATTTTTAGGACTGCCCACAAAAAGTTTTGGCAAGACTAGAGACGCAATTTTCATGCCAGTTGGGCAGGGATACTTGTCGGATCTTTCTAGGAAGTGCAGTTGCTGTTTGTCTTTAGGTTGTTGGATCTCATTCAGTGGTCAGTTAGTTTCTTCAGGCATGGAACTTGTCCGCAGAAATGCAAATTTTTGTGGCGGAGAAGAAAAATTGTCTGTGGGGAAAAGAGGGGGGGGGGGAGAGAGAGCACTGGTAGTTCACACTGAATACCTGTGAAATGTGGCATGCATTCACAAGTGGCTATCGCCCATCTTGGTCACTTAGTTGTGAATGCTGCCACTGGCTGTCTCTTTTGCGGGCAGGCGTTAGGCCTGAATGCAGTCATTCTACCCGCTTTTGTGCCATGTTTTCAGCTAAGAAAAGGCAAATGTTTCAAAAGATTCACCATGTATTATTATTATTATTATTATAATAAAAATTATTCCAGGTAATTTTGGGTTTGCTATAACCAAGTATTAAGTGTATGCAGATTGAGAGCAAGGGGGCGTATGCCTAAGAGTGTGCATGTGCGTGTGGTTCATGATTTGAGATATGTTCTTTGTTGTGCGATCAAACGACAGCTTTAATTTTCCACTGGGATTAATAAAAGTATATTGTTATTATGATAGTCGCTAGAGTTGTCAGTTGTGGCAAACAATGACTGGCTGTGCCAATAAAAGGGAGTGGGTATCGGTAAACAGTAGCCAGGTCTAGTCAGAGATGTGAAAAGCTGGTGGGACACTTTAACTTCAAAAATTCCAAATGGTGAGATACTCTAAAAAGTGGTAAAGGTTGCCATTTACAGAGGAATCTGAATACCAGTTTAGCTGGAAGAGGAAATGAAGCCTGGAATGCAATGGCGTGCAGTACCATGATTTTGCAGTTTTTGATGTTGATTTCATACATCACGGTACCTAACTTTCAGTTTAGATACAAGAGGGGGAGTGCGCATGGGAGATAGATGGTGCTTGGGGTGGCGATGAGTCATTTGAAGTGTAGGGGCTTTCACCTGGTTGTCGCTGAGGTGGTTCCAGTCTTTGGCAGTGCATTTTTTATTTTCATGACCTGGATAGCATCAGATTACATAGATTTTGATCTTTTGATGGGAAAATTATTATTATTCATTGTTTCCATATAGCGCTCTGCTCTCAAGCAGACTCTCTGAGCACAACTTGCATGTCCATGGAAGTGGTGTACGGCTTCCACATGACAGTTCAGTATATACTGCAGAAATTTGGGCTGTTCTTTTAGCTCTCAATCATGTTTATTGTTCCAAAGGAAAGTTGTTTTTAATATTATCAGATTCTCTTTCATCTTTACAGTCAATATTTAACCTAAAGTATGATCATCCAATCTTAGTTCAGATTGTAGAATTATTTGCGGAAATGACAAGAGATGGGAGAGATTGTTTTTATCTGGGTTCCCAGCCCTGTTGGCCTTAGGTGAAATTTGGCTGCAGCTAAGGATGCCCTTGTTGGCAACATCTCTGTTGAGCTCATCCCATATTAGCTCTTCCTCGGCTGAAACATGGCACAGAAGTGAGTAGGAATTTCTGCGTTTAAGCCTAATGCCTACCCATGAGAGTAATGGCAGGGGCTCTGTCACAATTAAGCGACTGAAACGGGCGATGGTGCATGTCAACACTCTTGTATTTTGCCGGTATTTAAAACTAAAATCGGTGCCCCTGTTTGTTTGTTTTGTGCACGTATGTGCCCCCCAATATCATTGCCTCATGGCCCCCCCCCCCCCCCACACACACACACACACGCACCTTGTTTTTCTTTTTTCTTGGCAGATTTTTTTTTCTCTCTCTCTCTCGGTGGAAAGTCAGTTTGCTGCAGAAATTTTTGCGGACAATTCCATGCCTGTAATACATGATCCAAGGAGGTGGTTGGAAAATGCTGGCACATTTAAACAATATTTTGGATCACTGATGTATATGATCAGAGTAGTCGAAACTAGCGAATACAGCCAAGGTTTGCAACTGAAAAGTGATTTTACCACATTAGTGTCTTTCAGTGCATACGCACCACTTACGTTTAATCTAGATCTAGTTTCCGAATAACACTGTGCAGTTGGCAAAATGGACAATTGTGTACTGATGACTCGCCTTTGACAGACAATCAAACTCGCTTTTGTTGCAAATTTTGGCTTCATTTACCCAAAATGGCATTTAAAATGTCCCAGAATTTCTGACCGCCTGCTTGGATATTGCCAAATGTGTAGAAAAACTTTCTTTTTTTAAGATTACAGCTTAGCTATTCTTTTAAATTATGTCAGAATTTTGACCACATACTGACATAAAAAAATTGTCATTACAGTAGTATGTTCTGAAGATGGACTGGCTCGTTTGAACGTAGTGCTGTGGTGTAACCTTGAGTGCGCATTTTGAAAAGACCATTCCCATGAGTGGAAATTTTAGAGTGCTCTCACCCTGTGTAAGGCAGAAGTTTGTTGACTGGGACTTTCCGGCGGCTATGTTAGGCCTACTGGGTGTCGCCTGAGCGAAGATAGTTGCGATCAACCGCAGTACTAAAACGTTACTTCTATGGGGAAGGATACTGTGTGTGCTGTTTGAACTACAAAGGAAAAGAGGTGGAGGGATGTGAATTAAAGTTGTGCAGATTCACTGCCGACATGAAACTGGAAAGTTAAATGGTCGCCACTCAGTGAAACTGGTGAAAATGTGACAGCATATTTGCCACTATAATCAGCACAACTTTGTTTTATACTATTTTATTTATTTTGGACAGAATTCTTTCAGTATCCTGATGCCTTTAAAAAATGGAGTGAGGGTGTATATTTAAAGAGGATTCGTAACAAAACACCAAGCCTATGTGCTATAATTACTGTTTCTACGCTACAGACATGCAGCCTAATCCTCGCCCTAACCCTATCAGCAGTGTGCCTTTATTTTGTAATTTTTAATCCTGACTAAAGTCTCCTGTTGGTGCATGTATGGCTACTGTGTTTGAGTATGTGTGTGCCTTTATATGGCAGATTGTAAATATAAGGTTTCAGTGAGACTGGTGTTGATGTTTGCTTTCCGCTGACAAGCACACATTTAATAATTTTTCTGTCTAAAAAAGCTGGAGTAGTTCATAATGTAGCTTTTCATATTATACCCACTGTTACTTAGTGTAAGGAATGTGGCCCGAATTTGCTCCCCCCCCCCCCCCCCCCCCCCCCCCCCTGCCAAAAAAGTCAAATTGTCAAAATTTCTTCAAACTTAAAGAGGTCTGAATCATAACAGTGTATATTACAGCAATTCGAATCTCCAAGGATGAAGCTCTGACGCCATTGTCGGTAGTTGGGCCTTGTTTATGTCCTCTTTCTCGAGCCTTGTTGGGTGCATGGGGTTTGTGTTTTTCGTTCTGTTTACTCTAGGTTTCACAACGGGCTGGACCTCGTCAGGGAGCCTGCCTTTTATTGGGTGTTTTATTTTCCCAATTTATCCTTTCTGTTTCATCATATGTGAAAATGAAAAAGTTTTGTTCGTTCTAGTTCAATAGACTAGCAATTTTGTGGCCTCCCTCGGTTAGAGTTTGGGGTTAAGGTAGTTACCGGTTCTTGCCATTCACAGTTTTTTCTCTGGGTTTTCCCTTTTGTTTCTCGAGTTACATCGTTCATTTACGATGTACGAGTGAGGGGAGTAGTCTTGATGTTTAACGAGACGGCTCCTTTCTTTGTGTGGGGTAGTTCGTGAGCGTCTGTTGCCTTGCCGTGTTGTTGTCGCTGCTAAGTGGGTTGTATCATGTACATGGATTATGTGTATCCAGCCTTTGTCACGTTGCTCGCTGACATTACTTGCCTCCTCTTTTCAGAAAGTGTTGTTGTTTTCTTTTGCTTTTCCCCTTGTTTTTCACCATGCATTCTTTCATTTTTTGTCTGTGGCTTATTGGCCATTTCGTACCCGCTTTTTAGCTTGCCTGATTAGGGCAGCCATTTTGCATTTCTCTTGTGGTCAGCATTTGTTTACATCCCAATGCTTTGTCATCGGTAGTCCTGATTAGCGTTTTGCTTTGTCGGTCTGCAGCCTTTGTTTTTCAAGATGGCAGCTGGGTTAGTGAGAGGTTAGTTAGAGTTGGTTATGGTTAGTTTGGCCTTCCATCTGTTTGTCGTTGGCACAGTTATTTTTGCTCTGTGCTGTTGCGACTGTAGTCATCCACTCCTGTGTTGCAGACAGTAGTCTATTAGACTGTTGTGATTTGGTGGTATTTTTTCTCTCCACCTTGCGCTTGCAGGTAGGCAACCATTCGGGGTTTTGAGGTAGTTTCAGCTGTTTTGTTTCTTTCATTTGGTGTCAGCCATTTGCCTGCGTGATTATGGCAGCCATTTTTCATTTGCCACCAGCATTTGTGGTGTGTTACTTCTTTCTTTGCCACAGGCATTTGTGTACAGCCCCTTTCTTTCATGGCCATTTCTGCTGTAGACAATCGTGTTTGCCTTGTTAGTGTTTGCCTTGTTAGTGTTTGTTTCAGGGTATCGGTGTATCTCTAAGTTTTTGGTATCATGCTGTGCGCTTGCTGCTCATCGTCTTCATCCTTGGAGATTCGAACTTGATTTGTTTTCCCCTTCAAATCTGTTGCCCTGTGGACAGCCCTACAAATTCCACTTTGAAGGAAACCCAGTTTGGTGTTCTGCCATAAAGTTTACGAAATCATACTCGGCAAAGTGCTCGCTACACAAATGGGCGTGACTGAGGCAAAGCATCAAAGTCGGCTTATTTGAATTGTACAAGTTTGACCCATTTTTGGTACAAAGCGGGTGGATTCAGTTGGTACTCGTGCATAGTTATGCTTTGGGTTGCTTTTGAGTTGTTACAGTTTGCTGCAACACAGTAGGCCGGCATGGTTAAGAGCTTTTTGTCGACCACACATATACACAGTCAATGAAATATCTAAGATGGCAACCGCACTGATTCTTCAGACTGACGTCACTTCCGAGGAAGTCGTGACTGATGGAGAACCCGAGACGGCAATCTCCACCAACTTTCAGAAAGCAAAATTGATTGAATTCATTCAGTCTCAATGAATTCATTCAGTCTCAAACTAGTGACTCGTTTGTCAATCATTTTGCATACTTAAAAACCTTGGGCTTTTCCTTTAAGAATCAAGAATATTCATTTGTCCTCGGTAAACACAGGAAATTCCAGTTATGGCCACAAGCAAAATAAATTAAAAATACAGCTATTAAGACGCACTCGCACCCATACATCTATGTCTTTCTCTCACTTGCATACCCACATAGCAACACCTCTCCAACCCGCCCCACACCCTCCCCCCTCCCATACACGTATGCATTCTACTTACTTTGAAAATTAATGTACAAATAAATACAGCCACAGATAAAAGAGAGTACAACAATTAAAACCACACACACACACGCATGGTGCATTCATGCATTGTGCTCTTTTTTTTCTTTTTTCTTTTGCAATTCACAAAATACAGTCCTCATCCAGTGATTGGTATAAATTTATGGTTTTAGATTTTGTTAATGGTACTTGCTTTTCAGTTTCATTTATATGTGTGCTTCTGTGTTCTGAGAGGAAAATAACGCTAACTGACAAGTAACTGTGAATAAATCGGTAAATGTCTACTTAATTTTTATGACCATTTATGAACAGTTTTGTTAAATAAGCAAATAAAGAGACGGACGTGAACTGATTCTGCTTCCTGTTTTAAAACTGTTATAAAACACCTGCTCAAAAACTATTTTTAAACCTCTTGCATCAATCTCTTCATTGTCTTTATTACTTGACTGTGTGTGTGTTGTAAATCACTAACTGAATAAACTTGCCATAAGTAGTCTATATATTCAAAGTGTTGATATACATCTTTACCAGTCTATAATAATGTGAAGGTGAAGAAATTGGAGATTGTACAAATCTCCCGCTCCTCCTCGCCTCCCCCTCTCTCCCTCTGGTTCATTGTTGTGAGAAAGAAAGAAAAATTCTTCCACTCACTTTCTTCACATGGTTAGTTGGATTAGTCATAATGAGAAATGTATTGCAAACTATTTCAGTGTCTGGGTGCTTAGTTGAAGTCCCTGGCTTGTAACTTACAAAATTAAATGCAGAAGCAGAAAAATATTGCCATACATCCCATAATTTCAAAATAAATGGGACAAGAACTAAAGGTTCATCTAGTAGAGTAGCAGTGTTCTCTGTACATTGTACATATCCATCCTTTATGAGAATTTATATCTATACACAAACTCATAAGCAATGCCATTTGTTAAAATGCATGTTAGGTTGGCTGTTGTTGAATTAATTTGTCGATGCTGGTAGTCATGTGTGACTATTTGTCGCTTATTGTAAGTTGAACATTACTCAATTGAGTAGCTGTGCTCACTGTCTTTGAAGGATTCACTAGTCAAGCAGCTTAGGATCACATTCAAAAGACTCGTAACTCGAGTCTGACATTGTGTGTGTGTGTGTGTGGCTAATTTTACAAATAAACATACAATTTTAAATGTAGTCTTAGTTATTAAATTATACTTGGGATGTGAATTGATTTGATCAAACTGTATCGTTAGTTACAGTGGGGCAGCAGGGTGTTTAGTGCTGCATTTATGTGTAATACTTGGTTGTTGCTACAACTATTGCGAGTTGCGCCTGTTTCTGTGTGCGTTTATTGTGAGTACAACGGCTGTTTACCCGAGTCTTTGACAAAAGGTCGTGATCTAAAGTGCCTCAAAATCAAACTCCCAATAAGGTATTTTCAGTCTTAAACTATTTCCATCATCAAAAAATGGTTTTGATCCAAGTGTGTACTGTATGGCATCAAAACTGGGGTCAGGTCAGGTGTGGATGTTTGTAACACTGGACACAGTGAATGTTATAATAATACAGAGAAAGACCATTAGTATGCAATTTTAATGCTTCTGGTGCATTTAAGTTGCTGCTAGTAATAAAATCAGTGCAGTTAGGACAAACAAATTCTGCTTTAAATGCAAGTATTGTGTAATCACTGTGTCCAGATGTTGCGCTCAAGAATCTAGTGCAACAAATTATTTCAAACAACTTCAGTAAAGTTTTCAAACCAGGAACATTTCATTCCATGGTATACACTGTAATGATAAAGGTATGGGGCATATTCACACATTCCAACTTGTTTAAGAAGACAGTCTATAAAAACCAACATACTATTTCACCCAGACTGAACAAACGGTACACAACTGTAGTGAATCTAGGTACAGTAACGGTATTATATGACAGGTGAAAAGAGCAACTTCCTGAATACGCAAATCACATTGAAACTTTAGAAAAATTTATAAGCCCTTGGTGTCAGGGGACCTTTTCATTTTGTAATCAAGAAATCCCAAATTTCCTAAGATCTGTCTGGTGGCGAGGGTCTGAAGAACATGCTTCCTTCTTGTGTGTGTGAAGAACTGGATGCGTACGTGGTTTTCTGCTTGGCACATTTCCAGAACCTGCAACACTTATCGAAAGTAACAGAATTTAATACAGACTAGAAAACCAGGGACAGGCGGACATAATTTAATATATGCTTTATAAAACTAAAAGAAAAACGGCAACACGTTGAAAAAGAGGTCAGGTGACAAGGTATGGTATCTTTAAGTCGGATACCTGTATTAAATTTTTCAGTATGTAAAAAAGCGAAACCGAAAGATGCTACGTGTAGTTTGGACTGTAACAGTCCCAAAATGCCCTTACATACCAAAGGTCTTTATTTATACAAGAGCAGTGAATTTTTTTTATAATAAATTGTAAGAAAATCTTCACGCTCGCCCCTAGCCCCCAAAGTCGGGGTTCATGCACAGTTAATAAAAAAAAAAACTCATTTAAAAAAGATGGCAGGTCAACTATTTAATGCAGAAAGGAAACAAAAATAAGACCGCAAAACAAAGGAAAAGGGGACGGAGGGGAGGGTAGCACTGTGTCCATGTTATGTTCACCTGCTACAAAGTTCATAGAATACTCATTTAATACGCACAAGCTTCCATTCAGATGTAGTAGTTTGTAAAGAACCACTCGAAATGTAAGCTGTAAGCCATTTCAACTTTTTAATCGACCACTTAGCTAAGTTGGCATTAATTACAGACATGGACGGACTACAGACTAACGTGACAGAAGATGCAGCGACCATTCTCTCTCTCTCTCTCTGTGTAAATGATGCCTGTAATTCCATATTTACGTCTAAGTAGCTTAGTAAAGACTAGTTGTTAGACGTGTTTTTGACTGAACCTAAACTACAATCCTTGTATTAAAAGTTGTAAAATAAGTTTTCGATTTCAAATTTTCTGTTCTTTTTCTCTTTTTTTGAAGCCCGTGTGATGAAATTGCTTCTCACTGTGGGAAAATAAAGTATGATGGACTACAACAGACAAATTCTGCCTTTGTGCCCCTGACCAGCTGTCCATTTTTTTTCCCACCCATACTTTTAAATCTCAAAATTAATGTTCGTTGAGTGAAATGACTGTGCACTCGCCGTTGTTGAATGATAGCCCGAGACGTCCCAGTGGGTAAGGGGCGATACTCGTACCAAACTCCCTCCTCGCTCGTGGGAATGGTCTATAGAGCTGATAAAATTATGATTCATCAATATGAATTTTAAGGCTTCTGGAAACCACTTCAGTGACCGAGTTGAACTTCAGTGCTTTAATTTTATTGTCAATTTAAATGCTTTGAGGCACATTTCTTTACCGCTGATTCAACTCATTTTGTTGTTGTTGTTTTCCTAAAAAAATTGGAAAGTTGTGACCCTGTGAATTAATCTACCAGAAGTAGACTGCTTGCACGAATTGATTTAAAAAAAAAAAAATGTTGTGAAGATGGGTTGGAGGGTCGAGAGATTTTGTTCTGCTTAATACAGGGATAAAATGGCACAAATCATACATTTTGAAAAATGTTTCATTTTAATGACAGTCAACATAAGTGTATTTACTGTTTCATATCAGTAAGACTACGCTTTAATAAGCTGCTTTAATTCTGGTGTGATTTCATGGTGATCTGCTGAACAGTTCTGATGTTGCGTCTCACTGAACATGGGTATAAAATGTTAAGAGTACTTTGTAACAAAAGTGCTAATTGTACATTTTGTCTCTTTTGAAGGAAAAAAGGTGCACAATCCATAATTGTATACTGTAGGCCATGATTTATGAGATGTACAGTGTCTAAGTGGTTGTGTGACATGCTGCCAAACATTGTCATAAGAATTGTGAAACTGCAACAATTTAGACGAAGAAAAGTGGCTTCAGTTTTATAGATGGCACACTGATTTTTGTAAAAATATATATTCATTTTTAAAGTGTACTCTTGTCTGTATTTGAGCGTTAACAGGTCTGCACTGTTTTGTTGGAGACTTCCTGAAAACTACATCACCACCAAATTTTTGTACTCGTGCAAAAAAGTGGTGGATCAGATTTAAGCAAGGACTGCTGCCAGTGATAGGCTGGCAGTAGTGTAACACTTCCACGACTTTCAACCATAAGAAAATTGAGAAGGTAGGATTTTTTTCTGTGTCTTGAGGTAAACAGTTGCACTTAAATGCCCATGCTTAAAAGCTGTCCCTTGAACATGCAACGTTGACAAAAGTGAAAGGCACGGGTTATGATGAGTGTCGGTGAGGTTTGATTTGGGTTTCTTGCAGAGGTGAACAAAGCCACTTTAACTACCATTGCCTATCCTTGCTGAAACTGTACTTTCTCCTCTATATGGATGTTTAAGCCGATGATCTGCACATGCATCTTTAGACAAGAATTTTACTTGCCTCCACAAGATGTGGACAAAACGTCTCCAAGGCTCATATTGTCTACATTATTTGTACGTGTATGAAAAAATGTACAGAAGTGTACATACACACGCATGCAATGTACAGGAACTGTTTTGTTTCATTTTGCAAGATATGTTAAATTTGATTGACATTTCTTTATTTCAAGGTGTTGCCAAGGCCATATGGTGAGTAATCTCAATTTTTTTGTTGTTTTGCTCCTTTGTTTAAGGAAAAAGATACTGTGAAAACTATTTGTAAACGTTGACCACCCGATTTTTCATCATTCCAGTTGGATGGATGGATTGGGTTGTGATAACCTTGAGGGTTTTATGGTCACACAAGTTGCATGGTCCTTATCTGTCAAGATGTTCATGCAGGGCAACTGTACTGATTCCCCCCCACCACCACACACGCACACTTTATATATACATGCATTTTTTAAATTGGGGGTGTGGGGACAGTCCCAAGGTGATCCTGTGCAGTTAACTGGGCATTGAACACAATTATTGTTACCTTGTTCTCTCCAGGGTTGATTACTGTAATGCTCTCCTTGCTGGTTCTCCTTGATAAAATTCAAAGAGTAGTCAGTAGCTCAGGTTACCTCATTTCAAAAGTTCCTAAATCTGCCCACATCGCTCCTTTTCTCTACGATCTTCAGTGGCCAGATTCAATACAAAATGGCTCTCATCTGCTTCCACATTGTTTCTGGTACAGCTCCTCCATACCTCTCTGAGTTACTTCATCTGTACTCTCCTCCTCGCTCCCTTCACTCAGCCATGGATACTCGTTCTTCCGTGTTCCTAGGATGGGCAGTAGGATCCTGGGGGAGAGATCCTTTCAATACATTGGACCTGTGCTCTAGAACTCCCTCTCCCTGTCAGGCATTCATCTTCACTATCGAGTCAGAATTGAAAATCCATCTCTTCTCTGCATACTGATGTTGGTTTTACCAATCTACCACCAGTAATGCATGTATTTGTGTGTCTGGGTGTGTGTGTGAGATGAAATGAGTACATCTTTGTAAGCGCTCTGAGCTCTTATGGGGCGCCATAAATTATTATTATCTGGGCATATGATGTTGCCATTCCATCATCCGTTTGGCTGTTATTGTGTTGCTCTTGTGCTACCCTTCCAAATACATTCATGGTATGCACATTGTGTGGCCCTGCTACCAGATGACAGATTTGGTAGGAGTTGTTGCTACACTACCTTCCAAATGGAATGGCTCATTGTGGATTGAGTAGTGCTAGTTACAATTCATCATAGACAGGACACTGAAGCTGGTGTTGCACAGAAACCTTTGTGCATCGCCACCAGAGTGCCACTGCATCAGACTATTTCTTGAAACTGTCCAAGGCTAGGAGGGAGATGAGGACACTGAAACATGGTGGCCACAAGGGCAGAGTAGGGGGGGGGGGGGGGGGACACAAGTATGCAATGATTTCTGTTGGGCCATGTAGTATGTTGAAAACTCTGTTGCGATTTCCTTGCACACCCCAAGTTACACTGAGCTGTATGTTCATGGAACTTTCAGTTGCCTGGGCCATATTTTCAGATTTATGTCTAGTTAAAAAAGAAAATAAAAATTCTCTCGGGCCATGCAGTATGTCAAAAACTTCATTGTGATTTCCTTGAACATCCCAAGTTGCACTGAGCTTATGTTCATGCAACTTTCAGTTGCCTTGGCCACATTTTCAGATTTATGTCTAGTTAAAAAAAAAATCGGGGGTGGGTGGGGGGATATTATATGAATATTACTGCAGCCAAGGCATGCACGTTGTGGCCATGTTACCAGATGACGGATGTGGTGTCCATTGTTGCTACGCTACATCACAAACGGAATGGCTCTTCATTACGGATTTGTTTGTAGTGCTGATTACTATTCAATAGTGAGGACACCAGGGCTTCTATTAGCAAGCATTTGAAAAGTATCCCTGGGACTTCTTGCTACAACTTCTAGATTGTTCCTGGGCAATTTTAAAGGGTTCAATATGAAAACGTACACTGCCATGCATGTGATGCTCTTTGCCACTATTACGGGTTCAGTTCTTTCAATGTCGCATTGTACACTTTCAGGCATGTTGACTTGCTACGGCTGTGAGAGTAATAGGTCTATTCTTCAGGTATTTTGACTTGTTACGGCTATGATAGTAATGGGTTTATTCAGAGACCTTTTAGTTCTCCATGCCAGTTTTGCTCGTGTGGTTGGCAGCACTGCCAAATGGACAGACATGTTCAAGTCGCATCCATCTGTCGGTATCAAAAGGGTTTTTAAGTAGCAAAGTGAGAAAGCAAAATGGTGGCACTTTGAAACGAGAACAAACCATTTACAAAATGTGTGTTTGAAACATTTCGGTAACACTGAGCTGTGGAACAAATTGAAAATGGAGAATGAAGGGAAAAAGCTTCCATCTTTTGTGAATTGCAAATGGAAAACGGGGTAATGGAAATAGCTATGGCTGATTCTGCAATTGAGTGAGTGTGTGTGTTAGATTTTGGCACTACTCCGCTCTTGAGGCCCCACCCCCAGACCCCCATATGCTAATTTGCACAAAAGGGACGATTTTACTCTAGAAACACTGCTTTTCTTGTTTTCCTTACTTTGAAATCCCAAAATTCACAAATTAATTTCATGTTGGAAACGTTCAGAATGATGGCCTGTTCAAAGATTCTCTGCATGATTTTTGATATTTAAACTTCTTAGCACTAAAAGACCAAAACCTCTCGCAATGTAAGGTAGATGGAACTCGGACATGTTTTGTAGCTGTGGGCCGGTTTGGCCCAGCAGTGAATGTGTGGTAAAGTAGGAGGGCTTGGCTGTCCTTTATCCTCAGAAAGGTTGTGGTTTGTGGACACAGTCACACGACTTTGTCACTCACAATTAATGAAATGTTAAAATGGATCTCATTGCTGCCCATCTCGATGCAGGCGGTGATGGTGTAGTGAGGTGTATATAATCTCCCTCTTCCGTCATAGTTTCCACATATGTTCATACAACTGAAGTGATCTTGTCTGTATTTCTAGATCAGTGGCCAATTCGTTCTCGTCTGATTGAAACTTTGTATGATTATGGACTAGATTGTGAATACATCACTAGTTTTGACTTCCACTTCTTTGTATTCAGGGAATACACAGTTTTTGAGAAAAACTGAAAGGATGGGCTTTTTGTAGGATATTTAAAGCAAGGTCTTTGAAATTTTACAATATTGTAGATGTGATAGTGTCTACACATTTATATCCAGTTTTGGTTTGACAAACTGGATCTTGTTTCAAGGTCACAGGTCTGTTGGAAACCCAACTAGAAACTGTGGGGTTGGAGTTTCTTGTCCAGTTAGTCAAAGTGTTGTATGGTTGCTGTGCTTTATGTGACTGGTATGTAGCTAAGGGTAAAGACTGCGTTTTCTCTGATTTTGCACCTGAATGCGAGTCGTCCGAGTGCAGTTGTTCCCTTTTTTTTCTTCTTTTTTTAATTTTTTTTAATCACAATGTTTTTTGGATCCCTTTCACTGTTTCATGGGGTTAAAGGCTATAGAATGTTTTGGTTATTCAATCTCTTGGGTCCACTGCTTTCATTGTGGCACATGTGAAACAAGATTTCACAATGAAGAAAATGCCCCCCCCCCCCCCCCATATGGGAGAAAAGGGGGGAAGGGTGGTATGCATACCACAATACTTTTACCCTGCCAGTGTTGGCAGAATCTGAGGTTGAAATCGATTGGCATTGCTGCAAAACCATTAGGTTAATGGGTCTGTCACAGTGCAGTACACATTGAGCCATATACCTGAAGAAATTTGAAGGCAGTATGTGCATATTGTTTAAATGAACCAAATAGACCACTGAAAAGCGCCACCCGTCCAGCAAATGGTCTTATGCTTCGCAGTGCCTTGGAGAAGATGGAGGCATAGAAAAGTTCAGGTTGCTAATCTTTGTTGATCTTGCTTGTATTGGGCGATTCAGGCGGGGTTGTTAACTCCCTTGACTTTTGCCCGGCATCGCTCAAGTCCCTTGGCTGTTTTTACTTCCGGTGCGTGCGTACTTCACAATGGTAGGTGGTGACAGTGAATTTGCAAATTTTACACTGCCAACTTTAAAGGCATTTTTGGAGGCCCGTAGTCATAATGTGTGTGGCAGTAAGTAATAACTTGTTGCTCATGCTATAGGATGCCCCAAAACACAGATTTTCTACAAACTCGCGATCTTGTCAGCCAAAAAGCTACACAAAGACACTTTTCTCCCCACCCTCCATCCCCTTTTCTCAGTAATTTTTGCAACTGCAACAGTATTGACATTTGTACTGCTTTGCTATTCTAGGTTCAACTTCCACTGTTATACACAGCGTGAAGCAATGCCTACTCATAAATTGCTCGGAAGTGCGCTGTGACTTCTTGCGCGAAAAATTGCAAAGCGCATTCCCTCTAGCAAACCAGCTTCGCTGAATCACCCAATAGTTACGCAGCTGGTAAGGGTCTAGATTGTCTCATAATATGGTGTAGTTTGTGTTACTGTAATTCTTTTCTGTTTTGGGGGAGGGGGTGGTGGTTTTTTCTTTTTTCTTTTCCCTTTTTATGAAGGGGAAAGGGTACTTGTAGGTTGTTTGACTATAGGAACTTAAATCACCCCCCCCCCCCCACCTGTGTGTGGTATGTGGTCAGGAAAGCTGCAATTGTGGAGCATAGTTCGCTTGGGAATTGGTTTTATCAAGTATACAGGTGTAATGTTAGGATCCATCATTTTAAGATGTGGTTTAGTGGTCTTTAACAGGAAGGTAGACTTGGACTTTATTGCAACAGTATTTGGGGGGGAGGGGGGCTTGATTTATTTGATTATTATTATCATTAGGTAGGTCCAGCCAAATTTTCAAACTGCAACTATACAATTCATACACATGTCACATTAAAGAGGACTATAAGGAAAGTGCAATTGTCAAATTTCATGCGTTTCTCTCTGATGGGTTCTGAGATACAGGCTCCCAAATTCCAACACATTTCAGCGTTTTATGCATATTTAAGAAAATAACGTTTTTGCTAACAAATTATCATTCTTGTATCCCTACAATACAAATTATCATTCACATACCCCTACAACTTATGTAACTCTGTTTTTGCACTACAAAGAATACACGCAATTGTGTGTGTGTGTACTGTTCCTTGCTCAACTATCAGAATTGCAGCATGCAAAAATCACTCGTTTCCACAATGTCTGATCTTCTGTCTTTCGTGATACAATTATTCAGTGATTATAACTATAGAATGGAAAGAGCTGTGGTCATGTTTCTGGTACCAATATATTCAGCATTTATCAGAGAATGAATATAGTCCAACAATATTTGAGGTAATGTGTAGACTTCTCTAGAGAGAAGTTTAAAAGAAAGAAAGCCAAAGCCCTGTTGTCTTCAATGGCAGCATCATTCATCCTATCAGAACTCGATAATAAAGGGAGCTAAAGCCCTGATATGTATAGACTCCGCATTAACCTGAGCATGCAAATTCACTGCCTAAAGAAGTATGGGGTACAGTTTATATAAATTATGTAGGCTGACCTGTTTGAACAAGTAACAGAACCCAAAATATCCTGATGACGAACTTGCACACCGTGTATCTGCATTCCGAAGTTTTCAGCCAGAGCCTCCCATTATAGCGAGCCCAGCCAGAGCAGGCAGAAGCAAAATGCAATCTTGGTAAACTACACAGATTTACGTCAAATGTCAGTATTGCACTTCTAACGGATCATGGTTGGAACGGGGAAGCTTTTCTATGTCCTGTGGTGTAAATGTCATGATATTTGGTTTATTATACACCTCACTCTCATTAAATCAACATTCTAATTTTTGATTTTGAATTTTTGCAGACAAAATTAAATGATGGGGAAAATGCAATCACTTGGTGCCTTTGGGTTATTGTCACTATGTTACTAAATATCTGACAGTCGTGTGATGAACTATTACTAAGAGTATTTAAAAGTCGCATTAGAGGGATAGGAAAATGCTCGCCCAGTTTTTCTGTGTTCTGAACTAAAGTACATGGCTGTTATGACTGAGCTGTGCCATGTTCTGATCCAGAGCACCCATAGGGCAATTTTTCTTTTTGCCAGTTGGTATCGGCCATGCCAGACCGGTTACCAACGAAGTCTGAGGATTCAGTCTTGCCAATCAAGTCGTGTAACGTCAATCTTGCCAAACTACTTTGATCGTTTTTTTTGTGGAATGGATGTATTACACCTCCTAGTAAAAATAAAAATAACAAAGAATGAACTTGGCAACAAATTCCCACTTTGAAAATAAACCATTGAAAAATGCAATCCTTTTGAGTGTTTGTGACGTGATTGACAATAATGAGAGGATCAGACTTTTACTTCTTCATTTTTCTGCTGAGCATACTTTACAAAACAATCACAATTAGTTTACAAAATGATCACAATTCTTCAAGAGGATTTGATCTCTGCAAATAGATCTCTCTCTCTCTCTCTCTCTCTCTCTCTCTCTCTCTCTCTCTCTCTCTCTCTCTCTCACACGCACACACACATCGGATGGATTGTGGCACAATACTGCGAGAGTTTTTGAGTGCCATTGTAATAACGGGTCATTTGAGACCTACTTTATACACGCGTAAAACTCCTCGCAGTCCTTCCGACTGCTTGTGAGAGTGACCCCCACCTTCGTTTTCCTTCCTCTTCTTCATAAGATAAGCATTGGCAGCTTCTGTTTTCTTTTACAATACTAGCTGTATTAATTCATTAGATGTTTTACTGCCTTATCTGCTGGTTGTATGCTCATAATGTGTAACTGAGAGATGCATGCATGTGTGCATCTGGTGCTGTTAACACGTTTTGTGTGGAAATTCTCATGTATAATTTTTTTTACCCATCATTCATGCCCATGTGTACATAAGTGAAGCCTGTGATATTACATTTACTCAAGAGCTTAGCAAGGACTAGTTAGGTTTTTGACTGAAACTAAACTGTAATCCCATAAAGTTTTTGAGTTCTCGGTCTCCCTGTGTGCAAACCCGCCACCCCCTTTCTCATATATGTATATATAAAGGCCCACGTGGAGTGTGACAGCATTTGAAGACGGACAAGACAAAGATGCTGCCACACATACGGCTTGATAGTGACAGAGTAAAGCAGTTCATCTCGTTAGGTAGATCCAGCCAAATCTTCAAATGGAGACCATGCAATTCATACCTTGTTTATTTCGGTAGGTTCTGAGAGGGGGGTTCTCAAATATCGACCGGTTTCGTCTTTTTTTGAAATGAACCAAATAACACAATTATATACTAAAATAAAATATTTAAAAAGAAGATAGAAAGTAAATAGAGGACACCCCCCCTCTCCCACACACAGACACAAAACATCAACATTAAGCATGGGTGGAAAAAAGAACAGGAGGCACTGTACATTAGTAATGTCATTTAAAGATACATGGTGGTGCAAAATTCAAGATCCTGTCTTGTTAATAAGGCTTCATAATTAAACTAGATTTTATTTTAAAAAAAAAAAAAAAAAAAAAAAAGGATCTCGAAAGGATCTTGGCATTATATTCTTTGACTTTGTATCTCAGCTGAAGCCGTTTCTGAAGTATATCCGCACATGGTAAGGACATGTTGCTTTTGGATTGATAAGTGTGGTGTTTCGCAAAGAGAATGATGAATCCAAATGCCTTGTCAGTCTTTACAGAGTTGTTAGAGTCTAAGCCAAACAAAACAAGATTTTGGGTAATGCATGCTTGGAAGGTTATGTTGCACTTTGTGTTCAGTTCACTTTCCCGAATTTGCCAAAAATATTTTTATACAACTACACTGCCCACAAATATTATCAATACTATCTTTGTTGTGTTCGCAAAGAGTACGCTTGGAAGACTTAACAATTCCCATTTTCATGAGAACTATGTGGCTAGGATTCGATGGAGTAAAAAGTAGTTCTGTGTCTGAATTGCACATGTTCCATGACATACTATTGGAATCTGTGGGGGTCTGCTATTTTTGTTGCATGGGAACCCTGTAAGAAGCATTTTCTGGCTCAAACGGCACACCGTTGTAAAGAGTGAAAATTCATCTTTCAAGTAATATTTGAATATGATGCATCCATGCTTTCCTGGTGCAAATTTCAGGTAAAAACATAATTTTCAATTTTTTGCAGATTTTTTAAAATTACAAACCAATTGTGTACCCCGTTACTCAATGGGAATTTCTCTGTTTAAAAATGGTAACGTCGCGTGTGTCCATTATTCTTGTAAGTAGGTAGCGGCAGCCTCTCATCGCCTATGCGGGAACATCGGAACTTTGCTCTATTTTACTGTATTTCAATCACTAATTTCTCCACAGTCTCTGAATGTATCCTTTGGGAATTTATATGAATAAAAAGAATGTTTTCTTCTCATTCTTATGTTTTTATGTTTGCATTGCATGTGCCTCGAAAAATCGCGAATTGATTTTCTATGGGAGGTATTTTCCATTTGTCCAATGCCGATCACGCAGTCCAAGACATGAACGAAAACAGTCGATGTGTTTATCTGCTCGGTGACAAAGCCATACGCATTGTACACAGCAATATGTGGTATCACTGGATCGGAAATTGAATGCTGATTCCAGTGGTGTAAACGCCGTGGTCTTTCACAAATATCTCTGGTCACTAGAACTCTTTTTAGTCAGAAACTCTCAATTTTAAACCGCAAAACGCCCTCAAACATCTAAAACATCTCCCTTGAAAATGAAGCGGAATCTGTACCCTTTCGAATGAGGTATGGGGCTAATGGATTCGTGACCAGTGGGTCGTTCACAAGCCAATAAAAGACCGCAATAAATGCGCTTTTTTCAAATCGAGTTCATCCAAGATGGCATCGACCGCGTGGAGTTGTTGTGACTCGATTGCCGAGTTTTGGCACATGATTCGTGAGTATTCTCTTCACCTGGCTTCAGTTTACTGCATTTGGTGATGGTTTATCTCATAATTTAGCATTTTTATATATTTTGATTCATTCTTGCAGGATTTACTAAAATCTTACGATTTCTCGACCGACTCTGTCTTTGTTTACAAATACAACTAACCGGAAGTTGTCGATCACTCGCTTGTTCTCCTAAATATTGCCAAAATACGCCAAAGTTTCACAAAAATAGTCATTGAAATACATTCTCTGATGTCTTCTGGAACCGTATTATTTTTGGGGGACGAACCTTTGACGTAAATTTGTGGCGATGGCCGTTTTCGTGATCGAAGTTCATCAGGGGAGGCAACTAAGATGCATTGAAAACACAGTCGACCTCATAACTTCTGCCCTTGAACTCTGTTAAATATTAGTCTTTTTCGTTTTTCAACGATCGTAGTTGAATTCTCAAACTTTAATAGGATGTTGACCAGCATTTCCAGTTCAAAATTAAAAGTGGGTTTCTGGTTTGCTAACGGTAGCCAGTCTGATAAGTGATAAAATCATAACAGATAACAGTTAAAGCTTGAGTGATGGTGATTATTATTAATTATACTGTAGGCCCTAGATCATTCTCTCTCAATCAAGATCAACAGAAACAACAAAATTCTATGTTTTTTTCTTCTCCAGATGATGACCTGTTTTCCAAATTGAAGGCTATTTTCCTGGCAACTGGGAGAGGACACCGGCAAGACCTTCCTCTGGTTGGTGTGGACAACCGACTGTTAGTGCAGCTGCTTTTCCTGAAAGATGAGGGATCCAAGACTTTGGATGAGACTGCTTCATTCTTCCAGCAACATCTCAAGCCAGATCTGGTCAAGACAGTGCTGCTTTCTCGTCTGCGGTATTTATGGTAACACTAATAGGCCCCCTGTTGAGTCTGGTCAACAGACTGAAGGAGCTGTTTGGAGGTGAGCCACTTCCAGAACTTCCACGTCTGCACGGCCATGGCGGCTGCCAGCAGAGATGTCAACAAGTGGAAGAGGAGTCTGACCCAGGAGATGTCGTCTCTGAGCCAGAGGATGAATCAGAACCTGATGAATCAGAGTTTGAAACCAGCTTCAGATTTCAACAGGAGGGTGACAGTGTGGCAGTCTACTATGTATCAGTGAAGTCACCAGGGTCATCAGTGAGGTAGAGGCAACAGTCAGCTTCTTGGAGAAGGCGGCAGTAAAGATGGAGTTGTTGTGTACAGGTGGCCACGCTCTGAAGATTGCACTGAAATCTCCTCTGCAGTCATGTTTGCCAAGAATCTGCAACTTGCACCTTCATCATCGTGTGGAAGTTCATTCTTTGTTGAATCTCCCAGGAATTTATTTGGCAGATATCAAGCACTCAGATGCTATTTCCAGGAGAATCTGCTGTAGATGGTGTCAAGTGACTCCTGAAATTACAGCCTTATAGGCCTGTATGTTCATGGATGATAAAGGTGATACTGCTGTACCATGTTTTGTTTAGCATACACGTCCTTTTTCTGCTGTGAAAAGTGAAGATTTTGCAGACTTTAAGACTCTAACACTCTCAAAATAAGTGTAAATGCTGCTGCAAGTGTACTTCACACTTAGTTTAATGTATGTGCAAAGTTTCATGGCTGTATTTGTAGTGGTTTTCAAGTTATTATGAGTTAAAGTGTGGAACCCATCAGATTTGTCCTTTTTCCACTGTGAAAAATGAAGATTTTGCAGGCTTTAAGACTCTATCACTCTCAAAATAACTGCAAATGCTGCTGCAAGTGTACTTCACACTTAGCTTAATGTACATGCAAAATTTCATGGTTGTATCTGTAGTGGTTTTCAAGTTATTATGAGTTAAAGTGTGAAAACCTTTAGATTTGTCCCTTTTTTTTTCGCTGTGAAAAGTGATGTTTTTGCAGGCTTTAAGATTTGTCGCTCTCAAAATAACTGCAAATGCTGCTACAAGTGTACTTCACACTTAGTTTAATGTACATGCCAAGTTTCATTGCTGTATCTGTAGTGGTTTTCAAGTTATTACCAGTTAAAGTGTGGCAACCCACATATTTGTGTTTTTTCCTGCTGTGCAAATTGAAGATTTTGCCAACTTTAAGACCCTGTAACTCTAAAAGTAAGAGTCGGTGCTGCTTAGAAAAAAATACGTGCAAAGACTGTGATAAACCCTGCTTGGAAATCCATTGGGAAAGCTGTCATTGCCATATATTACCCACTGTGGTGTCAAAAGTGCTGTTTCATGCAAATCGGCAAGCTCGGAATTGCTTTTTGGAGCAACTTCAGCCCTCTGCCTCTGTTTCATGTTTCTTTGCTGATCATATGATTTAGCTGTGACAAAATGCAACCAAGATATACTTTTGAAAAGTGTAAGTATTTGGATTTTCCCATGTTCATGTGAACCACTATAGGGGGGTAAATTTGGGAAAATGTAATAAACTGTTTATTGTCACGCAAAACTGTGTTTTCGAATGGCTATATCTTTGGAACTAATTAAGATAAACAGTTACTTTTTTTTCATTTTCTTGTATCAACATGGCCTGTCTGAAAATGCATAAATTAAATTGCTGTTATGAAATTTAAATTTTGGCTGCCGCTACCTATTGTAAGATTTCCAAATGTAACCCATTTTCTGATCACACATTTCTGCCTTTCAATGTCGGAACCACGCTTGGCACAAGAGAGATTGGGATGTTTTTAAAAACTCTCCAAACTCAGAATATGTCCTTCAGACAAAATAAGGGTATGTTCAGGATATAAAATGATCACATTTTGCATCACAGTAATTTCTATCGACAGATTACACAAAATAAAACAGATGTGACAAGTTGAAAATGGCTTCTTTTGTTTGTTTGTTTTACCTCGCAACGGCAATGTTGTACAGCACTAAAGAGAGGCTGGTCCTACCTATAATTATTTTCTTATGCACAAGCTCCGTTTTGGCAGATTGTCGACATTGAATGATGCAGCTAGCTTTCTGTGGACCGTTTGCTTGATGGAGTTGTTCATCCGGTGTAGGATTACTTGAATACACCAGTTTTCATGGAAACTGAATTCATTCCACATCTGAAAAGCATGAAGAAAAGGGGACAATCCTTGACCCCTTTCTTCATGCATTGTATCCATGAACAGCTGGGTCTGCATTTGACCTGTAGCTTAAAACGTGTTTGATGTGGAGGCTGTTGATAATGTGAATGTATATAATGATTGGTGTTGGGGCTGTCTGTCTGATGTAGAAATTAGTAGTTAGTAGTATTGAATTTTATTGGGATTTTGTTTTTTTAGTACACACGTGATCAGTGTCGATTACTACTTGAAGTGACCTTGTCCACATTCCAAGGCAGGATCAGTTGTGAATTTTTATTTTTTTAAATTATTATGATCTATTTTTAAACTGCATATGGTTTCCATTTTCATTGCTGCCACCTCAATATTCTACATTCTTGAAAAGATGGTTCAGAATTATTGGATTGCTTTAGACAGGGGGTAAATTTAGGCATTGGGGATCCTCTGTAACTTGCGCAGTGGACTAGTTTTACATACAGAACACCATCTAAATCACATCTTTGAGAAAAAAGGAAGAAGAATAAAAAAACGTTTAAAAAAAATAAATGCAACACCATGCAAAAGATGAATCTTTCGAACATTCTCGGCATGGAAATTGTCCAGAGATTCATCCTCCGCCAGGACTCGACCGAGACCTTTCAGCCACAAGTGCGTTGCTGTGCAACTGAGGCTTGCCCAATCTTGTATTTTCCATAATTCCACAAGGAATCTGATCACGCGTAAGCTTTGTACATATGATAGAAGTACCGGCGGGGGGCATGATCTTCCACCCTTACCAGATGCTTTTCTGCTATACATTTGAAAGAAAGAACACTTCTAAAATTACTCAAATTGAAAGGATTGGGGGGGGTAAAGTAGTGTTGTTGTTTTTCTGAAAAAAGTTTTATGTATCCTGTACTAAATGTGAAGATGGTAATGATGGAGCAGTTGTGGTGTAATTTTGTTGTTTTAATACAAAAATAGTTGCTGCTGAATATTCATATAGACTACTTCAGTGTTGTGACCCCCAGTTTAGGCTGTTTGACCCTTAGATTTTTTTGACCCTCTCTTAAAATTTGGGGAGCACTGCTTGTGACATATGGTTGACAAGACTTCAAAAACTAAATTAGTAATGGCAAGTTCTTGGTTGACCATGCATTCTTGATCTACCACCAGTGGGGCACAATGTGCTTTGGACCCTTGCTTCTCAATACATCGGGTCTGGCTTCGTTGAGTGCTAGGAACCTTGTTGCACAATGTGCAGTTGCCTTACTGGCGGCATCCAGCAAGCGATCAGGACTGTCAATGTGACCTTTGCAGTCATTTGAGATGGGACCATGAAGTTGCAACCACTTCACATTTCTGCAAGCTGTCGTTTCAAATTGTGATCCGACTTGGGGGAGGAATGGATGAAGGGGAGGGGAACATTCAGAATCGCGACGGACGATGGTTTTGCAAACTGAAGTGCTGATCAAGACTCTGTCAGTGTGCATATGCCCCTGCCCTGGCACAGAGGTGTCCCTTCCTCCATTTTGTTGTTGTTTTTAACTAGGGAGGATCCAGGATTTGTCGGAATCTTGCTAAGTGCTGCATCCAAATCTAACTTCATTGTCAACATTTACTTGTTTACTCTTTTTCTGTTGGTTTACTTCTTCATTTACCATTGTGTTCTATTGATTACCTCTTGGATGGTATCTGCTGCATGCAATAAGAGCAATTAAAAAATGGGGTTGTGGGTGCAAAGGATGTGGTCGTCGTTTGATACCCATTGCCGATCTCCTCTCCTGTCTTTCTGCCTAATCCTGCTTTTCCCATCTTGTCATTTTTTGTGTGTGTGCAAATGGTGCATTCTGCAGAATATTGTTGGAACTTTTTTTATTATTGGAACTGTTGGACTTTTTGGTGTAGCTTGTGTTGAGCGGCCAGGAGATGGTAGGTGGAATGTGCAGCTTGCTGCCATATGGCACGGAAATCTGCATTTGTACCACATGTTATTTCTTCTGCCCCCACCCCCCCCCACCCCCTTCACTTATATTCTTATAAATAAAATGAATGGGAATGGTCAACACTACTCGCATAGTTCAGGAGCTGTGTGAGAGTCGAGGTGGACGTCTTGGGCTGTCCATCCTAACGAGCCTTCTGGTTTCCGTGGACGTAAAGAATTATTGCACCGTGCTTCGGCATTGATCACAACTTGTCCCTAATATGTCAGCTGACATCTGAGGACATTAAGCACCACTTCATCATCATCATGGTCAACACTAGCCTGACTTGGCCTTCTGTGCCTTTCTAATGGGGACAGTATTGAAGTGGCTAACTCCTCCAAAACTGATGTGTGCGTTTTGTGCATGTGTAGGGATCAGATTTATGGACCAAGTGGAGAAGGGGTTTATATGCAACTTGAAAAGGGTTTTTTTGTATGAAAAGAATTATGAAATGTGCACTGGCTTGCGACGGAATGTGATCCTGTCAGGTGACCCTTTGCAGTCAATGGGATGTTAAAATCCAGTTGCTAATGCTTGCAACAAACTGGCCCCAGAATTTTTGACCAGTAAGCAGTTAGTTGAAAGGTCAGTAATGACATTTGTGGACTATTTGATTGTGTTGGATGATTGGCAATTTTGTATCTAGAACTGCAGACTTTGTTTTTTCTGTCTAGTTCCCTTGCCCTGTCTGGCAACAAGCTATTTTCCTGAAAATACCCCCCCCCCCCCCCCATATTTTCTTTTCTTTTTCTCTCATTTTTTTCAATTGAGATGCGTGGCTTTTGTTGAGCAGCTAGAAGATGGCAATTGGTAGGTGGTGGTTTGTGCAGCTTGCTGCCATATGACTGATATTTGCCATTTATGCATTTATATAATGTTCTTTTGAGTGATTTTTTTCTTCTTCTGCTGTCCATTCCTTTTTGTTATTCTTTTTGATTCTGGTATGCAGAAATTGGATGGAATGGTCAACGATGCCAGCATGTTCTAGTCTGTATGCTTTTTCTTGTTTTGTGTTTTGAAATGAAGGTAGTATTGATTACTGAATGGACTAACTTGATGAAAGTTTGTGTTCAGTGCTTGTGTATGTACATTTTGAATTAGATCTTTGTTGATTCTGTGGATTTGGTTTGAGAAAGGTTTTACAGGTATACAAGAAAAACTTTCTTTAATGTGCATTTGCTTGTGGCAGAGTTTGATTGTTCTGATGTGACCCCATGAGGTTGATAGGTCAATGAAATCAGTTGTCAGCTCCACCCTGGTGTGACCTTTTTCAGGTGATTGGGTGTTATGCTCAGATAGTCATGGACAGTTAGGTGCTACAGGGGGAACAACATTTTTTTTGACTAATATCAAATGCTTTGCCTTGCTTTTTAAGGAGGTGGAAAGCCTCTGGAGCACTTGTGTATTTTAATGCAATAGTGAGGAAAGTTGTTGTGGAGTGTAATTCTAAAAAGCTATGTCTGAATATGTGTCTTGCTTGGTTATATTTTAATTCAGGAAGTAATGCAGAAAATGATTACAATGTTTGCAGATGGAAGGGAAGTCGGTATTAAGTTTGCTCACTGGCAGGTACAAAGTTCATGTTCTGTTCTAAAATGCACATTTCCAGAAGCATGTTCATAGCCATTTGTTGGCAGTCCGCATATGTTGTGCTGTTCGCTCCAGTACAAGATTGCAGTTTTCGACTTGTGTAATGATCAGTGTTTTGAGGCTGAGAGAACGAGACCTTTAATCATTGTCCTCATCAGATTTTCTAACCAAATTTAGATGGTCTCTATGGTTTCACTCTCCCCTTGCCCTTTTGAAGCTTTAACGTGCGTTTCAAATTGATATGAACATTTCAGTTCATTCTTGAAAATTGATTTGAAAATTTGCAGCAGTAAACCCACAAGAGTGAATGGGTTTGGGAAGCAAGTAGATGTACAGGAGAGGGATGGTGCCTGACAATGTGGTTTTGTTCTGCTGCACATGTAGGTTGATTTTTTATATATATATTTTTTCCCCCCTTGTTAACCAAAGCATTTGAAAAAGTATTGACCACGGCTCGTTCAAACCTCTGAACTCCAAAGAAGAACCAAAACGAGTTCTAGCTTGGGGAAGGGGGACCAGAAAGGGATCTAGGAACGTCATTGAAGAAGTCAAGCTAGCAAGTTTTTCGTGATACTTGTCCAAGATGATGGCCACAAGGTGAGACTATAAAGTGGACCATTTTGCAATACGTTTCAGAGAAAATGCAAAGTTGACCGGCAATACCTTCAGTTGACTTGCTTTCTGTTAGTTCTTCTTGATATAAGGAAAAACGCATGTCTATGTAATGATCGGTGTTGGGCTTGACAGCAGGGTGTGGCCAAAACATCACTGCAATTTCTTGGAAAGTTTGGGGCGTTGATTTCTCAAGTTTTTGGTTGTAGATTTTAGCAGAGGTGCAATTACGAATTTAGTGAAACCCTGGGGGGGGGGCAAGTACAAGCAAAGCAAACGACTGATGTGTGAAGTTGCTTGGGTGGCATGGGAATAGTCTGAAAAAATGCAATGATGATGTGGGGCTTCATGTCCTCGGATGTCGGGTTGACATATTAGGGACAAGAAAAAATGCAATGCATGGCAGTTGAAACTACATGAGTACAACAAACAAAAAAACGGAGGGGGGATTCGCATGCATAATTCTCGACAGTTCTTGTGATTTTGACACTTCCATACGTATTCTCTATGAATGTCTTTCAAGTGCTCAAAGAAGTTGTACCTAAGGATAAAAATGCGTTTGTAATATATCAAACTGTGCAGAAATGGATGGGCTTTTAAATTTAAGTTTTGTTTTATAAATAGCATTATTTGATGTGTTGTCATGTGACCGACTATTACTAAAAATAGAAATTGCCACGCGCATTCACTCATTTGTCTTTCATAATGAAGAAAAAAATCAGGATATTGGTCCTAGTTCAACAGCAGCTGATTATTATTGAACAAGAACCTTTGCCCCATCAAACAAGACAACTTTGACACATGTAAGTCGATATTTATAGATTTTATGCTCCAGAAATGGAAGCTTACCAAAATCAATTTGACCAAACCACATGAAAACATCAACTATAAAGGCAGTAATAAGGCTAATGCTCATAGTTCAGGAGCTGTGTGAGAGTCGAGGTGGCCATCCTGGGCTGTCCGTTCTAACGAACCTTCTAGTTTCCGTGGACATAAAGCTATATTGAACCATGCTTCTGCATTGGTCTCAGCTTGTCTCTAATATGTCAACCAACATCCGAGGACATTAAGCAGCACTACCTACCTAATGCTCGACACCACAAGGCATGGTTCAGGAGCTGTGTGAGAGTCGAGGTGGACGTCCTGGACTGTCCGTCCTAATGAGTCTTCTGGTTTCCGTGGATGTAAAGATTTATTGGACCGTGCTTCGGCATTGGTCACAACTTGTCCCTAATATGTCAACTGACATCTGAGGACATAAAGCATCACTTCATCATCATCACCACAAGGCAATGTGCAATAGATATTACATTTGTTAAAACACTGACAGGTTTTCACAATCCCTGGTATCCCAAATAGATTTGAGAATGTTCAAGCATGGCAGCCATTGAAAATGGAGCGCAACATACACACACACATTACAGTGAATTACAGTAATACTCGTGAAAACTGAGCAGACGGTTTCTGTCACTCTGGAAATGCAGGCAAGTCACACAACCCATACATTTGACATTTTTCTGCTCTTTCTGTTTTTCTTTGTAACGTGTTTTACAATTTTTTCTTTCCTTGGTCATAACGGGGATAGTAGAATGCGTTGTGACCCCTTTTTTTTTTTTTTTTTTTTTTTTTTTTTAAACAAGAGGAACATCGGCATGTACATCAAGATCTACAAGCTGCCTAATCAGCTCTGTTGTAAAGTCTAGCTGTCCATATCTGTCAGGTCTTTGTAGTTCTGGTATATCTGCATGCTTCTTTCTGAAATCTTCAAACAAGATAAATGCATTCACGCATGCAATATCAACAAAGTGGTAAAATAGTTTTCCACCATTTATTTGTTTTACACAAAGTGTTATATACTATGAACTATACTCGTGTACATCAAAAGACCAATAAAACGATAAAACTCTTTAGGGTAGGTGTTACTCCATGACTGGTAGAGGGAAGGTTTTTGGGGCCGAACAGTATTTGCATAATCATTTGTGCAAGTACACAACATGCCTATCAGGCAAGGGATAAAAAAAAAAAAAACTTTTAAAAAGTCCACTGGCTGCAGAAACTTGCCGATGTCGGCACTGGTCTTGCAGTCTTCAATGTAGACGCCAGGTGGATGAGCAGGGGGATGGGGGTTCCTTGTCCCCAAGTCCTGCGTATTGTAGCCTTGGTGTCTAAGTGTGACGAAATAAAAAATGAAATGTAAAAACACTTGTGAAATGGCATTCTTGTTTTATAAAAGAAGAAGGAAACCAAGAGTGTAAAATGGCAGATAAATCTAAGTCACTAACCTAACTGTCACGAGCAGAAGCTATGTTTGACTGATGGACTAGCCCTGAAACGTAGAACAAGGTTCAAAGGTCAATCTCGCCTATCCACTCGTTTCTGTAAATTTCACAGGTGAAATCTTTCAGGTTATACTGTTTGGGCTTGAAAACCGAAGCAGCAGGAATAAATATCTGTTCCAGTACTATAATGTTGTAATTTTTGATGAGAAAAATGCCGTGATTTCACTGAGAGATGAGTGTAAACAAAGTACTTAAGCACATCAAGGCCAGGTGCCTGTCAAGTTGGATCTAAAAATCCGGTCCACCATCACCGTGGTCATCTCCGTTCACCTCCTCTTTCTCCCAGACCACCTCATCTGAACTATCATATGGCATTTCACTGTCTGAAGGCTTGTCAGAACTCGTTTTCACCTAATGTACGCTCACACTGTGTATGCTGATCTGAAACAAAATTGAAAATGGTGGCAAAATGCTGTATGAAGCATTTGTGATGCATAAAATTGTAATTGAGAAATAATCTAAATGATGTTTTGCACACAAACTGCCCAAACTGAAGTTTCCTTGCTGTATTTCTCGCAGAAAAGGACTCTTTTTTAAACTGCTAAAATGGCAAGTTTATCCATCAATCACTGGTGATTATAATTAAAGGGAAAGAACTGCAAGGAGTTGAATGCTAGTTTCCACAAAAAGAAGACAGTTGAAAAATTCGTCATGTCTGCCCCAGTTTGATGGTGGCTCTGGCAATAAGTGGGATCATGTATCAGTTGAGATGAAAGCGAAAGTTTGTGAGGAGGTGAAGAAGAAATGCAATGCCACACAGTTCCATGATCGCAGTCTCTGTTTCATTAAAATGGCTTCA
Organism: Alviniconcha marisindica; assembly: GCA_018857735.1. Lineage (NCBI taxonomy): Eukaryota > Metazoa > Mollusca > Gastropoda > Provannidae > Alviniconcha > Alviniconcha marisindica. The sequence continues at coordinate 996,897 of JABMCL010003517.1, forward strand.
AAGGAAAGCAACTCCAGTGGCTGCAAGTGCTCTTGACATGGAACAAGTCTTTTGTTTTTGGTGGTCGTGTTCGCACTGCTTTGGAGTGATTGCTTGCATTTTGAAAAAAGCAAGCAAGCTTGTCTGGTTTAAAATGAACTTTTTGATAATGGGGTGGACTGGCATCACTTGCTAAGTGTTTCCATGTTTCGACCAGTTGGTGAAGAAAGCATTGGTTTTGTGGAGCATTGGAGGTATACTTTTATTGGACAATGACAGTAAGCATTGAGCTTATACCTGGGATGGGCAACACTGCAGTGTTGATCATAAAACGCGAGCACCGGTTTTCTGCCCAACCCCAACTTTGCTTCTCTTGGCCCCAATAATTTGTTTTTGACATGATCTGACTACTTCATCTTTACAGTCGGTACCCAGTAAACATGCCGGACCCAATTACCATCTGGTCCGGAAATGGATGCGGGATATCCGATCAAGGCCAATTCTGGCTGCACACTGGCCGTAACCAAAACCCTTCCGGATCGGATCGGGCATGTTTACTGGGTATTTGACGCAAGGTAAGATTTTAGAATTGTATTCGGAATTGACAAGAGATAGGAAGGAGATTGTTTTTATCCAGGTTCCTGGCCTGGCCATATGGGCATTAGAGGAAAGTCTGCAGCAGATTCTGCTGCGAAGGATTAGTTTTAATCTGGGTTCCCGGCCATGTGGGCATTCGAGGGAATTTGGCAGAAGGTTCTGCTGCTAAGGATGCCTCCATTGGTGACATCTCGGTTGAGCTCATCCCATTCTCAGACTTAAAATCTCCTGCAAACAAATGTATATGTTGGAACTGTGCCAGTGTGAGTGGGACGAGTTCCTGGAAAACAAACTGTAAAATATTTCCAGTTTTTAAAGATTTTAAAAGAAGAGAGACGGTGATAGCCTAATCGCACATTGGTCATTCTTTCATCAATCATTCCTTCTTTTTTTTGAAGGATACAATTAAAGACTATCTACTAACATATTTTAATTACTTGTTCTGATTTTATGGAAACATGAGAGAGCCATTTTACAGATATTATTTCAAGAAATAGCATTAAAATAGATTTTCTTACTTTCTGAAATGGATCATTTCCAACAAGATTATAGTTTCAGACATTAATTTTGGTTATGTTTACTTTTACCCACATTTTAAGTCTAGTTTATTTTATTTTTTAACAAAAAAAACATCAGTTTTAGCACATACATATTTTCAGTATATACTGTGTAATGACAAAATAAGCATCGCCCTGATAGAACCGTAATGGTTGACTGGGTGTAAAATGCCAACTTGTTTATTTGCGTGGCCCCAATATTACTTCGGCTGAGGGAAGTGATTTGCTTGGAATGGCCTGCATGGGTCTTGTTGTTCAGCAATGATATTTGCCAACTGACCCAGAACCCTGCATATTTGCATCTGCGGTATGAAAGGTGTGTACAGCATAACCTAGAATTGGCACACAGACACGCACACAAAAAGCCAAAATGATGGAGTAACTTGATCGTAGCTGCACTTGCAATATCAAAATCAGCAGATGAAGACAGAAAACCCATTTTTCATCTTTTGCGGGATTCGGTAACGAGAAGTTGAAATCTACCCTGCCATTTTCTTGCGCTTGTATGCAATGTTGATGTGCTATTTTGTGTGTTTTGCATTTGTGTTCAGCAGTGATGTGTGTTTTTTCGGTTTTATAATCTTGCATCTTTGAGGAAAATGATGCTTTTGGGCATTCTGGGTCACATCTTCTGTTGATCAACCAAGAAATTTCACAGATTGGTTTGGCAAAGTACATGTTTTCCATTTGAGACCTATTCTGAGACTGAGCATCACTGCACAGTCCAAAAATTGTGGCATCTTGTCATTGTCCAAATCCATCCTTCACCGACTGGACTTGCAGTGCATTTTGGAGAAGAGTGTGGGGCCAAGGCTGAGATTGATGCCAAGTTGTGTCGAGTGATGCAGCATCTACCAGTGAACTTTGACTTGATCAGCGTTCAGTCATTTCAAGTATAGTGATGCAGCAAAACTGCATACAGCACCCAAAATTGTTTCCGATATCAAACAGTGCTGACGTCTGGAGTGTAAAGCACCAGAACCGTACATGCATGCCATGCAAAAATCAAAGCAGATAGTAGGGGAAAGGATTTAAAGAAAAGGGGCAACGTCTTGAACAAAACAGAAAGGTGATAAGGAAGCGATTTTGACCAACACTGGAGAGAGAGAAGGTTGTAGTTTGTCCAGAATCTTTGCAGTAGTGGCCCCACAGGAGTGCATTGCTGCAGTGCCAACCAGTTTCATGCTTCTTCTGATACCACGTATATCTACTACTACCTGTGGGATGTACTTTCCGTTAGATGTCGGCCATTGCCCAATTAATGAATGGCTTCAAATGTCTGATTATTGTGGGAAACGAACACTGCATTCATTTTGGTTTGAGGCAGTTTGTGTTTCATATTCAGTGCCTCGAACCCATGGTTCATGATTGGTTTGCCATCCATTTTGGTTAGATTACATTGGCAAGTGAGACACAGAATTCTATTTCTCTCTTAGATAATTTCTCTCGTGGATAATTGTTTTAGCTGGTCCATTGGCCATGTTGTAGAATTGCAGTTTGGAACAAGATTTACATAGTGATGTTTTAAAAGGTCTACAAGAAAAGCTGGTATGAATTATGAAAATAAAGTGTGCAACATTGCAAAGAATATTGCTGTATAACTGGGCTTTTAAAAATATTTTTATATTTGCCAGCTGCATGTACATTTTGCCATTTGTTCAGGTTTTGTTGGATTTGATGTGTAGTACCAGTGTTGACTATTTCTGATAAAAATGAGTATGTGCTTGCATGCAGGCAAGTGTATCTTGGCATGTACGCGTGTGAATACTGGCTGTTCACAAGTGTCTGGTAACTGGTTAAACAGTCTACACCCTGGAAAGTGACTTAGATTTAACACCCAGTCAACCACACGGTGAGTGAAGTCTACATCCCAGTAAAATGTCATTACAAGATACAGGAAGCCTGTGATCTGCATTCCACTTGCACAGTTGCCTCCAATTCACTCCCAAACATTTTCATTTTGTCGCCTGTTCATCATCTCTGCATCCACATTTCTAGCCATTAGTGTTTTTTTTCTTTTTCTGCATGCTTGTTGGTCATGTTGCCTGGCCATTGGAATAAATGACTAGGTATTCTGTTTACTACAAGAAATCCTAAAGCTGTCCCATCTATGTGGCCAGGGATGTCTGACGTCTTGACCTTGTTTGGAATCCCGGGGCTGTCATTTGATTCCTCTTTCCTATCTCCTCTCATGTCTTTTCTGCTTAGTCCTCTTGCTCTTTCTGTCTACTTGTTTACACGCAGTGTAGAACACTGATAGTGGAGAATCCACCAACTTGGCATGCATGATCGCTTGTGCGGTCGCCTCGGCAGCCATGGCTGACTGCGGCTATGGTAATAAAATCTCTTATCACATTTCAGCGGCTGAGTGTTGGACATATGAATAGTTTTGAACTCTTATTTTAGTATAACTTTGAAGAAGAAAAAATGATTTTTCTACTGATATTTTTTATGAATGTCCATGGGCTTAATAATAGTACAAAATCTGTTGAACACATTTCAGACAACTATATTCAGGACTTTCAAACAACTTTATTCAGGACTTCTGCTTGTTGAAGGCAGCCATCACGGATATGGAAAGAAAGCTTAGCAACAGCACTTTTGATTGATATAGATTTCATGATGGCTGGACTAGCCTACATCCAACACTCTGCATCTGAAAACTGCTTACAGTGAGCAGTGTTCACAGCCTATGAACATCACTGACAGAAGGCAGTGCTTAAGGGTACTGAGATCGGTTTGAATTTTCACATTCTTTTTGAAAGCGTAAGAAACGTGACACAGGCAGACCAGACATGAAGTTTTTCTCAACGGTAATTTTTGTTGAGATTAGATCAAAAACACGCAAGAAATCCATTGATGAAAATTGCTAAAACTAGACCAACTTGCTTAAGCGGAACGCAGCCGAGAGCACTGTGGACTACCTACTATGAATGGCATCCTGAATCTGGACCTAAAGTGTATGTTGATTTGTAGACTTCTGGAACCAGGTAAAGCTTGCTGCATCATATGCAGAATAACATTCATGCTTGTCTCTGAACTGAACAAAAGGGCTTCTGGTTGCTGCTTGCTTCATGTCCTGTGCACAAAATTGTTTGCTGGACAGGTCATAGCTGCACTGAACATCTGAATTGGGTGGCCTACAATGGTATACGTCTTGCAACGGTTGAATCTAGTAGTCAAATGCTCTCGAGGCCATTTCACAAACTGTTAATGCCTTTTTGTGAAAGCTGCTCAGAAATGCCGTTAAGTTGTGGCTTGTGGACAAGTTAAATGAAATTTTGTGACTTGAACCATGAAATCACATGTGGGTAGTTTTAGCAAAGAGCCAACAAGATGGAGAAAGAAATGAAAGGGGGCACAAATTTGTTTCCAAAGTACTTTTGGTCGTCCACCTGCTCCTTCTGCAGCCCACTTAGCTGGCCCCTGTCCATTTGGGCTCTGTATTTCTCGAGCACTTAAAAGTTGCATGCCTGCTGGGAGATTTTGACCCCCCCCCCCCCCCCCCCCCCCAAAGGGAGGCTGGGGATACCCAGTGCTGCTCCTGTTGGGGAATCTTGGGGCCATCCTTCCCTTTTCATTACCCCCCCCCCCCCCCGCGAAGTCCTCAGATTCTCTGCCTTATTTTTCTGCTTGTGGTCCATTCACCCCCACCTTGCCCCAGAATATTCTCAATCCCCCCCCACCCCCTTTGTTTTGTTTTTGGTATGGCTCTTCCTGAGCAGCTAGGAGTTGGTAGGTGGTATGTACAGCTTGCTGCCACATGGCAATGGTATTTGCCATTACATTTCTAAAACCGTTTTTTTTTTTTTTTTTTTTTTGTGGTCAATTTCTTGAATCTGGTATCGAGCAAATAGATTGAATGGCCCATGGTGCTATCGTGTCCTAGACTTGAGTGCTCTTTCAGCAGGGGCAACAATGAAGAGACCAACTCCTTGAAAATTCATTTGGTATTTGTGGATGTATGGTCTGTGGATTTCACTCTAGATGAGATTATGTAGATGATACCGGTTTTGAAATGATTTTACTTTTGAAAGAGTTTGTCCAGAGGTGGCCTGGTGCAATTGACGGAATTGGAAGTCCAATTACCAACTTCAAGATTTTGGAGATCTTTTTTAACTTGTGAGACGATTAGAAAAAGATGGTGAAGAGGGGCAACTACAAATATGGAAACGTCGAAATGAGAATGGGTTGATTGTTCCCCTCTACCGCACATGTGCACAGTCTAACTGTGCTTGGCAACAGTATTTTTTTGAGGTTTGTTGGGTAGGGGAATGGTCGGCGAAAATGCAAATTTTTGCAGCAATGAACCCGAGAGAAGGAAAGAAAAAAAAAGGGGGGGGGGGGGGGGTTATAAAAGGGGAAGCACCAGGTGGCACTAAATACTTGCAAAATATACGGAGTGTGTTCAGATGCAGCTTCTGCCCATGTTGGTGACTTAATAAATTGTGACTTAATTGTGAACACTGCCACTGGCTGTCACTCTTGCATGCAGGCATTGGGCTTGAATGCAGTCATTCCTACCAGTTTCTTCACCATGGCTATAAAAGAAAAAACGGTGAAAGATTCGCCATGATGGTTGCTCAAGTTGTAAACTGTGGTGAAATGTTCGACAGCTGTGGCTGTGCCAATAAATGGGAGCGAGTATCAAACAGTAGCCAGATTGGTCTAGTTGGTTGGAGGCGTGAAAAGCCAGCGGGCTGCTCAAAACTCTATGTGTGTATGTTTTTTGTTTTTAAACTGCTGCATAACCCCAGACAGTGACATGCTTATTCCTCGGTGTGATGTTGGAAGAAGCTTTATGCAAGAATCGTACAATTTGAGCAGGAAGTCCAAGTTTCTGAGGAACTGAAGCCTGGAACTCTTTGGTGTGTGGTTCCGTGATGTTGCAGTGAGAGGTCTTGATTTCATACATTGCAGGACCTAACATCCGATTTGGATGTGACCAGAGAGGGAGTGTGCATGGGAGTTGGATCGTGCTTGGGGTGGCAATCAGTTTGAAGTCTTTAAAGTGGGGGGGGGGGGGGGCTTTTAACCTGGCTGTTGTCATGGCTGAGGTGGTTCCAGTTGGTGGCGGAGCAGACGGATGAAAAAGCTTGATTTATTTCTGTGAAAAATACTTGATATCCTCAGATTGCCTATATTTTGATCTTTTGTTGGGGGGGGGGGGGGGGGGGGTTGCCCCCAGACCCCCATACATTTAAGAATTTTTCTTTGAAATAAATTCTCAAGCCTGGTTGTTTGCTAACTAGATCACAGAATCCGAAAATATTTGATAAGAACAGTTGTACACGTTCATTTTAAAATGGACTTTCACATGATCTGTATATTTGTCCTCTATTTTAACTTAATGCAGTAAGATGCTTAAACTCCTCAAAGGAGGCCTTTGCCACCATATGCCCCTGATAGAAGCATTGATGCATCCCACCAGGGTCTTGATGGCTTCTGGACCCAGGCTTTGCTGTATTTTAAGAATTTCCAACTTGCACACACCTAAAATTGGCGACTCCTGTGGGTGAGGGTTACTTGGTCTTCGAGTGAGGGTATGTATTTGTGTGTGTGTGTGTGGGGTCCTTTTGTTCATGGTAGACCAGGAGATGTTTCCACTTGTGATTGTGAGTCATTTGAGCATTTGCTTTTGTTCGTTTCATTTTGTACTGGAGCAAAGGTTTGAAAATAATTTGTTGAATAAATTTACTCCCTTTTCTCTCATTTTATTTAGATGTAACAAAGTTGCGTCTACCCCTTTACCTGCATGCCTTGTAAACCTCGACAAACCCAACATTAATTGTTCAGTTCATTGCTGCATGTCTTGAAAACTATTGTAACTTTTGAATACAGTTTACTGGTTTGAATACTTTTTAGCAAGTTGTGCCCACCTGCCCCATTTTTATTTTTCCTCCTTAATTTTTTCTTTCTTTCTTTTTTCTTCTTTGGTTCGAGATTTAGAAGTTTGACTGGTGTCCATTCACAGCTTTAGATGTTCAAGGTCAGGCAGTCACTGTTGGACTTTAATCTGTTTGACACCAAACTTCAAACCATCATTCTTTCACTTGACTCTTAAGTGAAAATTATGGTTGTATCTATTGAAAAAGTAAATTCTGTATTATACAGTTGATAGTTCATGCTGAAAATGCCAGTGACCACTGCTTGATTTTGCACAGTCGGTTTGTTTGTCCCCAAATAAAATGGCCATCCATTTGGACCATCCCTCCCATGTTCGGTTATTGTAAATGCTAGGATGAAGGGGTGATGTACCACATTGGCATAACTATTCATGTTGGAACATGTTAACTATTGGGCGGTTCAGTGAAGCTGGTTTGCACAAGTGAATGCCCTTTGTAATCTTCGCAAAAGAAGTTGCAGCGTCATTTCCGGGCTGATTTCTTAGTAGACGTTGCTTCACGCTGTGTATAATAGTGGAAGTTGAACCTAGAATTGCGAAGCAGTACAAATGCCAATACTGTTGCAAAAATTACCGTGGAAAGGGGATGGAGGGTGGAAAAAAAGTGTCTTTGCATAGTTTTTTGGCTGACCAGAAGATTGTGAGTTTGTAGAAAAAATGCATTTTGGGCATCCTATAGCACAAGCAACAAGTTATTGCTCATTGCCAGACATTCCGACTACAGGCCTCCAAAAAAATGCCTTTATAGTTGGCAGTGTAAAATTCGCTAATTCACTGTCACCACATTCCATTGTGAAGAAAGTATGCACTGGAAGTAAAAGCAGCCAAAGGACTTAAGCGATGCCGGGAAAAAGTTACGGGAGTTAACAACCCTGCCTGAATCGCCCAATAGAGTGCAAGGATGCTGGCACTTCACATTTGATACTTCCGTGAAAGTTTAGACGGTGTAAATTGTCAGCGTTTCGCTTCAAGTATTTGTCAATTGGCTTGCTTATTTTTTTAATTTTTATAAGTGATAGCTCATCTGCAATAATTGTCATGAAAAAGAAGGGGTGGGGGAATAGGACACCATAAATGTGAGAATGCCGAACTTTGCATGGTGGTACTACTAGTTCAGTTGCCCTGGGGGGGCAAATACAATGAATGGGCTCTTTATGAATGAAGTAGTTCTCGCTCCAGATTTTACTCCATCTTACCTTGAGAATCGTTTTTGTTTTTTCCCTGCACTTGATTTAAATTGATCCCAACACTGATCTAAATGTTCAAACTTGTACAGTTCTTGCTTACATCAACCAGGAGATACTGATGTCCAGTTTGAAGAACTGCTGAAGCAAGAGCTTTTGGACTTTGAAAGATTGCATTTTTTTTCTCCCTCCTTGGCACTGACAGATCGGCAGCATGCAATTGTAATGATCACCTTTAGTGAAAGTGGCTGCTGCTGAAACCGTTTCCTTTTGAGTGAGTGCTACTGAAGCTGCAATTGTTCTGGTGGTTCCGAGCTGTTACTGCTACTGGTAATAGAGAGGGTGTATGTGTGTGTAAATGCATGCAGCAAAGAAATTATAAATGTAAAGCAATAGTTGACATGCACAGCTTCAGTAGTTGCTGTCACCTTTGGAGGTGATTGCTCAAAAGGAAAAAGGCAATTGTTTAACATGTTTTCACTTCAGTGAAGTGTACAAGATGGATACACAACAAGTTTGATAATGTGCATGTTTGAAACATAAACAGGAAATTTTACCAGATTTTTTTCTCTTTTTTTCTTCTTGTTTTAAAATAACCCTGTGGGGACCAGACATTCAGATCCATTTACTTAAAAAATCAAAAAATCTGGAGTGTAGTTCAAATGATGTATGGTTGCTACATGCATTAAAAGACCATGCACAATGGGCATTGTAACTGGTGTGTATTTAAGGGAGGTAATTCATGCAGTTTCTGTTTTTCACAACTGAATGTGAGTCGTCCGAGAGTAGTTGCTCTAATTGTTTTGGATATTTATTGGAACTTTGACAATGTCGAGCAATGATCGAAAATTAAAACCTTCTATGACCTGCTTTTGTTCTTGCAAAAGGGATAGGAGTTGTGAAATGGTGAAATTCATATATACTGGTTTGAGGGGTTGGGAATGAGTGGTTCAAAGGCTTTGGATCAATTCCTCGGATAATGTTGGGTTCAGTTTCCATGCCTGGTGTAAAGGGCAGGGTGTGAAGCAGGGATACTTGGCATTGTTGCACCTAGCATGAGAATTGATATGCCATTTGGTGTAAACGCACCAGACATTTGACCCATGGATGCCAAATGTCACATAAAAATGAAATGGACCATCCTTGCATGGCAGGCCAAGTAAGATCTGTGATGGCAATTTGCAAATGCTGTTCATGCATTTTGGCTGCATCTCTAGTTGAAGAAGAGAGATCAAGAATCACAATGCCAGGTGTTGGTTCCAGCAGCCATTTGTGGGTGGTATAAGAGCATTTGAAACTTGTGGCACGTTTAAAAAAAAAAACCATTTCAGTTTCTTCATTTAGTTGAATAGACCGTTTTGAGAAGAGTGATCAATGTTCCCCATCTTTTGGGTGATTTACCTTATGGGTTGAAAATTTTTATGTGAGAGAGAAGTGGCAGACAGTTTGATTATCTTTTTTTTTCTTTTCTTTCATCCACAGATTCAAACATTCCTCCTGGAACGGTTTTGTTCACAAATGGTGTGCCATATACTTACCAAAATGGCATGGCAATTTTCCAGTCTCCAGAGGGAAGTTACCCAGTTCCACAACCACAGGTAATGGGATCTGCATTAGAAAAAAGGGAATATTGTCATTGAGCAAGTGGCTGTCTGGCAAGTTCCTTCAGAAAATTGTTTTGCTACTTCTCTCAATTTTTTCTTTTTGGGGGGGGGGAGGGGGGGGAGAGAAGATGATCATATAAAAAAAAAAATAATAATAATAATAATGCCCAGTGGTGTGTGTGTACATGAACCAGTTATCCCATTTTGAGTAAATATTGACACATCTGAAACCTTTGTATGCGCCACCCAAGTTCTAATGGGGGTTTGCTAAGGCGGCCGCGGGCCCCCCCCCCCCCATCTGGAATTGAGCTGTAGTACAATCCCCCCCCCCCCCCCCTTTTTTTTTCCCCCCACCTAGTTCTGTTGCTTTGTCTGGTTATTTCTTATGATGATCCATTCTCCTGACCCCCCCCCCCCCCCCCCTTCAAAATGTTCTTTGTTAAGAGTAGGCCTTTTTTTGGTATGGTATGATGTGATGGTAGTGGCATTTGCTGCCATAAGACGCCAACATTTACCATTGTGCATTTATGTAACATTCTTGATGTTTCTTCAGTTTTGTTTTATAGTTTTGTTTGTGTCCATTCCTCATTTTTCTTTTATGTGGTATTGAATTGGACAGAATGTTCAACAATACCAGTATATCATAAATGTCTGCAGTCTTTTAAGAAGGAAGGGACTAACTCTTGGAAAACCTATGGTGTTTTTGCATGTGCTTCCCAGCTTTTATTTCAGCTGCAATGACTGAAGAGTGCACATACGAGTCTTATGGTGCTGGGGGTGGTGAACAGTCGTTTGAAGGCTTTCACCTCATTGTCGCTGAGGTGGTTCCAGTTGGTGGCAGTTCAGATGAAAAAACTGAATTATTTTCATAAAAATGATTTCAGGATAGCCTCAGATTGCATAGATTTTCACATTTGAGGAGAAATTCCGCTGAGGGCATGTCCCCTGGGCCTCCTAGATTTAATGGTTTTTCTTCCAAATCATTTCCCATGCCTGGATATAGTATCATTCCAAGATTTGGAAAATGGCGAATATCCAGATTCCAATTTTTTTTGGACAACAAATGCAACAGTGATCATCATCAAGCGTTTTTGTCTTCCTGGTAATGGTAATCACTGGTTGGAGCAGTATTGAGGGTTAGCCACCTTGAAAGACTTTGCTGATGTGTGTGCTCCTAAGGTCCAAGACAAATGTGCAAGGCTGGATTTTGGTACGTGACATCATTGGTGGTCATTGATAAATGAAATTTCAGCTGATTTAAATTGCAAGGTATTTGCAATGAAGGGACTGTCGTGTATTATGTGTCCACCATGCACATGAGAAAAGCTGTATATGTGATATGTGGATTTTACCTTGTTCAAAAAGCAACCCAAGAAAATACAGATCCGAGATAAAAATTAATTGACCATGTACAGGTATAACACATTTGGCAAAGTCATGCATGTAGAATACTCCTGATCAAAAGTTTGAATGGATTGGTACAGGCAATTGACGGACCTACTGTTAAATGTTCTCTTGATCAAACACCCGAGCATAAAGATACGACAATCGAGATTATTCCGCAGGTAATGGTGCAAACCTGCTAAAGCCGGACACACTGCAGAACAAGGGAACCACCAAGGACACCCACAGAGATGTTTCATGCTAGGTGCAAAACCAGATGGAAAGTGGATGGGCCAAGGCCTAGAGCACTATAAGTCCTGCAAGTATGCCAACTGATGGCTTGAGCAAACCAAGGAGTGTGAGAGGTGCTCAAACCAGATTCCGGCGTCTCTGTGAGACATTCATGCCAAAAAAACTTTGAAAGTACTGTTGAGAATGGCTAGCAGACAAAATGGAATTAAAAGTCGAGCTTCTCATTTAAGAAAACTGCCTAAGACCTCGCAGGGTACACTGATGGCTCCGTCATCAAAGACCTGTTGGGGTGGGGCTTCACTGTCGAGCAAGGTGCAACTGCCATCCATGAAGATGTGCAGACTGTACAGTTTCAGCCTACAGCTTTACAACTGAGGTGGAAGCAATTGCCCATTCCCTCTGCTGGATTGACCTGAGAGGTGACGGTCCAACTACACGTGCCATCGGTCTTCCATTGGCGAGTATTTTAAGGAGGTCCCTGTGATTCCCTGCTACAACATTTAGAGGGTCCCAGGCAGTTTTAGGGTCAAGTTCATATAATGTGACACGGCATCTGTTCAGAAGTATTCTGTTTTGCGTATGATGCTCTTTGTCCCTTCTAGTTCTACACCTTGGCTTTGATTTCATTTCTGTTGGACAACTGAAGTTTTGGTTGTACTCTTTCAGGTGTGCTGGCTCATTGTACCAGTAACAGGTTTATTCAAGGGCCTATTCTAGAAGTTACCCATGTCAGTAGTACTCTGGTGTGGTCGGGGGCCTATTCTAGAAGTTACCATGTCAGTAGTACTCTGGTGTGGTAGAGGCAGCCCTGCTAACCCCCTAGATGTGTTTTAGTAGCTTCAGTCAGTCAGTATGAAAAGAATTTTTAAGTAGCAGGGTAAGAAAGCAAAATGTGTGGCATTTTCAAACACAGGACCATCATAAATATTTATTTTAAAGTGAAAAAGTTGGAGCAATGCTCTGAATCTGTGGCACAGATTAAAGCCAGAGAATGGAGGGACAAAGCTCTCATGTTGAAAAATTTGAAATGGTGAGCAGGGTAATACAAATAGCTATGGCTGACTGTGTAATTAATGGGGTGTATTATTAACATAGCTATGGTGCCACGGAACAAATTTCGCGTAGAAACTCCATTGATCACAACAACAACAAAAAGCACAGCTGAAAGTTTACAACATGTGTTGCATATGCTGTTCAACAGTATGTATATGCATCCCTAATTTCCAGCTTCTCTGCACAAAACTTTTGAGAAGCAGAAGACCAAATGGCTTGCTGTGTAAGGCATATAAAGCACTGACGTGCATTGTGGGCCTAGTGGTAAGGTGTTGGTAAGCAGGAGGACCTCGGTTCACTTCTGCTTTGGCTCTCCTCTCTCTTCAAAAGTGGTGGTCTGTGGACACCATCTTGTGACTTTCTCCTTTGCAATACAAATTTTTAAATGGCTCTTGTCACTGCCCATCTTAATGCAGAAGTCATTCTGATGGTGACAGTGTAGCAATGGGTATACAATACCCCACCCTCATCAGCCTCTTGGTGTCTGTTGCCGTTTTTATTTGTTTGATGTCTTGGTGTTGGGTTGTGCTGGTGTATTTGCGTCTGAGCACTGTTGAAATGGGAATGAGTGAACAACTGCTGGACCCACACAAAAACTGCGTAACATGGCACTTTCCTTGGGGTGTCTCATGGGGACCCTCTAGGTGTAGTTTCGTGCATCCTTTTCAGGTCTAGTGCATAAAGGGATGCAGATTTGTGCATTAATCGGAGCCTTGATCGGAGCCTTGATCTTCCCAGATTCAATGAGCTTGTTACAAAGAGTGGAATGGAAACCAAGACTGGAATGTGTCAATGGTCAATGCCCACCTTCAAAAACTCCTGTGGGTGTGCTGCTCTGGACATGCCTGAGTGAAGGAAAATGACTGAGCAGATAGACTGGTGGGCAAAGCAACCCCATCAAGTGTCTTCCTTCTCTCAGAAGATCTGAAGCATTTAAAAGCTTGTGATGGTACCTGTGGGCACGAAGCTAAGGACATCGTCCCATCTATCATTTGGATGTGAGGGGTGTGGAAAGCACTATACAATCATCCTTGAAAGGAGGGCCATCATCAGTCAGGTGTACTTGAACCATTCCAAAGGCGACAGAAAAACTTCAAGGGACTGCACATGGGCTTGTCCAACTGCATAGATGCCACCTCGAACAGAACATTTCGTATAACTTTCAATGGCGTCTTTGAAATGGTGTTCATCAACCATGTGCACACAAACGAAAGACAATTTTTGGACAGATACATTTTTTATTGTGACATCATATTACAGAATATGGCCAGATGTGTGCTGAAGAAATTAAATCACACCACCTGGGTCAGATATAATGTTTTTGAAAAGATGGTCTGTTAGCAAGTTGGAGGCTTGTATGCAAAAGCTAAGTGGCTATGTTCAAGGTGAAGATTGAGTGGCTAAGGTAACTGTTGCAGAGTTCTCAACTTGATGGTGGTCAGTCCTATTTGTATACCACTACCTCTGTTGTCAAATTCAGCATGTTGCTGTACTATCATTGCTACCATTTGAGATATGGGGGTGGGGGAATTATAACTGTGAGCCTTGAACTGAATGCTGGTGTTTTTGTGTCCTTCACAGGTCTGGAGGGTTGACGAATTGCAGGTTTGAAAGAAAGCTACTTTGGTGTTTTAGCTAATATAATGTTTTCTGTTCTAACTAGCCTGCATACACTGCTACCGTCATGATGCCACAGACACAGACCCTCTACATGGCACCACAGTATTCTCCATACCAGCCAGTAAGTGTTGGCAGTTACTTGTTTATAACAATTGTGGTTAACTCACAAGTGTTGCACATAAATAAACAGCAATGGATTTTCATATGTGCACAGCTTCAATCATGGGTACACCCGGTACCAGCTTCAAGAGAAGTACGATTTCACAAGCACAGGTTCACTGAGAAAACTGTTCACGACATGCATGTAAAGATGACGTGTGTGAGAAGCATGCGAAAGCAAATCTGACTGGTAGATTGGTTCACAAGGCCTTGTGATGGGCAAAATAGATGGAATAGGGGTGGAAAATGGCATCCATTTCATTACATTGTAACATTGTTGGGTTTTCATCTGAGAGTCTTACTCTCTTAATTCATCAAAAACTGATACTAAAGTATCCGCACATCAGGCAAGCTGTTCTTTAATTGTTCCTGGGGTTTGTTTGTGCTTTCGTACTCTGGTTTACTAGGAACAAGAATGAGAAATGTGTGTTCAGTTAGTCACTGTTCATGTCACAATTCTGCGATGGCATCAGGCGACATGTGAGACTCTACGAAGCAAGATGCAACAGAACAAATGTACTGTGTTTTGCTTCTAAATATATTTTGCACCTGTGCATTGTTTTCCACCGCAAAACCTCAAGCTGAATGAAATTATGGGCCTCCCGCCCCGTCAAATGGTTATCGTGTCCCATGCATGATGCATGGAACACCGCACTCTGCATAACAAGGCGGTTGCCATTGAACTTTAAGTTTGTGGCAAATGTTAGAAACTGGAACGTCATCAATTTACGCTGTATTTGTCGTACATCGTTTCCCACACCAAGACGAATCGTGACGTGCGAAAAAGAAGACCACTACGCTGACAATTTCTGCAGATTGCGTCGCTTCCGAGTGAAATAACTCGATCTGAGAGGTAAGCCTGGCTTTTTATATGATTAGTTGTGGGTTCAAAGAGGCTGACTAGTTGCATTGAAGTAATGTTCATTTTGTACGAACTGTTTTGAAAGTTACACGACGAGGGTGCAAATTGGGGAATCCATCGTTGAAGCGCAAATTTCACACCTTTTGGGCGCTTTCCTGTGCCCATATCACCACCATGTGTTAGAAAGTAGTGATCTGAGGTAAAGGTTTTTGGTTCCAGTAAAATACTGCTATTCAGCTATAGCTGTCTACAAGTTTTTCAAGTTTTTTGCTTCTTTTTTTTCGCTTGCAACTTAATACACGGCATGGTGCCGTTGCCTGAACATACTGTTGCGTCTTATGAGCAGAACGCATAGTCCCGTCAGTGAAGAGTCGTACTCTTTTAGAGCAAAGAAGAACAATAATTTTACAACGTTGTTATCCATTAGTGTAATTGGTTGTATTTTCCTAGTTTTATTTCTCATGTGAACTTGACAAGTCGGTAAGAGATTGTGTTATGCGCATAACTGGGACACTCCTCAAACCTGACTCGTGGGGTCTTCGTTATGAGCAGAAACATTTACTGGTTTGGAGATTGTGTGCTTTTAGAATTAATAGTCAGCTCTTTGATATTTTAGTGCTTTTAGGATTAATAGTCAACTCTTTTGATTTTCTAGGAGTGAAAGTAAACACCTTTTCTATAAAATGGTGTGTTTTTTTAAAAAGCTCTTTGTCATGAATTAAAATTTTATCACAGTGTAGTAATTCTGTGCATAAAAAGAACACCATTTTTTTTAAATGAAGGAAGTATTTGTTTCAATTTGTTTCATTCTCTCATGAGAGTACTCGGCAGTGATGATGATCTACTCATAACTTGGCTGCACTGGAGCCTGCAGTTTTGGTGTGGTTGTGAGCAGAAACAAAAGATCATACTCACCCATGTGTGCCATTTACAGAATTGATGCAAATATCTTTTTGCATGAATACTGGCAATTAATACATATTCAGATATTGTATCTTGATTTTTTTAAAGTTTGTCTTCTTATTGTAATTGATACGTTGTATTCTGCTCATACCAAGGGCCCTGATATCTCAAGTCTTGAAATTATGTTTTTTTGTCTTCAGATATCATCATATTTCAAGTCTTCAACATTATACTCGTAAACAAAAACATGCTCATTTTCATTCAGTCCTTGCTTTGGAATTTTAGAATAATTTACGCCATATTCTATAATGTTGCAAATTTGCCTACAGATTTATCTCAGAAACGATGACTGCAGTGGAATTACTTGCTGCTCATTAAGTTTGTATTAACAGTAATTAATACAAAGCACTTACTGATCTAGCAAAACTTCATTTATGTTCAACAAATCTATTAGCAGTATTTTTTTTTCTTTCCTTGTTTCTCTTCAGAGTGGACATGGCAGAGCAAAACCTCTGTCCTAAGAAGAGGCCTATGCTCCTGCTTCACCAAGGCAGAAAAAGACAAGAGCAGACTACTTGTGAGAATTCAGACCGAGAGTGAAGGCAAACCCAGAGCTCTACCATCAACACAGGGCTGCTGAAAATGAGCGGAAGAAAAAGTACAGGGGGACGAGGGGTGATGAAGCTGTTCTGCACAACAGGGAGCTGCTGAAAAGACGGCAGCAAAAGTATTGGGAGAGGCTGAAGGAGAAAGATCAGCTTGAGCAACACCTCAATACACCACAGACACGGAAAAGCCTGTCAACTGTCTGGCGGAAAAACGGGGAAAGGAAACAACTGCAAAGAGAAAACGTGAGCCATAACAAGAAGTCGGCTATCAACCAGAAGCGAAGAGACAGTTCAAGAAGACACAACTCGGTCAAAGAACAATGTACCACAACAGCACTGCCCCAGCCGAACACAATGACGTCTTCACAGCCATCCACCAGTTCTGGCAGCGCGGCACTGCTTATGGCATCCAGCCGGTTCAGGAAAAAGTTCCCGAATAGCCTGCCTGCTGCTCCATCAACGCAGGCTCGCGTTGTTGCTGTTGGCCTTCAAGCCCCAAGTCTCCCAATGAAGAAGGCAGTCAACAGCAAACTTGGTATTGTGAGCCAAGTCCAAGCATCAACTGGATTTGGACTCTCAGGTCAGCATGTCTTTTAAAGACCAGCTAGAAATATGAAAAACCTGCAGGTCAGCAAGGGATCTCGGACTGAGGTGGGTTTTAGTGAAGGCTGTTGTGAAGAGCAAGGCGGCAGCACAACATTTCGGCATCGGCTGAAAGCTGATGAGAAGAGTCAGCAGCAGCAGTCATCCTGGGCGGGAGAATAGCAGAATCAAGAGGATGGATACGCTTCCTCTAGCAACTACCAAGGAAGCCCTCAATTTTTTTGAGAGTGGAGCCGTCGGCCGCGACCTCCCAAACACACGAGGGGCAGTGGTCGAGAATGGAGTGGTGAAACTAAGGTCTGCATAGAACTGTTACGTGGAGCAACATAGCGAGTTGCTATCTTTTTCCTCTTTTAAGAAGCTCCAGCCACACACCGTTCTGCCCTTCACCACACAGAAATTCAGGGAATGTTTGTGCGAGTGTGGACTTGAAAATCAGAGCTGTAAATTCCCACCTTGTAAGTCTACCTCCTCTTTGTATTGAAGATCGCTATCAGGCTTCCAGACTGATCCTGTGCCCCAAAGATCTTGGGGCAGAGTAGAAGAAGGCCTGCCTTGACTGAGAGTGCCCAAGTTGTGGAGTTGGTCATCTCAGGGACCATCTGTGACTGGCATTGGAGGACAAAGCCATACGATGTTCTCCAGCAACCTGTTGGAGGTGGGAAAATACTCCCATCAATGCCACCTCTACCAGGATGCAAAAAGTGAAGAAGGAGAGCTCATTTGAGGGGTTGGTTGTGGCCCTTGAAAGCGACCTGGCTCCCTTTCCCTGCCATCTCTTCAGTGCCAGGTGGCAGTTCCAGGAAACTGTTATTTTCTGCATGGGCTTTGCTGAGAACTTCACATGCAGGCCTCAAGATGCTCCACGGGGTTGCCACTGGAATAACACCGAGTGTACCATCCATCCAATTGTGGCAACCTACAAGTGCACTGAGTGTGAGGATCCAGGCTCTGTCATCACTGACTCGATTGTCTTGATCAGCAGTGATTTGCAGCATGACCACCATGCTGTGCAGCATTTTATTGGAAAGGCTCTTGAATTGCTGCTTAGTGAAGATGTCCTGTTTAACAGTCACCCAGTTCTCGGATGGGGCACCAACGCAGTACAAGAACAGAATTGGCTTTGTAGACTGTTCCCACTCGGTAGAAGACCATGGCATCCAGTCCGAGCGCCACTTTTTTGGCAGTAGGCACGGGAAAGGGCCCTGTGATAAGGAGATGGGGGTCATCAAAAAATCAATCAACAGGGCTGCGGCAGCTGGTCAGGCTCACATTGGTTCACCCAGGGACCTGTTCAGTGTTTGCTGTGAACGTCTCAGTCTTCCACGTCGGGGAACACGGCACTTCCACACAAAGCAGCGATTCCTTTTTGTGGACACTGGTAACATCAGCCGAACGCAGAGAAAGGCCTTCAAAAACACGTGCAAAATGTACTGCATCAAGGGAATTCAACCATTTGTTGTTTCCGTCTGGGAGTGATCCTGTTTCTGCAATGGATGTAGGGGCGATGATGCTTGTGCATACAGTGATGTTTCTGGACAGTAACAGAGCTAATGCCACCCAGGAGACGGCCAAATCACCAGGTACAGCTGCCCAGCCAGAACCTGTGGTTCCCAGGAGAAGACGAAACCGCCAACAGTTTCCCATCCAGCCAGACACTCCTGCCCAGTCTCACTCCCCAGGCCTTGCCCAGCCAGACGCTGCTGCATTAACACTACCAGAGCTGGTGCCACCCAGGAGAAGAGCAAGCCAACAGCAACCTGTTCAGCTAATTCCTCCCATCGAAAGTGACGCCCATGTCCAGCTGGACCCAGCCCACCATGACACCGCAGACCAGCCCCAGCCCATCCTGACGCCCCTGTTCAGCCACACCCAGCCCATCCTGACACCCCAGACCAGCCCTGATTCCCCAGTCCAGCCAGAACCAGACCAGTTTGACGTCCTTGTCCAGCCTGACGTCCCTGTCCAGCCGGACCCAGTCCAGCCAGAACCAGCCCACCCTGAGCCCTGTCCAGCCAGACCAGCCCGATTCCCCTGTCCTGCCAGACCCAGACCAGCCTGACGCCCCAGTCCAGCTGGAACCAGCCCATCCTGATGCCCCAGTCCAGCCAGCCCATCTTGACGCCCTGTCCAGCCAGCCCAGCCTGATGCCCCTGTCGAGCCAGCCCATCCTGATAACCCAGACCAGCCTGATGCCCCTGTCCAGCCAGACCCAGCCCAGCCGGACACCCCTGTCCACCCGGACCCAGACCAGCCTGATGCCCCTGTCCACCTGGACCCAGCCCATCCTGACACCCCAGACCAGCCTGATGCCCCTGTCCACACAGACCAGCCTGACCCCCCCTGTCCAGCTGGACCAGCCCGACACCCCTGTCCACCCAGACCAGCCTGATGCCCCTGTCCAGCTGGACCCAGCCCCGTCTGTCACCCCAGTCGAACTGGGCTTAGCCCACCTTCATGCAATGACCAGTGGTCCCCTGCAGCTGTCAAGTCGGCACAAAAAGCGGTAAGTGAAGTTCAGTTGCTTGTAGGTGAGGATTTTTGGACAGGAAATCCATATATTATACATGGTGTGTAATTAGGTATTCTGAATTTGAGCCTTGCATTTAATTTACTATGTAGTTCTTTGCTGTAATGGTATATGATAAAGTAACATGTTGACGTTATTGTTGCAGCATACCATGAGTTGGGGATTTTATACACGTCAGCGTGTCGCAGGCACAAGTTTTCATTGGAATGATCAGTGATACCTTGTTTACAACCATGCTTTTATTTTTAATCTTTGTTACACTGCTGTTGATCCATATGGGAATACTATTAAACTGATTTTTAGTTGTGTAGTATTGTTTAGACCTCTTCCCGATTTGCCATAGATGTGCCTAACTCCATTTTCTTTATGCTGCTTGTTGCAGGTAGAAGCTGTTGATGGTGGGGATGGCATAAACGTCTGATTTATGAAGACGACGGATGGTCACTGTGTGGCCAACCATCAATGATTTGTCATTTATTTTTGTTCACGAGATTGTGGAAATCTTGCCTGCTCCCCACATTGATGGTTGTGGGAGGCATTTCTTTTAAGAAATAATAATTTAATTGACTGTTTGAAAGGGAAATCTGTTTGTCTTTGTGTCATAGTTACGCGCAGAAGAATAAAGAATAAATTGTTCTTTTGTGCTGTAGTTCCCACACATACACTACATGCCCATTCTCATTGTTTTACGCATGAAATAAGTGAAATGCATAGGGCAAGTGCTTTCTCATTTACCTTCCATCATTTTGTCAATGTTGAAAATAATATCCAAGTCTTCTGCTCATAACGGTGTCTCTCTTTTTTTGTACCTCTTCTAGTGTGGTTTATCAACAAAAACAAAATTTTAACTGATTTAATACATAAATTCTCTGTTTAGTTCATATCGCTATCAATTTTGATTGAATAAGCTAAGAAATTAGTGTTTTGTATAACATTTTAGCACACCAAGTTCTGAGCAGAAGATTGTGCACATCAACAGTTTATTGGCTTATTCAGTCAGTTTTTTAAAGTTCTTGCTCTGCAAAGTGAATTTTCAGTTGACGGGTTCTAATCAACACAACCAATGCAATTCGAATGCAACTGTAACGGTTTTGATTTTTGACCTTGGTGTAATACTTTTTGTCCCCATGATTGAAGCCATGCACATACATAACATCAAATTGTAAAGAATATTAATGAAAGTTGCGTGCAGTTTTTAAGCACAAGTTATTTTTTCTGCCACTACTGTCATCCACAGTGTAGTCTTGGGCAGGACATTTTGCAGTGAAAATGTCTGATTTTGCCTGAACAAACCCAGGATAGTTGTGAAAGGGATTATTATTGATAATGAAATGAAAGAGCAAACATTTCTCTTTCCAATGATGCCAATGTAAATGCCATTGGTACATCTGAAGTATTTATTTTATTTTATTTTTAAACGGCACAAATTCATTGCTGCTGCACACTAAGCGACAATACTGCGGGCAGCCTTATACTGATAAATGCTGGCGGTCACATGCACCATCGCGGCTCCATTTTCACTGCTCGTGCTGTCTGCGATTTTGCTTTGACGATCCTCTCAAAGACTGCCGTTTTGGGTCGCGGGTCAAGCAAACCCTAATGCAGCCAATCAGAAATTATATCAGTGGATAGAGGAAGTCGAGATTAAACAATCGAAGGTGGTTTCACAAATTCCGTTGTATTTATGTTGACAAATCCAACTTGGGTGAATTAACAGAAGCTCTGTATCGGTCGGTCCTGCCTCAGTGTTTTGTTGTCTTAAGAATGAAAAAATTGGGATACAATAACAACTAGATGCAACACCTTCATGTTAACAAGGAATGGATCTAATAGGAAGGGGGGGGGTCAGCTACTTGTATTTTTGTTGACAAATCCAACTTAATTGAATTAACGGGAGCTCTCTGTTGGTCCCATCTCTGTGATTTAACTTTTGTAGTTGGGCAAGTTGGTTTAGATTATCTCTTCAAAATTCAACTTGCCCTGATATAACCATACCGGTTGACTGGGCATAAAACACCAACTTACTCAGAATTCAACTCTTAGTTTTGTTGTTGGCTCTCTCTCTCTCTCTCTCCTCCTCTCTCTCTCTCTCTCTCTCTCTCTCTCTCTCTCTCTCTCTCTCTCTCTCTCTCTCTCTCTCTCTCTCTCTCTCTCTCACACACACCACCACACAGAGTCTCTGAACTTTGATTACTAATACTAGATTAGGTAATGAATACTTGTACTTCCATGTTCAACTGGTTTTTAACTGTTCCAAGAATATTTGGCTTGTTGTTTTGATTTTTGGTTTGCTTTTTACCTGTACCACCTCGTCGTCTTAGTTCTCTTCAGGTCTCGGACTAGGCCAGTTTAGTGGAGCCAGTACTACAGTACTAGTGGTATTGTTAAAGTAACTTAAAGTAAGTTTTTGCAATGAACTGTCGCTACTGATGGTATTGACTGTTATTGTATTTTTTGTTTTGTTTTGTTGCTTTCAGTAGAAATTGCTTACTTCAGCTGCCAAGTTTATGATTGCTCATCTCTCCGCTGCCTGATGGCAGAGTCACAGAAAACATTCTGAAAAGGCTGCAATGCCCGAAACAAGGTTCCAGCCATGGATGAACTTCCCCAGGCATTATATTCATCATAGTTTTTTGTTTTGTTTTCCCTGCTAAAATTGACTGTAGTGTTACTGTTGGTGCAAGTGTTTGTGCAGGCCTGATGATTTCAGATTTGAAGAATGAATGTTTTAAGATTAAGAAAAAAAAGTTATTTTTTAGTATGCTTTATATATTTTATTACATCAGTTGCATACACAACAAAAATAATTTTGTTAATCTGAACAAAGTGAACATAATTATGTAAAGTTTTGAGATTTGGTGTTTGGTTGTCCTTTGTGGTCCCAAGGCTGGGAATCTACATTTAAATAAACTTCTTCCAGATTCTATTTCGTTCACCTGTAAGGTTGGATGTTGTATAATAAATGGACATTAACATAATCCTCATAGATTTTATTCATAAGAAGAGTGACTGAGATGAGAGGCAAGTGCTAGCATGAGCCTGATGGTTTCAGATTTCGAGAATGAGAATGATGTTATATTTTTCATTATGTTTTGTGCTATATCAGTTACGTATACAACGAAAATGTCTGTTTAATCCTTGCGACTTGTGTTGCCTGCTAGTAGGTAACTGGTTACTCATCTTGGAAAGTGTTAAAGTGCTGGGTCATTTCCCTTTATACTTTTCTCTCCTTGCTTACTTCCCTTGGCCACTTAATTATGTAAAGTTTTACATGTCAATAAAACATGAATTGTATTTTAAAAATGGTTTTTATGTTACTGATTTGTTCTTTCTGTGTTGTTTTATCATTTGTCCACATTTTTTATTTTGATTGGATCATCTTTGAAAAATTGCTTTGTCTCCTGGTAAATCGTTTTGAGCATTTTCTCATAGAACATTTTTCAAACTAGCATTTCTCAGCAATCACGTATCTACATAACATACAATTTTGTATACACCTACATTATATACATAATGTTTCTTCTGTAAAAGATAATAGCTGTAACACTCGTGACCAAAAGGATATGTTAGTTTGAAAATGCCACCTTTATGTCAAAATGTCCTGCCCAAGCCCACACAGTGACTTGTGCCCTGGGGGTGCAGCTACAGATATTTCAGAGCCGTCGACCTTTTCTTGGTAGTGTTGCTTGCTTCATCCCTACTCTTTTGTCTTTGCTTGGTCTACTGCTTTGCGGCGGCGGCTTTTTTTCCTCCCCCAAGGTGACCCTGTGCAGTTGATGGGGCTAACTCCTGAGATGCTCTTGCAGCCAAAGGCCACTGATCGCGAGACTTGTTCTGCACATTCTCTGAAAAGACTGGACCTTTGCGAGCCACCAGTGACATGCTTCTCGCCAAGAAGTCCAGTTCTAATAATGGGGCTTGACGCATTGTCTGAAAACCTCTAGCTCAGAAACTTGAATGTTGTTAGAAGTCTTTCCTTTTTCTTTGTTTTTCCAGTTCTGTTGCCCATTTACATCCCATCATTGAGTCTGTACTAAAACATTGTGAGAAATGTGTTTAAGCAGTAATGTGTTGTGTAACTATATATGCCATGCAACCCCAATTCCCAGAAAATAGTAATGATCTGTGAGCAGTACACCACCGAGTTGCAGTATTTTTGCTTGGCATTGTAGAGCCTAGTTGCTGATCATAGGTGATGTTTTTAAGCAAATGGTGTTGGAATTGCATGGTGTTTGTTGGTCAACTGAACTTCTGTTCTTGCGAGTGATCTGAGCTTTTGCAGAAATGTTTATCCCAATAGGACTTGTGCCATTGACCAAGTGCTCAAAGCCAATGGGCTCATCTTGTCTCATTTTCAGACGACTCCTCCTCAGTGGACAACACAACCAACGCAGTGGCGATGGGGTCCACAGGTAAATACATAGATTTAACTTATCCTCGTAAGGTTTTCATCTGCAGGTTTGGTGCCATAATTCTAAAATTCCATCAGTTGCTAGGAGAAAATATAGTTCCATAACATTTGCCTAGTTTTTACCATTCTTACCTCTTCCTGCTGATGGCAGAATAGTGAAGGTCTGGGTTTGCAAGTTGCACACATGCATATAGAAAAGATCTGTCAAGGTTTGGTGTATTTTGTGGTCCAATATGAATGTGAAATGACCATATGTAATCTGAGCAGGCAACTGAAGAGCATCTGGTAATGAATAGATGCAGGTTTTGATCAATAGCCCGACATTGATGTACTTATTTTAAAAAATAAAATCCTGTGCATTTAAAAGCCTATATGCCCTGAACTTGCCTTGATGTTGGTAGCGAGGTTGTGACGGGAGGAGTAGGAGGTATGAAAGGGTTTTAAAAATTTAACAAATTGTTTCACTGCCACCATTCTTGGCGACTTTTTTCACCGGAACTGAGAGGTCTGTTAGATCACCTTGTTAAACATTGGGGGGGGGGGGGGCAAGGAATCCTAACCACCTGTGGTCCTCGGTTTTTCACCACTGTCAACCTGGAGCGATTTGGACAGGGTTTATGGTAGTGTAGTGTACATGAGTATTCAACTGTATGACCTCGAAAATTATCCTGAATGTACAATTGCTGCTAATTGCAGAAACGCTCCGCTGAAATGTCCTGTTGATCTTCTTCAGAGCCCAAGTCAACAGGCAATTGCAAGTAATCCTGGATATGTGTGGGCGGCTATGCATGCAAGCCCCGACTTGATGTATGCACAACCACCTCCTCCACAAGCTTACCAAACAGCGGAGATAGACCCAGCGTTTGTGGATGGCGCACCAGTTGAGGTAATCCAGGGTCATTATGCACTATGACTTGTAAACAGTTGGATAAAATGCTTGTCGACTGCTCAAAATTCTGTCCAACTAAACAGTGAAGGAGAAAAGTAGTGCAACTATTTATATTTACTTGGTGTATACAAATGGTTTACATCTTCTTTTTAAATGAATGTAATGTACTTTTTAAATCTGATATTTTTTTTTGGGGGGGGGGGGGGGGGTAATGTACTGTTTGACATTCTGGACAGCTGTCTATTGTATAGTCCACCTTTGTGCTGTGGCACGTGACATTTTTGTTGTTTGAAACGATGTCTTCAATTTTTTTCTTTCTTTCTCACTTGCTCCTTTTTTTCTTTTCTTTAAAAAACCAACTATTTAGACGACTATTTTTTTTTTTTTTTTAAAGCTAGTTTACATCTATGCAGAATGCGCTGTCCGTGAAAGATCCATTGTTTATGGACAATTTTATTGGCTACAGCAGCCATTTTACACCTCTGTATCTATTGGTGCAAGAGATGCCACAGGCTATTAAAATTGTTTCAGGAAAGGATTTTTTTTTTGTTAATTCGTTGTGTGTGATACAATTTTTTTTGGATTTTTGTTTTTGTGAGCCCTTGTCGCGAAATGCATGAAGAAATAATAGCGTGCGTTGGCTATAGTCTTCATGCTTGCTATGTTGGTGCTGTGGCTGACCTATCACGCTTGTACATTCCAGCAGCAGATGCTCCACCCCCCCCCACCCCCATGACTTTTGTATGTAAAACTAGTCGCTTTTAAGTTGGTTAGCCAGCTTTAATCGGGGCATGCATTTTAATATTTAAACGGTTGCAGTGGTGTTAGTTTGCTCTCTCTCTCTCTCTCTCTCTCTCTCTCTCTCTCTCTCTCTCTCTCTCTATCTCTCAGTCTCTCTGGTTTTTATGTATATATATATATATATATATATATATATATATATATATATATATATATAAAAACTTCATTAGTGGTATATAATTGGTCGTTGCTTGACCCCTTTTAGGAAAGGGGAGAAGAAAAATAATTAGTGCTAGAGGTTGTGGAAGCTTTTTATGCATCTTGGCCTTGCCGTGTAGTTTTAAATAAGTAGTTGCCCAGTAGCACACCTTGCCCTTGCAATTTTTGAACAACCTGTTGCTCATAAATGATGCTGTGGCTATGTTTGAAATGTTGTAGGTGTTGTAAACTAAATTCAGCAAAAAGGTGCCTGAAAATCAAATGCTGTTGTTTGTTCCAGTGCATGTACTAACGATCTTATTGTGTAGCCTGAGTGAATTCTTGAGGAAAATAAAATAAAATCTCTTGGTGGAAAAAATCAGTTTGTCTTTTAACACTTAAAAACTTCAAGTTCTGTTGAGCCACAACTGTCCAGAGGACCTTGATCCATTTCTTCTCTTTGCCACTGCACCATAAAGGGTTCTACACTGAACTCCGCTCTGCCTCCCATAGTTGTGGTCCCACAGTCTTTATTTCACCATTTTGTTGCACTGTGTCGACTGGTGGAATTCACAGTGATTGTAGTGTGAGACAATTTGCCCTAGCCATAGGCTGGTAAGCAGAACTAGGTCCTCTTCTGCTTTGGCTTTTCCCTCCATCCAAAACGTTTTGGTTTATAGATGCCATCTTAGTGTCTTTACTCCTGACAATCAATGAAAACCGAAAATGGCTCACATTGCTGCCTACCTTAATGCAGGAGTCATTCTGATGATGACAGTATAGTATTAGTGGATAATGTATGTTGGGCAAGCAGCCTCCTTCCCCCATGTCCTAGGATCTCGGTCCCGATCAGTACCTTTTAGGAGACGAGTTGGCTTTGAACAGTTTAACCAAGCTATATGGGAATTTCAGTGATGCCAGCATTTAAATGCAATTTGAATACAGCTGATACCTCAACTGTAAATGCATGCCATTGTTTTGAAAATTGTGTTAAGAGTTCACTGGTCTTCAGCTATGTTGCTGTGCTTTAATTGAGCCAAACATGGCAGCCACTCCTACCATATTTGCAACAGTCTGATTGGCTGAAGCAGCTTGTGTGATCGGCAGCCCAGAACCCACTATTGTGTATACCTTGCGTGGACGTAGCATAGATTTAACCTGAAGGGGGACTGTGGACAGTTTCTGGCATTTAAAAAAAAAAAAAAAGGGAAACTTTCCATGCTGGCTTTTTATTTGGGGAGGACTCCTTTAGGACAGTCTCTGAAACTATGCAAGATCAGCTCCTAAATTCTAGACCATTTTGGTGGCCATGTTACAAGTTGAAGATGCGTATGAAAAAATGGGTAGAAGAAAGAACTGAAAGTTTTCCTTCAGTTGATCAGAATTTTGTAGCATTTTTGTTTGAATGTGCATGCAGATCAAAATCGGACACTGTCCCATGTTGTTGTTTACCCAGAGGAGATGTTTTGTCAAGTGTGTGGCCTGCGAAACGGGATAGGATAATCGTTCAGTGTGGGTGTGAACCAGAGGAGATGGCTGGTAGATGGTAGATCTTTTCTCGCATCCTGGTGGTGGTGTTTGGAACAAGTAGTGTTATAAGAAAGGTTTGTGCCAGGCTCCTGACCAGACCTGCTCCTGACCAGACCCCACCAGTATAGATACCATGACCCCCCCATATCTTGGGGGATGCAAGCACTAGTTTACAGGAGCAGCTGACATAATTGTTCTTTAAGGTTTTTGAATACATGCACGTCAGATGAGTAGTTTTATTTTCATTTCTCATTGTGCAATTGAAGCAGAAGAAAAAGGTACTGTAGCCAGTTTTGGATTCACTGTACTTGAAACCTTTTCAAGCATTTTATTCATTCTGTTTACAAGGAAATGTTTTGTTCTTTTAATCTGTAGGCGTTTATGAACGCACAAGTATTTGCCTTTGGCTACATTTCTAGACAGTTGTATGTAGTTGGTTAAGTATTTTTTTTATTGAATAGCATTTCCAAGGTAGTTGCAAATGCATACTTTATAACTGCAGTATGACTGAAAATCATCGGTATGAATATTTTACATGCATTTTAGATTTAGATTTGGAAATGCCATACTGTAACCAATGTACTAAAGAATATTATTGAAACTTGTAACAACATAGCCCATTTTAAGGTGCTATATATTGATGGATATGTGAAAAAGTGCTTGGCTTGTCACCATGGTATCATCATAGATCAGTCCCACTCTCCTGATTTATTGGAATGGGCAAAAGTATTTGCCAGAAGAATTTCGACAAATTGGCTGTCTTGTTGTTTCTGCAGCAATGTTGAAAGATTGATGTAAGCTTGGAAATCAGAGCACATGCTTCACATCAGCTGTCGATTTCTAGTATCGTCTGTTAAGATCCATATATACTGGGGGGATTTTTTCTTTCTTTTTCTCGGGTTAAAAGGGTTGGACATACTTACTGGCTGTTGCTTTGTTTGACCAAGTTCTTTCAGGACCCCCCCCCTTTGTTTTTGTAATGCCTCAGTACATACTGGGGGCAAAAATCTTAAATCAGTTGGATATGCTGGCTGGTTGACACTTTCTTTAACCAGATGTATTGAACACCCCAAACCCCCGACCCCGTTTTTATATATAATTCAAAAGAAAAAAAGGGAAAAAATGCAGCAGCAGTGAGAGCATGGTTGTTCTAGATTGGGAAGGGAGCAGAACGTTTGCTAGTAGTAGTACAGACAACCAGGTGTGTGACCCATTACAGCAAAACCAGTTGAATGTTAATTTGGGGATTTTTTTTATACATGGTTCACTGGGATTCTCAAACTATACGTATGTAAATGGTTCAACCGGTGTTTGACTCAAACCTTGGCATCATTTTACCCACAGTTTTGTGATCGCAAAGTTCACCTTCAGCCTAAATGAGTTGGAGGTCAATCCCAAAGGCTAGGACTATATTCAACTGCAAAGTATGCGTAAAAGGGTGAAAACTTTCAAATGCGAGTGTTGAAGCTGCAAGATCACACCTGCAATTGAAAAGTGCCATGTGCATTGTGTGAAAGTGATTATATATGGCTTTCAAAAAGTGAACCACCTTTACCTATTTACTGCATATTCTAGTTCATGTATTTTTTCTTCTGTGTAGCATTTGTACTGTTAACGTGTGGATTCTTCACAAAGTTTGGCTGGGTATATTGAAATTACCATGTATCTGCCATAGCTTGATATACAAACAGTTGAACCTTTTGCTACTAAATTTGTGGTTCATCATCGCAAGCTAGACGGAGAGAAAAACAAAACAGATGTTTTTTTTTTTTTTTAAACGAGTTTGCCATCTTGAAGGTCCCAACAAGGGTTGATCAAAAGAAAATTGCCATGTACAGGGAATGGTCACGGTGAGAGTCCTATTGTCAGAATGTGACTATCTCTTTGAGCTCTTCACCTTTTACAACCAAATTTAATTTAATGGTGCCTAAATATGCCCAGTTCTGTTTTTGTCCCCCCCCCCCCTCCCCAAAGTTGGCACATGCAAGTCCGCAATCTGTCACTGCATTGGTTTGTGTATTACCCTTTGTATAGTCCAGCCCTGGGGCAGTCCAAAGGGAGGTTTGCATTTCAGCTGCAAAATGGAAGCATTCGCCATCAAAAGACAAAGCAGTGATTTTTCAACAACTTGTGGCTGTCAGATGAAAAAAGTTAAATTTAAAAGCTGGTTGGAGGCCATTCCCAAAGGCTAGGACTATATTTAACTGCAAAGTATGTGTAAAAGGGAAAAAACTTAAATGCAAGTGTTGAAGCTTCAAGATCACATATGCAGTTGGAAAGGGCCAAGTGCAGAGTGATTGAAGACTACAAATCTTGGCCAATGTTGGTCAAAATTCTCACCTGTGGTTGCAATGGTAATTGCCAAATCTACAAGTTCTTCCACTGGGAATGACGGTGTCGTTGCAGTTAAGAGTGATCCTCCTTCAAAGATTTCCAACTCGGTGGAAGGATTCGCTTTCAGTGATGACAGTCCAGTGAGAGTGGAAGTGATTTGGGTGCTGAACTTCGTTGCAATCAATGGTGTGTTCAGGAAAACCACATTTTGGTCAGGAAAAAGTCTGGGGATTTGATACTCGAACTCTGAACGAACCCTTTTTGGTGGTGTTGGAGAGTTCAAATATTTTGGATGACGATTCTTGGTCAAGTTGAATTACTACTAGTCCTGTTTTGATGTCCTTTGTGTTTGTAGGTGTCAGAGAGATCTAGATCGAAGTATTTTGCTAGGTCACATGCAGGTTCCCTGTTGAATTCTGCATATTTGGAGCTACCTTTGTGTAAAATGTGGATGTGCACAGCCAAAATGGCAAACTGTGTGCTTGATATGAAACAAAATGCTCAACTCCACCATTCTGCACACCCCATTGGTCATAGAGTGCCCCAAACCACATCAGCATTAAATTTAGATAAACATGGAAACCATGGCTGTACCAAGAAGATTGAAGTCACTTCCAGAACATTGGGCTTCTTATGGGAGGTTTGTTTTCATGGCATTTTAGGACATTGTTTTGTAAACTTAAAATGCAAGATGGTGGCAAGTAATTATGATGGCAATGAAGAATTTGGCTGTATAATTGTAATTTTGCATGAAAAGCAGTTGGGATTGGAACTGGATGATTGGAGTGTGGCCATTTTACCACTGAATTTGAGCAATCTCGCAGATTTCACTGGCCCTGGTTCCATCGGAGAATAACGACACCATTTCCTTGCATGAAGAAGGAATAAACCGATGCAAGACCACGATACGGATGGTTTTATTAGTGGGAAGATGGTGATGTTACACATTTTTTCACTTGGTAGGTACAAAGCACAAAATAACGGGAGCCACATTTTAGTGAAAGAAGAAGAGGAAATGCTTGCATTACTTGTCACACACCTGTAATTACTGCTGATGAATATTTTGCCAACAAACAACTATTGAGTTGATCAATCTGGTCAGTTTTTCTACATGTACCAAAAACCAGTCCACCCAAATAACCCAGAATTTTTTTTGGCTGAAAGTTTTCCGCTGTTGAAAATTTTCAGTCTGGAATATTTGGTAAAAACAACGACAGAGAGAAAAAAAAGTGGTACTTTGTCCAGTTTGGTTGCACATCTTGGTGTGCTAAATTCATCATAAACCAATGCCACAACTAGTGGCCTACAGCTAAAAAAAAAAAAAAAAAGTGAAAGTTTCTTTTGCTAAATTCATCATCCAGTTTGGTTGCACATCTTAGTGTGCTAAATTAATCATAAACCAATGCCACAACTAGTGGCCTACAGCTAAAAAAATAATAATAAAAAAATGTAAAAGTTTCTTTTTTAAACAAGCAATCTAAAAACTGCATCTGGCATGCAACTAAATGCAGCAAATTTGCTACAAAAGATGAACATAAAAATAAATCGCAATAGCAGTTTTGGTAATCCCCAAAGTCCCCAAACCCCACCCCCAAAGTCCTGTGATTTTTTTGGATTTTTAAAAATATATATATATATTTTTATAATGGTATGAACACTGGCACATTCAGATTGAAGTACAGATTGTTCATGTGTACTCCAAAGGTGAATATTGTACTGTTCAAAATTGATAATTCTTTTGAGAAAGAAAAAAAAGAAAAAAGGGTGGAGTGGTTGGGTCTGACAAAAAGTGACAAGCCAAGCTCTTTATAGCGTGATTGGTGGAGAGAAATTAGTGTGACGCATTTTACTGCATGCCATTGGGCATTTTTCAGGGCAGTGTGATACCTGTGGAGCAATCTTTGGCTACTCGTATGCACACCCCAGTTTCTGACGTAAACTCCAATGAGCAGACCTCTGTCTCGACTGTACCTGTGATACCCATGCAAACACCATCAACCAAAGCTGGCAGCGTTGTAACAAATTACAAAAAACCTTATGCTTTGACTCGGCGTTCATTTAACACCCCAACTATTCTTGTGAAGCATGGTCATAAAGTTCAGAGGGTAATGGTGTCCAGCACAACCCCAACTACCATGTACAATGGTCAAGTTTTGAGTCCAAGTGACACTGGAGATGATGGCTACATTAGGTACACGCCTATTCCAACTCATTCAACTGCAAGCTAATTCTGGATTGCAGTTGTAGTAAATACTGCATGTAGGAAATTAAAAAGTTGCCTGGCTGTTTAGTGAAAGTAAATGTACATAATAGCACATCACGTGGTAAAGTTGTACTGGTGCATAGTTTTACCAATGGTATTAAAGGGAGACAGTTTGTACCTTGGCACACACTTGGTTCAGGAGCTGTGTGAGAGTCGAGGTGGACGTCCTGGACTGTCCGTCCTAACGAGCCTTCTGGTTTCCGTGGACGTAAAGATTTATTGCACCGTGCTTCGGCATTGGTCACAACTTGTCCCTAATATGTCAACTGACATCTGAGGACATAAAGCATCACTTCATCACCTTGGCATTTGTATGGCAACAGTAAAGCACTGAAGGATGTTTGCCAGACTGATTTGCTATAGAAAGCCCATTCAACAAATTTATAATACAAAAATTTGTCAACTTCACGGGACCCCATTTTGTACAGTATGCAACCCTCATAAAAGTGCCCTCATTTGAGGATGTCGGTCCATTGTACCCATTAAAAATGGCATGCAGAAACTATTGAGAGATACGGAATTGTATCAAGAAGTAAACGCTGTTCTGCACAGCAAGGACATTTTGGTCAGGTTTGCCTTGATTACTCGTGCCTGAGCAATGATGGTCTAGTGTCTGAAGCCATTTTGTGTGCATACAACCTTGGAACTGTAGCACCCCCCCCCCCCCCCCCAACTTCTTGCCTGAATTTTCATCATCTGAGTTGGCTTAATGTTTTGTTTTTGGATGGATAACAAATCCGTACATAGGTACTTCACTAAAATGGCACCCTTCTCCAAAGGATGTAGTGACAATTATTGGGCATGACAAGAACTTTAATATTGCCACCATATCTTTATGTTAAACTGCACATGATGCTAGTCTGACGTTTGACCACATTTTAAGGTTGAATATTTTGGCAAGTTTTTTGTCAAGTTGGATTTTGTATGCATTTTTAAATAGTAATTCATACATGCTCAAGGCAGCTCACCCCCACCCCCAGATTATCTTCACACGCCTGCACAAGGTTCAAGGTTGAAAAGTGCGTTCTAACAGTCATATTTTTGAGGTAAACCCCTTTTGAAGCAACGAATGGAGAAATTGGTAAAGCACATGCGGTCTGATGCAAAACTCGATTCAATTTCAGTTGTGTGTTGAAATTCGTCTTCACCAATGTGAACAGAAGTAGATGGAATTTCCTTCCGCTTGACTTTTGTGGATTTAGCATCCCTCTATAAAGAGGTTCTGCTCAGGGAATCGCACATTTTGTGTGATTAAAAGAAGTGTCCTTTTCAACCTTTTCTGTGTTTTGGAACGCTGGCAGTCAGTTTTGTTTGATGAGAAACAAAATCTTGCACCAACTTTCTTGGGCAATGAGGTGCTTCAGTATTTGTGTAATTGTAAAGTGTACCAATTCATAACACTTTGTATTTACTACTTTGACATGATTCAGAGGTCGTCCCCCTCCTCCTTTATAAAAGCTGCTTTTTTGTTTTTGTATCATCTTTTCTATCTCTGATTTGATTAAATGTTACTATATGCGTTCCTTAAAATCCCAAAAGACCAAATTGGATTACTTTTGACTGGTTTGACAATTGTATTTAATTAAGACGGTAGATGGATTGGGTAAAATGTTGAATACAGGCTTTTTCTTGTCTTGAACTTTGCATGATGGTGACCTACACTGAACTTCACTGTAAATACTTACGAAGTTTTGATATGGCTCAAGCACGAAGTTTTGATATGGCTCAAGCTGCCTGGGTATTCAGCAGGTGTGCACAATTATCCACGAGTCTCTTTCTTGATCGTTTTGTAAGGTTTATCCGTCTTTCTTTCAGTAACTGTAGAGATGCAGATTTTGTTGTTCAAGTTGTTTGTACTGAGGTGACCCTGTGTGGGCTGATGGGACATTAAAATTGTTACCAGTTGGTACATTTTGTTTTCCATTATTTGCTTGTGCCGTTTTTACCTTGGAACCAAGATCATGGCTACAGTTGTCTAAAGTTCCAAGAGTAGCAAAGGACTCGGCATGCAATGTTTTGAATAAGTATTGCAGAACCATATATATATAAAAAATTACTAGGTGGTTGATAAAACGTCGCCCTAAAAAATAAGAAAAGCCTTGCAGTTTCCCAGAAAAAGCCAGCATGAAAGTTTGTGACAAGGTTGTGTGTGCCTGAGCATACATTTGTTTGGTTAGTTGTCCCATGACCACAAGACTTCCGGCAGTTGTCTCATCAGTTTGGTTATGCCGGGGGGGACTGTGGTTGCATAATTTCATTTCCCTGTAAAGAACCTGGAGCTATGGAAGGTTCTTTCAAGCATGGAATAATTCAGAAATATCTGGAAAAAATATGCTTTATTGGGCGATTCAGCGAAGCTGGTTTGCTAGAGTGAATGCACTTTGTAATCTTTCGCGCAAGAAGTCGCGAGAGGTCACGGCGCACTTCTGGGCCAATTTCTGAGTAGGTGTTGCTTCACGCTGTGTATAACAATGGAAGTTGAACCTAGAATTGCGAAGCAGTACAAATGCCAATACTCTTGCAGTTGCAAAGATTACCGTGGAAAGGGGATGGAGGGTGGAAAAAAGTGTCTTTGCGTCTTCTTTTTTTTTTGGCTGACCAGAAGATCGTGAGTTCTTAGAAAAAAAGCGTTTTGGGGCATCCTATAGCACAAGCAACAAGTTATTGCTTATTTCCAGACCCTTCATGACTATGGGCCTCAAAAAATGCCTTTTAAGTTGGCAGTGTAAAATTCACTGTCACCGCCTACCAGTGTGAAGAAAGTATGCACCAGAAGTAAAAGCAGCCAAGGGACTTGAGCGATGCCGGGCAAAAGTCGAGGGAGTTAACAACCCCACCTGAATCGCCCAATAGGGGGAACCTTTGATGGCTCAGCATCATTTAAAGCTGAAGCGTGTTGTCCGTAACCACAGTACCCACTACAGCACAGAAATAGGAGCCCTCTCCAAACACAATCTAGTAGCTATGAAAATTCCAGTCTTAAAGCTTCCAAGATGTAGAACAGAGATCCCAGAGTGCAGCTTTCCTAAAGTCTCCTAAATGATGTGTATGATAAATTGGAATCTGACTTACTATACAACATATTAACCGTGTTTTACCCCATAATAATTTCCCTTGTGGCCCAGTCGGCATGAAATGCTGGTTTCTTATTGGTCATCCCATCACAGTAGCCATCCTTGCCAGGAAAAAGAAGAAAATACATGTGGGGGGGATGAGTATACATGTGCACTTGTCCATTGGTTGCTCATCAAAATATAAAGTTCACCTATGGCCAGTGCATGTTGGCTGTGCAGGGAGAGGTATATTATGTAGTTCGGTCACCTAGGGCAAGGGTCAATAAAGAGGCAGTCTGATTCAACTGGAAATTGAACTGTATTGCATATTGTTTCCTTATTTAGTGTAAACCATTTTACACTGAAATGTTTTTACCATGTTCGGTTGTTTAACGGTGGGGCGGGTGCAGTAACTTATGTTGTCAACTGGTTTTGTGTTCACAAGTGCCGTCTACAGGTTGCTTGCAATAACCCTAGTTGACCATTTCAAGGCTAGTCTTCTGCGGGTTTTTTGTTTTGGTTTTTTGCGTGTGTGTGTTCTGTCGACCAACTAGGTCTTCAGTTATTGAACACAACTGTGCATTAAAGAAAGTAGCCCTCTCAAAATGTGATACGTTCAATGTGTAGAAGAGGTCAAATTGATTTTGTCAGGTAACTTTGATTTTGTCATTTGAAAGGGGAGCCCAAGCAAAGATGCATGTTGGCCTGAAAGATGCGTGATGCCTGTTGGCTAATATATTTATGCAGCAGATACACCCTTTATGATGTTGACATCGTACTACTTCAGATTCAAGCTCCACTTGCCAATCGAAAAAAAAAAAAAAAAATGGAGAAAAAAGAAACTAACTCGTGTATCCTTTTACCTAACATGCAGGCCTCGTTCATTGTGTTGTGCACACAGATTGCAAGACGCTAAATGGCGGCACATGCCATTGTGTTTTGCCAACTTTCAAGGTGGCACTTGTAACGAACTATAGACCAGAAATTGACTGCAGAACTGCTGCTAGTTTTTCTGTTTATTTGTACCTTTACAGAAAAGTCCAGTTGGTAACTTTGTGGTGGTTTACCAAAAACTGTCGTGCTGTGGTACAACATGGCCTCTTTGAAGTTTGGTGTGGGAGAATGCATGATGTTTTGTGCTAGGAAATGTGATAGAGAAGCTGTGCATGGATATCTGTTTGGGCATCTTCCTAATTGAGTTGCAGAATACAACCGGGATGGTGTATTAAGCAAAGTCGGAGAGAAGTTTGTTTTTATTCTGACCTCCTCTTCCTGTTGACAGGACACATTTCGAGAAAGCTTTAAACTGCGCTCTCCCAATTTTTGTTGTTGCGCAGGGCTTGTGAAAAGGCCCCCCCCCCCCCCCCAAAAAAAAACAACAACAACAAAACATGTGCACAACTTGAACACCGGAAAATTGACAAAATGAGCATTTGGATGGTCCTTCAGTTGAGGCTTTTTTTTTCCTGAATATAATTTCTCTAGAGTTTATTTTTTTTGTTATACTTCAGTATATTCTAATCACAATGCTCTCTACTCCAATTTGAAAAAAAAAAGGTTTTTTGTTTTGTTTTCTTTTTTAAAATGAAGATGATAGTACACTCTCAGGTTGATGTTGCCAAGTCTAGATGGAAATACATCCACAGTGTACATTTACTTAAAAGAGGTGGGATGATCACAGATCTGAGGCAACAGCCAATGAAGTTTAGACCAGCTGTATTTGTGAACATCTGTGTTTAAATATTCATGCTTAGAGGTAGGCTAATGTGGGTGAATTGTATTAAAAAGGGGCAAGTTCAGGACTTTGTTCATTTTAATTTTTTGAAGATTGCCAAACTATTTAAAAACAAAAACAATAACAGTTTAATAGTAGTAAATAATTTGCTGTAGGTAATGCTGGTACAGAGTAATTTGCACAGACGTATAGTTGAATTCACCTGTTCAGATTGGATGAAATGTTCATATTTTGAGATATGTAAATTTAGATTTTGTACCAATATTTTGGCATGAAGTGTCCTTGACATTACATCAGTACAGCATGTGTTTGAAGTAGTATGCAGTCTGTACAGACAAAAGCTGTCATACTTACAGGGGTACAAATGGTATCAAATCCGATTCTGCCTGTGTGTGAAAAGAAAAATGCGTGTTTGAAATGTACCAAGATTGTGCATTGGAGTCCTTTAGTAAATGTAGATGTTCTTTGTTTAGATATACAAGAATGCATTGATGTGCATACAAAGATCAACTACAAACTTTTTGTAGTATGAACTGTTAAAATATATGTAAATAGTCCCATCTATACATGCTTGCACTGATGTATTTCCATGAATATGTGTATATTTTGCATAGAGATTTAAAAAGTACCCCCCCCCCCCCCCCCCCCATTTCTGTTCAATGATCATTCCAAGTAGTTTTTTTGTATTACTATTTGCACGGTGTAATTGTCGTCAGTTCAGAAATGCTATGAATTTTGAACATGTTGATTTTGCACATTGCTACATGCTGAGCGGAATTTTATTGATGAATAATGTGAGAATGTAATGATCAAGTTCAGCCATAAGAAGAATCCACTGTTCAACCTTTTTTTTTGGTCACAAAGGAGACCAGACTGCATCTGCATTCAGAAGTTTCCACCCCAAACCTGTTGCATCAGAGGCCCATTCTGAGGTAATTGTTAGGTAAACTGCACCAATTCATGTTGAATGGAGATGTTGCACCCAGTGGTCATGCCTGGAACAAGGGTACTTCCTGTGCAGTGTGGTGTAAATTTCTTGACAAATGATTTTTGTTTTGTATGCCTCGCAGTCGATGCTCATCCTCGATTCGTTTTGGAGGCAATCTTTGTGCGCAATGGTTATCATTAGTTGATTACTGAATATCTTATTGGTCATTTGATCAATGTTGAGTGTATAACGGTATTTAGAGGGTGAGGCTTCACAAGTTTTTTTGGTGTTCCTATCCCAAGTGCATGGCTCTTCCAATCCTGCGCTGTGCCACACTCCCAACCCAAACATCTTCAGGGAGCTTTCATCATAAAAAATTTAAGCCATGCCAAGACGACGTTTGAGATTTTACAGATGTACAGGTGTCTACAGTGCACTGAGGAAGTTCTACAGATGCCACTCGCTAGGTCAAAATGAAGCTATCCATCCAGTGACGACTTGTGGTGGTACTGTGCAAAAATGGCTGCATATTGAACGACAGAGGGTTGTCATTGAGGTTTGCAAATCCCTAACTGCAGCGATCCTGCTCTTTTGAAATTTTGCATTCTAGCATCACACAGGTATTTCTGCTGCACTAAATTTGTCTGTCGGTTCTTGGAAAAGGAACTTCTAGATGTTTTGATGCTGTGCTCTAATAACGGTATTCTTTGTGCACCTTGGCACAATGATGGTGAGGAATGGCTTTCCCAACTTTTGTGTGTGCATCTGGAGTGTAATGTCACTTGTAAAACCAAACTATTCAGGGGTACTGGTTTAGAAGTTGTTCTTTTGGTACTAGTATATAGTACGTTAAGAGGATTAGTCCTCATAGTTCCATTTTTCAAGTGGATTAGTCCTTGGCAAATAGGTTTTCCTTTTCTCTCTTTGTAGTATGTCTCCACTTTGAACTACAGAAACTGTTGTTCTGCATCCATTAGTTTGAGTCTTCCCCCATGAAGTTGCACAGTTTATGGGGGCAAAAATCTAGTTGCAGAATGAGTGTTCACTAGTTGGACTTGAAGATACCCTGTTGGTGTCTCCAGAAGAACAGCAGTTGTGATGCGAGTGCAGGTGTTCACATGAGCATTGGTTGCCGGACAAATGTGTCTTCAAAATGTCCTGAACTTTTTCTGCAGGGTGGGCATCAGTTCTAAACTTTACTATATGTATGTATCTGTGTGTGAATTCATACAAGCAAATGCAACCAGGAACGTAGGCTCAGCAGAAAATGGAGTTACTGCCAGGGTAGTGCAGGCTAAATTGATGAGAGTTCTGTTCAGGAGTATGGTCAAGACAGAATTCGTTTTTTATAAAAACTAAAGTGTAGAGGGGAAGAACCATGGATGGGAAAATGCCACAATGCTAGGCGTACAGTAGGCTACAGTTTGACTTCATACCTTTGGGTAGTGATGCTGGTTTTCTAGGTTACCGTGGCACTTGGCCTGAGTTTTTAGAGGATTTATGTTCCTGCAAGTCCCCTTACTGATGATGTGCCCTTTTGCTTGTAAATTTGTTGAATCTTTGACTTGGATGAGAATAGCTTGAAACGATTAACATTAAACAATTTACACTGTATCATCCAAACACAAAAAGGTTGAAACAAACGCTTATTTAACACATACAGTATGCACATTTTTGGGAAAATCCCCTTTATCAAGCCACAAAATGACACTCAAGCAGATAAGGTTTGCAAGAAAAAGACTGATTGTTTTGGTTGTTTCTGCAGCTTGTTCAGTGCTTGGATCTTCCAAGCACCAAACAAGCTGCAAAAACTCTACCAAAACAAGGGTGTGTTTTTTTTCTTTCAGTTTTTGTTTTTAACTGTTTATCTGTT
Organism: Alviniconcha marisindica; assembly: GCA_018857735.1. Lineage (NCBI taxonomy): Eukaryota > Metazoa > Mollusca > Gastropoda > Provannidae > Alviniconcha > Alviniconcha marisindica. The sequence goes on from JABMCL010003517.1 coordinate 1,036,651, forward strand.
GTTTAAGTGTTTTGTGGCTTGATAGAGGGGATTTGCCAGAAAATTTGCATATTGTATGTCCCTGTTAAAATACGCATTCGTTTGAACGTTTTTGTGTTTGGATCTTGTTTTAGAATGCTAGCAGTCATTCTTTTCCAGATTTTTGTTGTTGTTATTGTGGACACAGTTGTTTTTGGGGGAGGGATCATCATTTTAGATTGTCCCAGTGTAAATAGTCATTTTAGATGGTCCCAGTGCAACATTTTAAACATGCACACACAGAAGCATGCATATGAACATGCACAAACGCCTGTGCCATTCATGAATCTCCAATTCTGACTTGTTCTGGAGAATGTTTCATAGGCTTGCAAGACTGCAGAACATGGTGCTACACAACACCCCTTGTGATTCCCTTTGGTTTAGAATTTTGGGATCAAACCCCGCGAGTTTTGCTTCTTGCAGAACATCTGCAAGTGCATATTGCAGTTCACACATTGAGGTCAGAAATTGACATTGCAGCAGCAAAAGCCCCCCCCCCCCCCCCCCCCCCCTGAAAAAATAAACAAAACCGACAACACACGAAGGAGAATTACCTGCAGTAAATGCAGATGTTGCTTTCATCATTTGCCTATCTTGAAGGCTTTGCTGGCCCAAGACCTTGCTTCTGCATGAGCAACTTCTGCCTGTCCCAGATGTATGATTTTCTATGAAATGCACTATTTCTGAAAAGGAGATAATAGACTTGTAAATTTCTCATTACATTGTGTGGAAATTGGACAATGATCTGGTTCCTCTTCTGCACATTATGACTTACCTTGCTTTGAGATATACCCCACTGCAAAAACAGCTAGCTGCTTGTCAAAGGCCTGCCTTTGGCCTCGGAAGTGACATCCATTATGGAGGAGGAGGTGTCTGCAGTGACGGTGTTTATGGACTTCCAGTGGACTTGGAATGAATGGGGTGTAGGTTCCCCCCAGCCCCTTCAGGTGTAGATTCATGTATACCTGGTTTTATAATCGTAACCTCATTTTAAATGCAACTTGAAATCTGAGAATTCTTGTGCAACAGAGGTGCACTGTGTGGCCTAGATTACATGGAATGCAAGTTTGAGCATAATTGCTCTGCCAAGTCAGGTTTTTTTTGTTTTGTTTTTAAACATGTGGAATGTGAGTCATTGAGCATACGTGCTCTTTTTGTTCAATGTTTTGACAACTGGGACAATTTTTTGTAAGTGAGCTTATCTTTCTTGTTCGATGTTTTGACAACTGGGACAATTTTTTGTAAGTGAGCTTATCTTTCTTTCAAGTCTCTCTCAAATTGTTGCTTCATGAAAAGGTTCACCCTACCTTCATCAAGTGACTCCTTGTTCACTCCATTATTCAGAATTTGTTGAAAAAGACTGCTTAATTTGTTGCTGTCAGTTTAAAGCAAGCAGAAAATTCGGTGAAAGTAGGGATGAACATGAAAGTAGGGTTTGAAGTCTCAAACGTTTGGTTTTTGATTCCCATTGAGAGAAGGGAAAATTGCTAGCTCGACCAGTTAAGATCACTTTGGCAGAAATTGTGTTTTTTGGTCTTTTTGTTCTTTTGGCTGACAACACTGGTGATGGTAGTGGTAGTACTGGCTGTGCTACCATCTCTATTGTGCTTATTAAGTACCTTGTTTCAAGATCACGATAGCTATTGGTTGAAAGAATTTAATTTCGGCAGGTTATCCGAGCAAATTCATTGCATTGTTCACACATTGCATCGTTGTCCACACAGTACTCAATTGGATCAGTGTTGTGGTATTTGTAACATTCAGTGACTCCACAATCAATGTTCAGGTTTTCTTGCATGTGTGTATTGAGCGATGTCTTTGAAACAGCACTGAGCTCTAGTTTGCCATCCATATGTTTGCTTCGAGGGCAATGCGGATGTCTTGGTAGACTGGTATCAAAGATCCATACCAGAATGGTGCATGATCATTAGTTTTAGCATTCAAGGACGAGAGCCACTTCCCGGTTCACGTCTAAAGACTGCGCATCTTCGTAGGAGAGGGCAAATTTGTGAAAGTGTACTGATGGTGCTCAATCTGCACACAACAGGGACTGTGCACATTACAGGGAACTGGACTTTATCATTTTGTCACATATGATTGTGATGTTGCATGCTTTTTGTGTGCATGTTGCTCCTGGTCGCTCAGTTAATGCCTTTTGTGAGTCACTGATTGCCATTCATAAAATTTGTACATCTTGTCTTGCTGCTCACAAGTTCAAATATGGATAGATAAATGCTCAGTGATTACATGAAATTGATGATAGTCTTAATACTGTATATTTGTCTGTCTTGTTGTGTATGCACCTGAATAATAAAATATTTTGCAACTAGGAAGAAGAAAAGAATTCTGGGTTTTCTTGTTTGGTCATTTGCTTGCTAATGCAGAAACTGGTCCCCTCTTAATTGGATTTGTCAAAGGTTGCCTAGTTACCTTTCAAGACTTTATTTTATTTTATTTTTTAACCCCTTTCAAGACTGGATGCCAAAAAACCCAGCTTTAAAGATAGTGACCCCCTTGGGGGGGGGGAATGATGCACAAGAAAAATCTTGGTACAGAACTCCATTATAATAGTATAGTGTATTTAAATCTCGATCATTTAGGACTATAAGAACAAACTGGACTTGTGCACACACCAAATAAAATCAAAAGCCAACAACAACAAAAGGAAAGATGAAATAAAAACCTGTGGTGGAAAATGTTGAAAGCTTGTGTGTGCAGTTACTGTTGTTAGTTATGACCACTTAAATGGCTGGTGGCTGTGATAGTCGAAGATGCAACCCCGCAATAATGGAGCGAAAAGATGGAACACAATAATGGAGCAAAAAGCAGCCTGTGGATATTTCTGAACTCGTCTGGCTTCAACTGCAGACTTGAAACATTGGGCCAGGTGGAGAGCAGACATGTCTGAAGAGGACAATTCAAACCAGGTTAACTGAAAAATGCCATATTGAAATTGGACCAGTTGTGCTACTGAGCCAGTGGACCATTCTATCCCTGTTCCTTCCATTGGACATACAAAAAAAAAAAAAATCGAGAATGTTGCAGTAGTCGGTGAGCCATAAAAACCTGCTAACTGGCCAGAATTGCAGACGATCTACCAATAAACGCATACAAGGTCGCATTGCATGACCCCATGGACATCCAACCAGGTGTATACAAAAAGCTTGTGAAAAAAGGGGGTTATAAACAAACAGACAAGCCATCACTTACACACACTCACACACACACCTCTTTAGTAACAAGTTTTGTGGGATAGCCCTAGGGATATAAAACTGATGAGTTCTGTAATCTATAAAACTTCATAAAATCTTGCCGTGTTCACACACAACAAGCCTGGAGGTTGAAATGGCCCTGTTGCTCCTCTCGGTGCCTACAATTTGGTCACCAACATGTATGTTGTCATTGGCATCAAGTGATGTGGCAGAACTGGTGTTTGTTTTTCACTTGCGCTCTTTAAGCCAGTTTACTGCATGCAAGAGCAACGCGTTTCTGTGCCCACAAACTGGGTGGGTGAAAAGTGGGAAGGGGTACGTGTGTGAGGAGACTGTTGTCCTGCTGCAGATCCATACTGGAACAAGAGAAAAGGGGACACGTGTAGAGAGAACAGTCGAGTTGCTGTGACTCGGAGTTGGTGTTCAGGGGTCGGATCCAGACTGGGGGCAGAGGTTGTAGGGCTTCGTCCCCGGGCAGCAGCTCCATCAGCACGGAGCGGCTGGAGTCCCACGCAGCATTGGCCAACTGTAGTCCATCCACATATACACCGTCAGAGGACCTCTCAGTCGCCACAAAACCCACTGGCATTACCTGCAACAAAACGGTAAAGGACTTGTCAAGGGCTGCTAAAATGTGCTCTGCAATCTGTATCAATGACAAAAAAAAAAAGGAGGAAAATGTTAAATGCATTGCCAGCCAGCCCTTTCCTGCACATTTGAAGAAAAGAAAAAACGCGAACCAAAATGGCAGCTCACTGTGTATTTAGTAGTGCAGAACCCCCAGAGCTGTCAAATCTTGGTAACGGCCAGAATGGAGCAATGCATGCTGCTTACTGCCCGGAATTTATCCCTTTTTAACTTTTAGTCTTCCCAGTCCATTCAACGTAAATTTTTCCCAGACCGAGTTAGGTCTGTTGTAAGGGAAAGTACTTTTACATGGATTGCGCTTTGCCCTTGTATTTATCAAGCTGGGGACCTTTTCGAATTTTGTGTTCATGCACTTGGGGGAGAGGAAGAAACTGATAAAAAATGAAATTAAAAAAAATGCTAACTTGCAGTCAAACACCTGAATTCTTATGGTGCACATTTGTTTTACTTTGCAAGCAATTGCAACAACTTGCCATCCCACGCTGTATTAGCAGGAACAGCAAACTGCTTCAGAAACCCTTTAGATGAACATCCGGAACAGAAAATAACTGACAAAAACAAGCCAGCACTCCTAACATTGACCATAAAAGTATATCATGGTCAATGAGGGCTTAAAAAACAAAACTTGAACCACAACTTCATTTGATCTGTCTGGATTCTGAATCCTTGGAATGTGGAGAGAAAAAAAAGAGAAAAAAACGCGCCCTCTTTCAGTCCCTCCCTCGCGCGTGCACACGCATGTACATGCACACTATACTCGCGCACATTAACACTACATGCAGGTACAATATTGCATGCAACCGAAATTTCCAAGGGGAAGAGGGAGAAAGAAAAGTGCATGCTGCCCCCATCTATAACGCACTGTCGGTTTTGCCCACGCTTACCTTAAATGTTAGCATGATGTCGGCCACATCTTGAAAGGTTTGCCTGGCATGGGTTTGGACCACTGCTGAAAACAGACGGTCTGGTCGTAGAAAAGCCGGCAGCCACAGTACAGCAGGGCGGCTGTAGTAACAGTCCTGTACGTAGCGCACATGCTCCTCCATGGAGCCAAGCCATTGTCGCACACTGTTGCAGGGCATAAACGTCTCGCTCAGCCAAGCTGCTGGGATTTTATCAGCACACACCGTCTCCAGCAAAGCATGAAGGTTGGGGGTCAAGGACAGTTCCCCACGAATGCCACGCTGTAGGAGACTGAGGTCGGATTGAATCTGTAACAGAAAAAGAAAAGGACCCGCTTAGAAAATCGAACTTGTACCCTGGCTGAACCATCCACAGACCTCGAGTTTCTGTGTTTGCGAGTACCCTGTGTAAAAGGAGATGACTTCCAGAAGGGGGCTTTTGCCCTACAAAAACGGCTGAGCATGTCCGAGGTCAAAGCACGGATTTCACCATTGTTCATTGGTGTCATGCTGTCGAGACTGACTGGAGTTAACGATTTCACCCACCTGGTCCAAAAGTCGGCGGTATCCCTGCAGCTCGGTGTGCAAGAAGTGATCGAGAGGCATTATATGCTGGCTGTCGGTGAGTGGGGGGTGGGGGCAGGCAGCCAGCAGGGCCAGCAGCTGTGGGACCAGGACCTGGGGCTCCACCACCACTACACTTGGCCTCGGCTGGAACTGCAGCAGCAACTCTGGGGCACCAGTTGCTTGCACCATGTCACTCAGGATGATCCTGCACATGATTACACAAGGTCAAACTACGGGTCTCGCATAATAAAATGGTATGCCCCATACAAACTTGTACCAGTTAGTTGCACAAAGGCATTTCTTGCACAAGTGGAAAGTCGCACACAATTGAACAGTACGTCTCGCACAATGCAGCATATTGTATATTGCACATGATGCTGCACGTGATTATACAAGGTCAAACTGTGGGTCTCGCATAATGAATAGTATGCCCCACACAAGAAAACTTGTTCCAGTTGCACAAAGGCATTTCTTGCACAAGTGGAAAGTTGCATGCAATTGAACAGCAGGTCTCGCACAACGCAGTGTATTGTATATTGCATATGATACTGAACACGTCCTATATAGCCATGCACAAACCCCATACTGCTGCTACAAACTGATCTGTGAGACAAATGCAAGGTTCAAACTAAACGCTATTAAAATAAAATATACAGATTTGACGATTTGTACGTCCTGGGTGAAAATTCACCCATGCTTTTAAAGAACCCTGCAGGGTGTACGTAGTGGGTGACTTCTCACCCATACCAGTGGTGGCTGAATTTGAGAACTAACCTGTCCGATGGTCTACGCAGATGGCAGCCAGAGTGTAAACAATGGTGGGAAACCAGACCCACTACTAGTACTACCAATGAACTTTGTCCGGAACCTCTGGCAGCCCGCGCCCCTCTTCTTGACAGATGATAACGCAGACGCCCACAAATTTTACACACTCTTTTCGGCTGTGTCCCATATTCTGTGGATGATCCACACTTTGCTGTACGCGGTAGGTGAAAATTCATTCGAAAATTCGTGAATTTTCACCCATCCCAGTGGTAGCTGAACTTGAGAACTGGCGTGTTGGTAGATGGCAGCCAGAGCCGTAAACAGTGGCAAGAAACCGGACCTGCTAAAACCACTGAATTTTATACAGAACCTCGGGCAGCCAACGACTCTTCTTGACAGTTGATAACAAACGGGCATACAAACTCTCTCTGTCTCTGTGAGTGCATGTGTGTGTGCGTGCACGCGCGCTTCGCTCTTTCTCTCCTATTCTGTGGATGATCCACGATGACTTGTACACGATGCGACACTACACTGAAACGGCTTTACAAGGTGCTGGTTGTCTTTTACAAAGTGTTAAGAGCAAAGTGCTTTCTTTGAGTGGCATTATTACAGACTGCTAGGTTTGCATACAACACATTAGTTCCAGTCTGTAATAATGAATTTGATTCGGACTTTTTAAAATATTTTTGGGGGGACATTTTTTAGTATGTCTTTGTTACAAACATACATACATACATGGGGCACTGGAGGACATGGGGCATTGGTACATTCATAAGTCATAAACATGGAATGAATGAACATACAGGAAAATGAGAGGTAGATACATATCCAAAGACTACACAGGCTTGAGATTATACACAGGTCTGGACTCTATATGAGTGTTCGTCGTTGTTCTTAAAAATCTAGCAAGTTCGTATTTTCGCCAAGCTGATGCACAGTATACATTCTCTTGGTTATTTCACAGTTATACTACATTGTGGCTTGGTCACCATAACAAATCGGAGGAAGAGAAGGTGTGAACAAATCCAGCAACTTGCTGAACGATGTTTACATGATGATTGCTTTTATATAGCGCTATTCTCCACTCTCGAGCAGACTCGCTGCGCTCACATGTGATTCTACATGAGTGACTAGCTTATTTTATAGCATGTTTTTTCAATATCTACCGAACTGGTGTACTTACAGCGCTGGCACGGCTGATGCCACATGAATCTGCTGCCGTCTCGGCGCATTCTGTGTACACCATCCAACCATGCACCATGTCATTTCATGCAAAGCCACATAATGCAAGGTGTATGCTTTTTTAGCTGTAACCTGCCACCTGCACTTTGGCAGGATGACCCGGATCTTTTACGTGCTACTGCAGTAACAGGGGGGTGGAATGGATACCGAAGTAGAAGTTGGCACAAAAAGTTGACCCTGGAGAAGAAATTTTTCCTGCCGCTCCTGCAGGGATTCAAATCCGCGACCTTTCAATCACGAGTCCAGTGCTCTAACCACTGAGCTATCCCCAACCAACCAGTTGCAGGAAAGTGTATTCAGCCCAGCAAACTGTAGTGTATTCAGCCCAGCAAACTGAGTGAGCTACTGCATTACACAGCTGTGCCACAAACTGGATGAAAGAGGAAACCCGTCATTGGTGAATTTTCACCCACAACGTATGCCAAAAAAGTCTGCTATGTGAAACTCGTGGGTGAATTTTCACCCACAAAGTACTCTGAAAGTTTTACTATGATAAAGTCATGGGTGAATTTTCACCCACAACGTACACCATGAAAGTGTTATGCTCAAGTCATGGGTGAATTTTCACCCACTGCATACATGGTGTAAGTGATCCTCAAGTATGGGTGAATTTTCACCCACAATGTACGGGAAGAGTTTTATAGCGATGTACAGCAAAAGTTAAAATAATTTACTAGGACATATTTTATGTGTTTGGATCTTGTTTCAGAATGCTAGCAGTCATTTTTGTTTCAGATTTCTTTTGGATCTGTGAAACACGAATAATTTATGATGTTATATTGGTTGACAAAGGCACAACCCAGTATGTGATGGCTTGAGCACAATGTTTACAAAACGGGGGTGTACTAGATCTTTTCTGCCTATAGTCTTGGTGGATTCCACTAAATGTTGATGGTATAAAAAGCCAAGCAATGATTCTTACAGTTTCTGGAGCCATCAGTGCTGCACTCACAGCTGCAGGTTTCCATACACTGATCACAATAGGGGCAAACTTTCACGAAATGGAAGGGGAAAAAAAAAAAAGCAGCTCCTTATGTGGCACTCTTGCTCTCAATTTCAGTTGACTATAAACTGCAAAAGAACGATGTCTCACCTGCTCTTGCAAGCCATCAGTTCGTACTGAGCCTGAGCAGGCAGGGAGAAGGCACGGGCTGAAGTGTCTTCAATAGCATCAAGGGTGCGTTTGAGTGAGCGCCGTTCTTCTCCAGCCTGCAGAAGTCGCTGCAACAATTGGGCCACCCCACTACTGCCACTTCCACCCTGGAACAGCATCCGACATGCAAATCAACAGTTTCTGCCTGTAGATTCCACAACCTCCAACATGCACATCAACAGTTTCTGACCTCCAACATGCACATCTACAGTTTCTGACCTCCAACATGCACATAACAGTTTCTGACCTCCCACATGCGCATCAACATCCAAACACATAAAAGGTTCAAAAGAACACTATTTATTAGGACAAAACACAACTTGCAAATTTTCGGGCTAATCCCCTTTATCAAGCTACAAAACAACACAACAGTTAAACAGTGAAAAACGATACAAAATGAGACTGAGAGCTAAGCCATTTGACTGTTTTTATTGAGCTAGGTTTTCTTGTCCAGTGCTTGGAAGAATGTTGGCATGACAATGACATGTAATAGGTGTGATGTAATAAATATTACATGATGTAAAACATGCACATCAACAGTTTCTGACCTCCAACATGCACATAACAGTTATTGACCTCCAACATGCACATCAACAGTTTCTGACCTCCAACACACACAAAATAATTTCTGCCTGTAGGTCCCACAACCTCCAACATGCACATGGATGGTTTCTGACCTCCAACATGCACATATAACAGTTTCTGTCTGTGGGTCCCACAATCTCCAACATGCACATCAACAGTTTCTACCTGCAGGTCCCACAACATTCAACATACACATCAACAGTTTCTGCCTGTGGGTCCCACAACATCCAACATGCATTCACATTTCCTGCCTGCAAGGCCCACAACATTCAACAGGCATGTCACTATCATTTCTCACAATTAAACAGTTTGAGCAATACAGGGAGGTAGACAGGTCTGTATTGAGGAACTAATGGCAACAATTTAAATGGTTGAATGTTTTGTCACATTATGTAGACAACATGACTATTTGGGACATTTTAGTTGTGCGGAACACACTACATGAGCAAACACCATCAACTGAGGAGTCATGGCTGCAAAGACAATTACAGGACTTTTTTTTTTTTTTACATATACATTTCTTTTACAAGAGTGAATTAGGAACAAAAAACACTGAGGCAACAATGGCCAATCCACAAAATAAGTCACCTGTTTGGGGAGTACTGCCTGCAAGGCAAGGTCGTGCACGATGGCATGCACCACACGAGCATCTGTGGAGTCTGCACAATGGTGGGAGTAGATGGCAGCAATCAGGTCAGTGGCATCGTGGGAGCGCAAGGGTTGCACCAGCAGTCGGAAAGCCTCCACAGCCATGCCCAGGTCAGTGAGAGTCCAGAAGTGTGGATGGACAAAGGCAAAGCGACCAAAGTAGGACTGCTGCAGCAGCAGCGCGTGCAGCAGGGCCAAAGGCATGATGCGACCGAGACGCTCCACAGACTGCAACCAAGCATCAATCCTCTTTCATCATCCATCATCATCATCACTGAAGTCTTCAACTCTTCTGTGTTGTATTGGGTCCATAGTTTTTTGTATTGCAACTTGATCAAAACTCCTAAAGATGTGTCGACCAAATTTTGGTTACATTGTGCAGGCATTTCATGCAGTGCTTTTCTATCAAAAGGTGGCATATGAAGAATCAAATAAATGTTATGGACAAACACCACCCCATGTACCACAGAAAACCACAAATTATTCACGCATTAAGACGCATCATAATCAACACAGACCACGAAGAGGAGATGGGAAAATCTCGCATAGAAAGGGTCACCGACATCTGCTGCGGTCAAGTGAAATTTCATTCAACTTTGAATGTGAGCCGTGGTTATGCAGTGTCCAATCAGTTCAGAATTTTTAACATCGTATGTGTTACATTGTTGGTAAAATGAAGGATGTCCCTGATCTAGAAATAAACACAAGTGCTATTTCTGAGGCTGCTGACCACTTGCGCATGTGGGAAGAGAGCAGGACTTATGGACTCTTTAGCAAATTGGGATTAGTGGCTATCCACATTTAACTTCATTTGCTCGTCATACACATGAGCCTAGCCCTGAAACAGAACGAAGCCAATAGCATGCCAGGTGATAGTTATCGCAGATGATTCGGGTCTCTACAGCCGTGCCTCTTGCTACATGTGTGACATCTTTTCAGTGCTATGAACCCCGTTTGTTTGTGGAGACTAGCTATCACTGTTGCTGCCAATGTCTGCAGGGATGCCTACCTCCTGGTCAGCAGCGTGCCACTTGTTGAGGAGGAAGGCTGTGGAGCGATAGCACTTCTGCAGAGTGCTGCGGAAATTTGCTGTGGCCTCACATGTCACTCGCAGTCCATGCTGAATCAAAATACCTGCAGGCACACACAAAACCCTTGAAGCTCCAGACACAGGCTGTGAACAGCAACAGAAAAAGAGGGACAAAATACTGGCAAAATACAAACGTGAGTGAGTTTTTTATTTGTTCTCGAGTATAAAAAGTCACACGATTCTTTGCATGAAACAACATACACATGCACAGGTTTTTGGCCCTGAAAATATGTCAGACTAGTTACAGTTAGGACTATCTGTTTGATAATGACTCAAGCTACACTGGTAACAAATCAAGCCTTGCTTCAAGGTCTAACAACCCCTGCCCAAAATCATTCCAAGTCCCCAGATCTTGGGATATTTTCTGAGTCCTGAGAGGTAAAAAAATATTATAATTTCCGAAATGACAACAGCAAAAAAGTTCTGAAAAGTCTGAAAGTGTTCCAGGTTCTGAAATCTTGAAACATATTCGTTTTTTCATGGTCCAAAAATGTTCAAAGTCCCTCAAGGTAAAAAAAATATTTTAAGTTCTGAAAGGGCAAAAAATAGTCTTTGAGGTCAATTTTTTTTTCTAAGTCATGTGATCTTGAAAAATATTCTATGTCCCAGCAAGTCCAAAAAGTATACTGAGTTCCAAAATGCTGAAAAATCATCAGAGTTCTTCCAGATTAGAAAAAAATATTCTGAGTTCTGGGATCTGGAAAAATCATCTATGTTCCAGTGGGTCCGAAAAATAAACAAAGTTTCAAAATGTCCAAGAAATATTCTAAGTTCTGAGATCTTGAAAAATAGTCTGTGTCCAAGCAGGTCCAAAAAATTAATTTAGTTCCAAAATGCCATTTATTTTCTTCAGAATTCTTCAAGGTAGAAAAATATTATTAAATTATGAGGTCTTGAAAAATAATCTGTGTTCCAAATGGTCCAGGAAATGGTGGGTGGGGGGGGGGCGTCATTCTGCAGTCACATTTCCTGACCATCAAAATTGAATAACCCCACATCTGCAGATCAACCACTGCCTCCCACTTGGTCAAAGATTTTACTAAGGAATATAGCCAGTAGTGCCCAGAGCTCCACTAAATTGTGCATCTTAATAGGCCTACTTTTAAATACTGGCCTGGCTATATTCTCTAGACTACACTCCTGATAACAGCAAGAAAATCTGAAAAAAATTAATGGTCAAACATATTTCAGTTTTCTGAGCACACACACTCTCCTGAACGCACAATATGTCATTGATCAGTTGTTCTTCTTCCTTTTTTATTTAAAGTCTTTTCACGTAAGTGATATTAGACTGATCTTACAGTTATCATGCTAACAATATGTATCAGCAAATTGCACCAATAGAAATGTGTGTTAACACCCCCCCAAAAAAACAACAACAACAACAACAACCAACAACAACACAAAACAAACTTATTTGCAGTTAACAAACAACTACATATACATTTGTGTCTGTGTATCCAGACTGATAACTAGTTTCACTTGATCTTATCTCACACTCATAGCACCAGAAAATAATTATAGGCTCATATGGTAACACATTCATACATCCTAGATGTCCTATACTCACATGTATTACTCAAAAAATACTGTACAGAAACTCTTGCTTACTTTCTGACAGACTTAATTTAGCTATCACACAAACTTTCATTCACCCACCCCTATATATATATACATATATACTCTAATACATATACTCCCCCCCCCCCCCCCCCCCCGCCCCCACCACCACCACCCCTCCTAATGACATACTTATTTTAGCTATCACCCACACTTTCATTCCACCCACCCCTATATATACTCTCATACATATAACCCCCCCCCCCCCTATCTGATGTAAAAAAGAAGAAAAAAGAGCAAGAAAAACAACAACTCATGCATGTAATTCAATGACCAATGGTGATAATTATCAGGTGATAATATAGCCAAAGAAAGAATTGACAAATTATTTTCTAACAAAATTGACAAATTATTTTCTAACAAAAGAAATCAGAAATCGTGGTTGACCAACAGCGCTCAACTGTCTGCTGCTGCTGTCCACACAACCAACAGTCCCCTACTGCCTACAAAACGGCCTACCCACCATGCCCTTTTTCAGGGTCACCCCAGTCTCCCAACCATGTGAGACATTGCGGAGAGAAGCCATCCCTGGGGCACTGACCTGGGATGATGCGCTGGCCGTCAGCCCGCGTGGTGATCCACAGACGGAAGGTGGGGTGGATGCGGCTGTGCTGGAGGTGTGTGGAGGGCCGAGAGCGAGTCACCAGGCTGTGGTCCTCCTCGCTGACCTCGGAACTCTCGCGACGCAGCTCCTCCTCCACCCAGCGGGCATACACCAGGTCCTGGCCAGGTGGCAGAACATTACTGGACATTCTACAGCACCTTACGGTGGTTCTGAAACTACTGGACATGCATGTTACAAGCTACTGGGTACAACTTTAACCACTGGGCATGCATGCTTCAAGGTACTGGGTACAACTTTAACCACTGGGCATGCATGCTTCAAGGTACTGGATACAACTAGAACTACTGGACATGCATGTTTCAAGGTGCTGGACATGCATGTTTCAAGGTACTGGATACAACATGAACTACTGGACATGCATGTTTCAGGCTACTCAATAGGACTCTTCCAAGTCTCTTAAGCACCACAAATGTTGAGAACATGAACTGTGCCAGATCTCCAGTCCAGAGCACTATTCCAAAAGACTCCATCTGTTCACTGAACATTCTATTATGAGAAAAGTGTGAAGACAGAGCAATGGACGTTGCTTTTCACACTGTGCACAAGTTCATCAAGTCCTGGTTTGGGTGCCCAAAGCTAGGTACATGTTCACTTCCCTTTACACAAGCACTATATAGTTCTTTGAGCTACAGAACTTTGTTTGCTTGTCTGCTGTTTTGCTGCTGGGGCTTTGCTTTCTGTCTGTTGTGGAACCCACCTTCAACATGGTGAAGAATGGTGGGTCTGGCTGATCCGCCAAGTGGTAGTTCTGAAGTAGGAGCCAGTTGCCGCTGTGAATGCAGTCATCTAAGGCCTGCCTGACTTCTGATCCCTGTGACCTGACCCCAAAGTTGATGATGCGGACCTTGCCCTCCATGCCAACTTCCCGCGCTAAGCGCTTGACCTCGTGCACAGGGCTGATGTAGGGCTGGCCTGTCACAACAGGGGCGGAAGCAGGAGCTCAATCACCAACCTTGAACTGGCTTGCACACTCATACTCTACTGCAGAAAGGTATTCGACCTAATAAACTGAGTTTATACTTTGAACACAATGTGTTGCATACTTTCCTGTGGTGATGAAACAGCTTTTTGTGCTTTTATCCCAACTCAGACAGGGTAATAATAATTAATACTACCATTCTTGTCTCTGGTGTCTGGCACTCAACGGCAACATTTGACCCACAATTGTCTTTCCGTCAACCAATACACAAATGAGTTGCACGGCATGCTACATGGCACCTGCAGGTGATTTCTTTTTCTCTTTTCTTTTTCTTTGTTGCCGCTTCTCATACAGCACATGTACTTTATATTTTTTGTGTGTATATACATTGTTAGTTGTTATATATATGTATTACTTTCATGAACATTATTACCTTTGACTATTTTGTTCTCACTTAACTTAGGAAATATTGGCTCTACACAGATCTCTGCCTCGTCTAACTTTGCTACTGATTTCACAAGAGCTTCTTTTGGTGTCAGAATTCATGAAAGGGCTGAGTGTATGAACATGCATATTGAACATTAGAATTTTTCCGTCAGCAACGATTTTGCCACATGGCATGTGTAACATGACGTCACCACATTACACACACTATTATTTCCATTAGTGCTGTGTGCGCTTAGTCTGCCACAAGCAAGGAGCACTGACAAAACCATCCAGCCAGAGCTGCCACAAATCCAGATCACAAAACACGCACATGTCCAAACCTAACTTCCCCAAAGATGACTTACTTTAACAAACTTGCCACATCACTGTGGCTGATGGCATGATTTAAAAGCTTTAAAAGTTTAGTAAACCTTGCAGATTTAGGCAACACAGCACAGCGTATCACAAGAGGCACCTGCAGAAGTTAGCCAGTAATTGGATTTTAACGTTCCATTAAACTGCATAGGGTTACCTGACGACAACACCTGAAGAAATCATTAACATACAGTGTACAGTGACATGATGTCAAACATGCCATCATGCTCATGTGTGCTGATCACTTGCCCAGTTTTGGCATCTCATTTATATTTTGTTGTTTAGTGCAGTTACAGATACAAAAAACAACAACCTGAAATGTCTATTACTGTAGAGATTAATGGTGACATTAGCCATGCACAAAACAGCACAGAACAGCAGCATGCTTTTTACTGTGCACACACTCTACCATTTGGTTTACAATGTGAACTGAACAGCGATACACTTAAAGATCAAACACTGAACAAACCTACACAATGGGGTAAAACAAACACAGACCTTTGGAAGCTTACTCACGGGACAGAGAATTACATGCGGTCAGACATAATATTCTCAGCAGACAATGAAATGGGACGTTTGTGTGTCAAACCAAGGATTGATGTAAAGTGCCAATATATGCCCCCCCCCCGCCACCCAATCCTCCCCCATCACTGATATCACTGATGTTGATACTGATATTAACGGTAATAAAAACATTTTTAAAAAGAGCCCTATATAAGCCATGCATAGCCTACTGTATCCATATACACATAGGGGTCTGTGAGACCATCATTCACATCCCCCCCCCCCCCCCCCTCCACCCCCCCGAAACAAATTCTGCACATCTGCATAGCAAGTTTGTGTTCCTGTCACATGTAAGGTGGCTGAGTTAGTGCATGCAGTCACATGAAAATCAAACAGTGCAGCAGTCATGTTAAATTTGTTGCAACATAGCTACTCCAGGAAGTATACTTTAATATTTCACTCAGGTGGGATTCAAACTGTGCAGTCATGTTAAGTTTGCTGCAACATGAACATTCCACAAATACACATTAATATTCCAGTGAAGTGGAACTTATACTGTGCAGTCATGTTAAGTTTGTTGCAATATGGGCACTCCAAGAAGTACACTTTTATATTCTGGACTGTGCAGCAAACACATTAAGTTTGTGCCAGCATGGACACTCCGGAATGTACACTTTACCGTTTCCAGTAACAGGTTTTCCTTGGTATTCTGAAAATTCACACACATGATCAGAGACTTTTTTCTTTTTTTAATATACAGTATGTCTCCCTGCTTGTACAGAAATGTTTCAGCACAAAATGTATATTGTCTGCCCATGGAAATGTTACATGTGTGATGATGTCACTATCACATGCATGACCTGATTCCTTATACACAACACCCACAAATAATATATATAATTAATTAATGAGCAAATCCATAACATCACTTTGTTCAGAGTAAAATCAAACGTGCCCAAACTTCATTCCTGACATTGTAGGGCTTCTAACTGTTCTCGTCAAAAACAAACAAAAAACAAAACAACAAAAACAGAAAAGAAAGGAAATTCTCAACAACAACAACAAAAAGAAAGAAAAAAAAGAAAGAAAAAAAAGAGAAGAAATTCTCAACAGTACAAGTCAGCATAGTACAGAGCTTGTATTGTTCAGTGGCCTTTACCCCCCCCCAAGCTAAGTACAGAGCTGGCACTGGTCAGTGTTTTCCTCCACCCCAGCACAAGTCAGCACAGCTCGGGTACACAGCCCTTTGGCGAGCAGAACTAGCATGGCTTAAGCACAAAGCCTAAGCCACATGGTGCTTTGCACTCACAGAGTGGCAGCCTGCAGTTTTGTCAGAGACCAAATTCCCCTGTTGGCCAAAAGCATGTTGCAAGCACATCACAGGGTCTAGAACACATTCTATTTCTGTAGGTGGAATGCACACTTCTTTTTTTTAAACGTTTTTTTTATATTCAGTTTTTAAGCATGTGGACATATATATGCATACACACTTTTGCACACTTTCGACCAATCAGCACAAGGGGCAAACAAAGTCAACTAAAAGAAGGTTAAACAAAATATACCCCAGACTCTATCCACAGTCCAAATGTCTTCAGTTCTGTCCTTTGCCTTTACTGACCAAATCCCACATCCACACTGCAATGGCAGCCAGGAGAAACAATTCACCCTTGCACCCACAGCTTTGATCTGTCATCACACCACTTTTGTCTGTTACCAGCCCAAGTAAGATCCAAGCAACAGCTTTTCAAATAAAACTGGTGTTAACATCCAGCTGATTACCAAGGTCAAAGTAACAGCTTTTCGAACGATCTAGTGCTCACATCCAGCTAAGCACCAAGGTCAAAGCAACAGATTTTCAAATAGATCTGGTATTAGCATCCAGCTGAGCACCAAGGTCAAAGCAACAGCTTTTCAAATAGATCTGGTATTAGCACCCAACTAAGCACCACGGTCAAAGCAACAGCTCTTCAAATAGATCTGGTATTAGCATCCAGCTGAGCACCAAGGTCAAAGCAACAGCTTTTCAAATAGACCTGGTATTAGCACCCAACAGCTTTTCAGATAGATCAGGTGTTAGCATCCAGCTGAGTACCAAACAGTTGGCCAGCACAGCCTGTGGCTTGTTATGCACTGTAAGCGCCATGACTGGAAAGCATGGCTGACTAGACCCTGTCACAAGCAGGGGTTGCAAAGCCTCCTATGCGTTAGCCTTTCAGACCCCGTCCATCAGCCTCCCAGCTCACCTTGTGTGGCCTCCCAGGCAGGGCCCTGCACCTCGGTGGGCAGGACAAAGATGACGGGGGTGTACTGGTCTGCACTGGTGTACACCTCTCGGATGTTGTAGTGGTCCGCCGCAGCCACCGCGCTGCCCAGCTCAAAGGTGACGATGGCCTGGGTCAGCTCTGCCATCTGAACACCAAGACACGCATGTATGCGCACAGGGTCTCACACTGGGTTTACTTTTCACTGAGGAAGGTTTCAAGAAAGCCAAAAGATTCTGAACAGAATGTGGTGTTACTGTTGTTTTTATTTACACTAGACTGTGTTTACTTGTGGGAGTTAACGCTCATAAACACTCATAAAAAAAAGTCTGCATATACATGTACCTCCTTCATACTGACAGGCACCTGTAATTTACAGCACGGTTTTATATATCCCTAACTAATTTGGCATTGATGTTTGCGTATGTCTAAACTGGACTCTCACCAGTGTGAAAGGCAGAGTGTGTCATGTTGCTTTGCTTTGCACAGCAGCTGCATGTGCGGCAGGGAATTTCGAAGCCAGTCCCATTTGCTGCCTGCTGCTAGCCTAAGGGGGAATGGGTATAGTGCAGACAGAGACTACAAAGACAGAACCTTTCAGTTTTCTCACTCCTCAAAACTGCCCCCAAATTCTACTGCACTGAGCCTAAGGGAAAATGGGTATAGTGCAGACAGAGACAGAAAAGCAACAGCGACAAAACTTCTGTCGCTACAAACATGTGTGTACATGAGAGGAGGTCAACAAAATTGTGTTTGTCGCGACAAATATTTGTTGTGACAAATGTTTTGTTGCGACAAACACCATTTTGTCACAACAAAAGATGTGTTTTGTCACAGCAAACACGTCTTTGTTGCGACAATTTTTTTGTCATGACAAAAATGACACTTGTGGCGGTTCCCGCCAATGATAGCTGTGGGCACAGTACCTGCAGCACCAGAAGGGCACGCAGCACACCGATACATACATGAACCACTCACCCTGTCTGGACAGCAGAACTTCCACAGCAGGCACTTCTGGAAGATGGAGAGCTCCTGCAGAGTGAGGCCCGGCACGGGGTTCAGCAGGGCGATGGGGTGCTGCCACAAACAACACGTTCAGCCTCACCCACTGCATCAACTCCATCAGGCCAAAAATCACACATCCCCAACTCATGCATGCATACCATCACATGATCTGATGTAGTAGTAAATAAATATATATATATATCACTGAATATGTATCAGGTTATGTGGTCTGATGAGAAGTGAATATTTTAAGCATGTTAAAATGAAGGTGTCGATCATGACATACACAATTAATTCATTGGCATTTGTACGCTTAAAAATGAGGAAGCAATATACAGAGAAATAAAATACCCCCACCCCCACCCCCACCCAAAGTCTGCAGAAAAGAAAAAAAAGACAGCTGTTCTAAGACTTTGTACCTGGAAGTATTCGCACCACTGCTGACTGTAGGTGACCAGTGAGTTACACAATCCATGGAGAGGGTGGTGAAGAGACTCCAGAATACTGCAGTCAATCCATGCCTGAAACAATAACACAGAGAGTGAACAGACTCCACAATACTGCAATCCACGCTTGAAACAACAATACAGAGAGTGAAGAATCCAAAATACTGCAGTCAGTCCACCCCTTAAACAACAACACAGAGAGTGAAGACTCCACAATACTGCAGTCAATCCACCCCTTAAACAACAACACAGAGCGTGAAGACTCCACAATACTGCAGTCAATCCACCCCTTAAACAACAACACAGAGAGTGAACAGACTCCACAATACTGCAATCCATGCTTGAAACAACAGCACAGAGAGTGAAGAATCCAAAATACTGCAGTCAATCCACACTTGAAACAACACAGAGAGGGAAAAGACTCCACAATACCACAGTCAATCCATCCCTTAAACAACAACATAGAGGGTGGGGAAGAGACTCCACAATACTCCAGTCCAATCAGCTATCAATATTAGTCATTCAACTGTGATATCCAATCAACTCTAACTCTTCCCCTTGACAGGGTGTGTCAATCTACCCCTAACAAAAAGCGAGCGTCTGGCATGATGTTCCCAGCCGTCTGGAGCCGCTGAGCCATCAGCAACCGGCAACCTACACCAGTGTAAAAAGCAAGCGCTCACGTTTTTGTCCATCCAGGCAGGCTTCTGCTCCAGCATGGCGCTTTCGTCCAGACCGCGCTTCTCAAAGCCGTTGACAAAGAGGGAGAGTTCCTTGTTGGAGGCCTTGCGGGAGATGCGCAGGCGCTCCAGGGACACCAGCAGGGCCAGCAGGTTGTAGTGCTGCTCAAACATCATCATGGACACGTGGCGGAACACCGCCGCAGTCACAGCGTCTGACAGCTCCTGGGCACGTGCCTGGGGAGCTCCTGGGGAACGGATGGAAGGATGGATGGATATATGATAGACAGAAATAGTAACGATAGCTAGACCGATATATGGACACAGTAGTGATAGATCAATATATGGATAAATACAGTAGCGATAGAGCAATATGTGGATATATACAGTAATGACAGATCGATCAATACATGGACAGACAGATATAGTAATGACAGTTATTTCAACATACAAACTTAACTGACCTCTATCCCTGCACACCTCTACACGTATGAATCAAAGCCAGTACGTCCACTTACCCCAGACTCCTCTCATTTTTTTCTGGCCCTGCAATTTCAACATACAAATCCCAACCTCTATCCCCGTAAACCTCCCAGCGCCGACAGACAAGTTCCAGCTTACCCAGACTCCCCTTGCCGCGGTCGCGACTCTTGAGAACGCTGGCAAAGATGTCGACAAACTTGTAGAAGGGGATGTAGTACATGGGGTGCAGCACGGTCATGCGGCGCAGCGTGTTGTACAGCACGGTGGCCTCCATCATCAGCGGCAGGTAGTGCGCAAACTTGCCCTGCAGGTGGTCCCCCATGAAGCGTGTCTCCTCCAGAATGAGGCGGTTCCGCTGCACGTTGCTCTGGCATGCCATCAGCGACTCCAGCATCGTCCCGTCCTCCAGCAACGGTCCGTCCAGGTTCAGTGTCTTCTCTCGTATTGCTTCCTGGAACACAGAGGCACCTCCTGTCATGCATGTGTACGCCCAGTTACACATACATGTTGCACTTCCTGTTATGCATGCGTAGGTCCAGCTACACAGTCATGTTGCACTTCCTGTCATGCATGTGTACACCCAGTTACACATACATGTTGCACCTCCTGTCATGCATGGGTACACCCAGTTATACATACATGTTGCACTTCCTGTCATGCAAGTGTACACCCAGCTACACGTGTACACCCAGTTACACATACATGTTGCACTTCCTGTCATGCATGCACAGGCCCAGCTACACATACATGTCTGTCAAAGCTACACAAATCTTATTACTATTACATCTACACACTTCTTGTTACAACTGCATGTTTCATGTTACATCTACGCATTTCTTGTTACATCTACATGCTTCTTGTTACATCTACACATTTCCTGTCACATTTACACACTTCTTGTTATATCTACACACTTCCTGTTTCACCTACATATTTCCTGTCACACCTGCACACTTCCTGTTACATCTACACACTTCTTGTTACATGCGAACATGTTCTTTTACACATACCCTGGCGCTTTGCTGGAGATGTCAAACCAGCCTGACATGTGTATACCCAATACACAAACAATGGAAATAATGGCAATTTGCTGGCTGGTCATTAAAAATCAAATGTACTTTTTACGACTTTTCACTGATAAGCCTTGGGATGAAATGATACACTTAGCACAGGAGGAAATGTAAGTTCAAAAGGAATGATAAAACTCCTAGTGGAAACATGCCAACACTGGTTACATCTAGCTCAAAAACCATTTGTGCAACAGACAGTGATCTGTGAGGTTACCAGGTTATGGTGTAACTGACTATGAATGAATGCTTGGAGTGTGGTATGAATGACACAACGAGATCGTTTCAATAGTGAAATAAAAAAATTCTCACATGTTCCTGCGCCAGGCGCTGACGATGCAGAATGATGTCACTTTCGTTGGAGCGCCGCTGGCCTTCGAACTCCTTGCGCTCCACCTTCATGGTCTCGTAGAGCAGGCGGTTGATGATAGCCTCATCACTGGCCGCCATGTTGATGATGCACATGCGATGGACCGGGAAGCTGTGCAGCCCATCACCTACACAGAACGCAGTTATCACACAAACCATCCACAGAATGCAGTTATCACACAAACCATCCACAGAACGCAGATATCACACAAACCATTATTCAGTGAATTTGTAACACCTGTAACAGTGCATACCCAAGTCCTGAGCAGTGCTCAGTGTATCACAGAGTATCATCTTTTGAAACGTCACCACAAATGAGGCTGAACCACACTGCTTGCTTTCCCTCCTTGTAGAAATTGTCTATGAAATACGGGTGCAGTTTTCAAAATCAAAATCATATCAGTCTACACAAGGCTGCTGGTACTTTCTGAAGAGTTACTACGTGTTAAAATGCAAAAGCAAAATACCCACCAACAACAACAACAAAAAAGCAACATTTTCACAGAACAATAAATTTTCAGCAACTGTTACTATCATTTTTAGCTATTTTAGTGGAGAAAGAGAGGAAGAAGTTGGGGTGGAAGGAGAACTGCAGGACCTGTCTATACCCACCTTTGAGGAAGAGAGGAAGAAGTTGGGGTGGAAGGAGAACTGCAGGACCTGTCTATACCCACCTTTGAGGAAGAGAGGAAGAAGTTGGGGTGGAAGGAGAACTGCAGGACCTAGCTATACCCACCTTTGAGGAAGAGCGGCACTGTGGTGGAGAGGTAGAGGCAGAAGTCAGGGTGGAGCGAGAACTGCATGTCGCCCACCCTCACCACCTTGCTGCCGTCATGGTCCACGTAGAACTGTTTCAGCAACAGGCCCCTGAACACTGTGCCCAGTGGCCGGCGCTCCAGGTGAGTCACCAACACCGTCACCCCTGTCAACACCATGAGAGAGTTACAGGTAAGTCATTCACACAGTCACACCTGTCGACACCATGCAAGAGTTACAGGTAGGTTATTCACACAGTCACACCTGTCAACACCATGAGAGAGTTACAGGTAAGTCATTCACACAGTCACACCTGTCAACACCATGAGAGAGTTACAGGTAGGTCATTCACACAGTCACACCTGTCAACACAACAACAGTTAGAAGTGAAGGCTGGGGAAAGGCTGTGGTTGAAGCTGGAGATGAGAAAGTTCCAGTAACACACAATGGACAGAAGGAAACACTTTCAGTGGACACTGGTTTGCAGTATCCGATGTGAAGTCTAGTTTGTTGACCTCTGCTAACTCTGGTGATTGGTTACAGCATTCTGACAGAATGGGGACGTTGACAAAGCCATTCATGATCAATACATGGACTCTACAGTTGCCGTCACAACAGAATTTGATAGTACAGCTACATCACACTTTCCACAGGAATGTTTACATACATGAACCCAGTATCCTTGGATGTTGAAAAGGTGACTACCTTTTCAACATCCAAGGATAGGACTGACCATCAAAGAAACATACTCTCATTTCAAAATCTCCATCTGGACATACTGCCTCTGTGTGTGTGTGTGTGTGTGTGTGTGTGTGTGTGTGTGTGTGTGTGTGTGTGTGTGTGTGTGTGTGTGTGTGTGTGTGTGTGTGTGTTGTGTGTTGGGTGTGTGTGTTTGTGGGGTGTTTGTCTGTGTGCATGCAAATGTGGTATGTGAGGAATACATTATGACTATATAATTCATTATTTTTGAGGTTTAATGCATACCAGTGTGCTCACCCTTGACGGCACTATAGAAATGACTGTTATTATTATTATTATTGATGACAAGACACAACCACTTCCACCAGCACTGTCACGGCAAGGAGAAGGCCTGCATGCTCACCGTGTACGATAGCGCTGACCAGCTTGCTGTTCAGTGAGGGATCATCAGCCTCCACAATCCACAGGTTGCTGTCTGGCCGCTCAATGCCGGAGTCGGCATGGAGACTGAGTGTGTCCCAGCTGTTGGTCACTGATGTGACAGGGCGAAGCTCATCGCTGTCACCAGTTTGTCGTGACAGCCAACCTTGACTGTTCACACGGGGAGAGAAAGAAGATGTGTATATTCATCTATCTGTGTTCTGCTGTCTGCATTCTGTCATGCATTCTCCCTACTGCCTCTTGTGATCACACCATTATAAATCTGCGCATGCTTTCACCAAGTTCTTAAGTGTTGCAAATCACTAATGGTAATTATCACGTATTAGCATGCCTTCAGTGACTTGTGTTAGTTTAGTCTTCCAACTTTTTAAGTCTCCTCCTCATTAACACTATCACTAATCTTGTGCCTCATGGCATTCAGAGTTCATGGTATATTTCCTACAAGTACTGATTAACGTATCTTCTTGCAGCAATAGGCTAAACAATCATCCACATCTACAACCAGCTCCAGTTTCTACAAAGGCACTCACTAAAGCTGCAGTTGCAAAAAGCAATTTTCCGCCACAACAAAGTCTAATTGTATATAGCTGTGAAACTCTTGTGCCATGCATGTACGTATCTTTTACACACCTGGTTTGTGTGCGAGAAGCAAAGGTGTACTCCGACTCGGGAATGGTGTACTCCGTGACGTCAGAGAAAGTGAGCGCTGTGCCGCGACTGGGGGGTGGTTCAGGAGGGTCGCCCTGGTCGCTCTCCATGGTCTGGTTGATCTTGTCGATGGGGATACCTGTCAGACAGGAGAACCGGTGTCAGTTCAAAGACAGGGACTGCCAATTTAGTTCACTTACTGAGGGAATTTGGTGCCTTTTGAGACACTGCATGTGGGCACAAAGCCGAGGATGTTACACCACCAACTGCCTGGAGGAGGGAAGGACGAGAAAATGGCCATCATCATTCAGATGAACACTGGAATGGGAGGAGAGAAGAACAAGAAAATGGCCATCATCATTCAGATGAACATGGGAATGGGAGGAGAGAAGGACGAGAAAATGGCCATCATCATTCAGATGAACACTGGAATGGGAGGAGAGAAGGACAAGGCAATGGCCATGATCATTCAGATGAACACTGGAATGGTTTCACAATCTAAAAAATGTGCATGTGGCATTCACAACTGTGTAAAATAAACATAAAAAATGCATTAAGGCGATCCCCGAACAGCAGCAGGTGCAGCGAGTGGACAATGCCTTGAAGGTCATGATCAGTCCAGCACAGGAGCATGCAATACAGTCAGCAACGCTGTTACACTCTGCAAGATCTGACTTGATTAAAGCCTGAGAAAATACCAATGCAATACAGTCAGCAATGTTGTTACACTCTGCAAGATCTGACTTGATTAATGTCTGAGAAAATACCAATGCAATACAGTCAGCAATGCTATTACACTCCGCAAGATCTCACTTGATTAAAGTCTGAGAAAATACCAATGCAATGCAGTCAGCAATGCTGTTACACTCTGCAAGATCTTACTTGGTTAATGTCTGAGAAAATACCAATGCAATACAGTCAGCAATGCTATTACACTCCGCAAGATCTCACTTGATTAAAGCCTGAGAAAATACCAATCTCAAGGTTTTGCAGCAGGTGGTCCACTGCCTACACACGCCCCATTCCCCACTGTGACTGTCTACAGCAGTCAACCAAGCCACACTCTCCATTCCCCACTGTGACTGTCTGCCTCAGCCAAGACACTCCCCTTCCCATGTGACTGTTGCAGCAGTCAGCCAAGCCACACTCTCCATTCCCCACTGTGACTGTCTGCAGCAGTAAAGCCAAGCCACACTCTCCATTCCCCACTGTGACTGTCTGCAGCAGTCAGCCAAGCCACACTCTCCATTCCCCACTGTGACTGTCTGCAGCAGTCAGCCAAGCCACACTCTCCATTCCCCACTGTGACTGTCTGCAGCAGTCAGCCAAGCCACACTCTCCATTCCCCACTGTGACTGTCTGCAGCAGTCAGCCAAGCCACACTCTCCATTCCCCACTGTGACTGTCTGCAGCAGTCAGCCAAGCCACACTCTCCATTCCCCACTGTGACTGTCTGCAGCAGTCAGCCAAGCCACACTCTCCATTCCCCACTGTGACTGTCTACAGCAGTCAACCAAGCCACACTCTTGCCCACCTTCATCTTCCTCCTCTTCAGACACGTCTCTGGCTGTGAAGATGTTGCGCGAGACCTGCAGGGCCTTGACCCACATTTCGGCCTGGTTATCTGGGTCAAGGAGGAGGGGCCAGCAGTGGCGGCGGTTGCGAGAGCTGACTCGCATCAGCAGCGCGTTCTGGACAGCGTGCAGGTCCGTGGGCAAACTGCGCATCCTCCACTCACTCAGCTCATCAAAGTCTGACAGAATATCCTGCACAACAACACACAGAGAATATCCTGCACAACAACACACAGAGAATATCTTTCACAACAACACACAGAGAATATCTTTCACAACAACACACAGAGAATATCCTGCACAACAACAAGGAACTCAC
The DNA here is from genome assembly GCA_018857735.1 of Alviniconcha marisindica. Lineage (NCBI taxonomy): Eukaryota > Metazoa > Mollusca > Gastropoda > Provannidae > Alviniconcha > Alviniconcha marisindica. The sequence continues at coordinate 1,062,698 of JABMCL010003517.1, forward strand.
ACCCAATTCCTGTACAACAACAGACAGAGAATATCCTGCACAACAACACATATACACAGCTGTACAGACCTGACAGAATATCCTGCACAACAACACACAGCTGTACAGACCTGACAGAATATCTTGCAAAACAACACACACAGCTGTACAGACCTGACAGAATATCCTGCAAAACAACACACACAGCTGTACAAACCTGACAGAATATCTTGCAAAACAACACACACAGCTGTACAAACCAGACAGAATATCTTGCAAACAACACACACAGCTGTACAGACCTGACAGAATATCTTGCACAACAACACACATACACGCTGTACAGACCTGACAGAATATCCTGCAAAACAAACACACAGTGTACAACCTGACAGAATATCTGCACAACAAACACACAGCTGTACAACCTGACAGAATATCTGCAAACAAACACACAGCTTACAGACCTGACAGAATATCTTGCACAACAACACACATACACAGCTGTACAGACCTGACAGAATATCTTGCACAACAACACACACAGCTGTACAAACCTGACGGAATATCCTGCACAACAACACACACAGCTGTACAGACCTGACAGAATATCCTGCACAACAACACACATACACAGCTGTACAGACTTGACACAAGACCGGTGATTCAAGACATGCTGATGTACAGACTCAGCACAGTATCTTACAGAAGCAACACACACGCAGCAGAAGAGACTTTCACACTGACCTGCAGCGTGTAGTTGGAGCGTGTAGGTAAGGGACTCATGTCCTCTTCATCATCAGAGTCGTCAAAGTCGGTGCTGGGCTGGATGCTCTCCATCGTGTCTGTCTTCTTCAGTTCCGACTTGTAGAACTTGCTGGTGTCATAGATGGCAGGCATGTACTTGAATGTTCTCACCTGCCACGTTATATTCAACAGTATCTGTATTAAAGGGGATCCACGTACAAAGAAGGAAAGACATTTTTTTTGTGAGGTACAGCAAGCGATTTCAAACCTAACAAAAGCAGATGCCTAATTACTACCTTTCATACTGAAACTAGATAATGTATACAAAGACAATGTATTAGGATTTATTTTTGTTCGTTCAGATTTTTCAGATCAGAACTGATCAACATTTCAGGTAATCTGGATGATTCCACCCCTCCACATATACATGTCTGCACAAGATATGCAATCAAAAACCTGACTGCCACCCCCAAAAAGCAACACACAGGTAAGATTTTAAAACTCAAAGATCCTTCAGCCTCCCCCCCCCCCAACACACACATGCTACTACATGTCTGCCTGTGTCTGACCTGTGGAGTGGACTGGAGGGCGGAGCTGACTTCACTGTGCACCGTTTCCCCGCTGTGTGAGGCTGTGTCACTCTGCACATCTTCACTGCCGCGACGACCACCCTGTGAACTGCTCTCCATCAGGAGCTCCAGACGTGCTATCATGGAGTAAGGGTCTCGGTCCATGAAGGCCTGCAATCACACACAACACTTGCAGTCACAGCACAATTGCAGTCACACAACACCTTGAGTCACAGAGCACTTGTAGCCACACAATATTTGCAGTCACACAACACTTGCAGTCACACAACACTTGCATTCACAGAGCACTTGCAGTCACACAGCACTTGCAGTCACACAACACTTGCATTCACAGAGCACTTGCAGTCACACAACACTTGCAGTCACTGAGCACTTGCAGTCATAGAACGCTTGCAGTCACAGAACACATGCAGTCACAGAGCATTTGCAGTCACAGAGCACTTGCAGTCACAGAACACTTGCAGTCAGCCACAGAACACTTGCAGTCAGTCACAGAACACTTGCAGTCAGATAGCACTTGCAATCACAGAACACTTGCAGTCACAGAACACTTGCAGTCACACAACACTTGCAGTCACTGAGCACTTGCAGACACTGAGCACTTGCAGTCACACAACACTTGCAGTCACACAACTTGCAGTCACAGAGCATTGGACTCACAAATCCAGCCTCTGACAGGGGAAAAATGGAGAAATACTACAACAAGCTTCTAGGTCACCAACAGGACATCCCAACTAACGTTAGGATGATGTTCTGTTGACCTGTGCCAATCAATGATCTTGGGTTTTCTTTACCTTAAAGAGCATAAGAAGACACTTACTTACTCTGACTCACTTTACAAATCCCTCTTTGTGCGTCCCTTTCTGTGTGCTTCTTTCTCCGTTAATAATAATAAATAATGGAAATTTGTAAAGTGCCCACCTCATGGCTCAAAGTGCTGAACAAACATAACACACATAATGTACATCGAGATGGAAAATATTCTCTGCAATTTTCCGGCCCCACTCTCTGCCTCAGCACCCTGAGTGGCCGGACTGCACGATGACTTCAATGAACTGCAATGGTGTCAACTGGTGCAAACAACTCCACACCACCTGTTTCAAGAACATCTGCTACAAATGCTTGCCTCACAAGCCTTCTTGTTTTTTTAAATAATTTTTATGAACACTTGCGTTTTTTCAAGCATTCCTCTCACCAACAAACACCACCCACCTGTGCATGGAAGGTGCCCTGACGACACCGATCCAGCCAATCGGTGATGAGCTCCAGACGAGACTTGTCGTCCAGGGGACCGTGGTAACAGACGCAGGCGGCGGTCACCAAGGCGTCACCGGGGGCAGCCAGCATGTGGCGCCGCGCTTTGCGCAGCTCCGAGCGCCACAGGAAGTGTTGCATGGACATGTTCTCCATCAGGTTGCTGGCTCTCGCTATCTTCCGCTCTATGCCCTGAAAGAGGAAGAAATCACTGTCATCATCACCATCGCCATCACCAGAATGACGCTCAGTCATGGGGTCTGGAATGCCAAAGAAGAAGCAGAAGAAGTGGGCTGAGAGTGCAGAAGTACTGGGTAAAAGCTCAAGCTCTGCCTCATGAACCCTAGTTACGTCTGCCCTTCTCCCTCTCCCTTGCTAACCAGTGTTGACAATCAAGAGATCACAACCGTAAAGATTTCTGTTCCACATCACTGATTCACAGGGGTGAATATTTCTGTTCCCCATCGCTGATTCACAATGGTGAATATTTCTGTTCTCCATCTCTGATTCACAACAGTGAAGATTTCTGTTCCCCATCACTGAATCACAATGGTGAGGATTTCTGTTCTCCATCACAGATTCACAACGGTGAAAATTTCTGTTCTCCATCACTGATTCGCAATGGTGAAGATTTCAGTTCTCCATCACTGACCACCCAGGGAAAACTAACTCAGACTGGTGGCAGTTACAGCAGCTTAGCGCCTCTCTCCTATGGTACCTAGCATCACCACACAGCCAGCACAATGCCCCCCCACAATGCCTCTCTCCTATGGTACCTAGCATCACCACACAGCCAGCACAATGCACCCCCCCCCCCCACACCATATCCTAGTGCCTCTCTCCTATGTACCTAGCATCACCACACAGCCAGCACAATGCCCCCCCCACCCCCCACACACACACACATATATCCTAGTGCCTCTCTCCTATGTACCTAGCATCACCACACAGCCAGCACAATGCACCCCCCCCCCCCCCACCCCCACACACACACATATATCCTAGTGCCTCTCTCCTATGGTACCTAGCATCACCACACAGCCAGCACAATGCACCCCCCCCCCCCCCCACACACACACACACACATATATCCTAGTGCCTCTCTCCTATGGGACCTAGCATCACCACACAGCCAGCACAATGCACCCCCCCCCCACACACACACACACATATATCCTAGTGCCTCTCTCCTATGGGACCTAGCATCACCACACAGCCAGCACAATGCAACCCCCCCCCCCCCACACACACACACACACATATCCTAGTGCCTCTCTCCTATGGTACCTAGCATCACCACACAGCCAGCACAATGCACCCCCCCCCCCACCCCCCATATCCCTGGAGCCTTCACCCATAAAATTCCTACCAAGTGGAGGCTGCATACTTTTTCAACATGGTTGAGGCAGACTGAGCTAACCTCAGTGACCAGGGTTCAACTGAAGTTTGCTCAGACTCTCACAGGATCCAAACACAAAAAGGTTCAAACAAATGCTTGTTTATTTTGACTGAACAAGCAATAAAAACTCAACCAATACAAGATATGTTTTTCTCTCTCTCTCACAGTGTATGGTATGCAAATTTTCAATAAAATTCCCTTTGTGGCTTGCATACCATTTGTCTTTGTCCAAATAAACAAGTGTCTGTTTGAACCTATTTGTGTTTGGAACTTGTTTTAGAATGCTAGCAGTCATCATTTCAGATTTAAAAAAATAAATAAATCAGACTCCCACAGTGGCATCACTCACAAACCACACTTTGACTGATGCCTTTATTCACATTTATCAGTTCAGGTTCTCAACGTGAAGGCCGAAAACCGAGGAACACTTTTTTTATCAGATACTTTTGTTGCATTTGCTCTGCAAAGGGCTTGCAAGCTGATCAGAAAGTATATTTAGCGGCCAATACCTGTACAGGTGAATCAAAATACAAAAGCATGGTACAACCCAAATTTATATTTGACGACTAAGCAGGAGACAGAAATGTTTCTCTTTCTCTGCACACCACCATCCTGCTAGAACTAAAGTCAACAAAGCGCACCTATGTACGGAGCCATATCCAGACGTGACCACTCTGACAACTAGAACCAAACAAAGGTGAACGCTCAAAATCACTCATACCATGACAATAATAATAATGTACATTTATCATGCACTCATCAACGCCCTGAGTGCTCACATGATACATATTAACCTAAATATAATATTCTATACACATGTAGAGCATAGTCCTACCAAAACAATTTACATAAAGTATTATAAAAAATAAATTAAATAAATATGCTCTACAAACACACACACACACACTGACTGTAGCAGAAACTGGGTGCTGATATTAGGTAGGATGGAAATACTGTGAGAAGAGGAAGGTTTTCACTTGACTGTCATTTTGATGTTGATAATGTACAATGCTCGAGAGCTCGCATAGCAGCATTATATAAGACACAAAAACAACACAGCTGAACCAGAACCACATAAGTGTGCTAGTTCTACATCTCATTTTTCACCGTTTAACTGTTGTTTAAGTGTTGTTTTGCAACTTGATAAAAGGGAATACCCTGAAAATTTGATAGTCGTGTTTTGTACTAATAAATAGAGTTCTTTTGAACCATATCTGTGTTTGGATCTCATTATATAAGAGTTATTATCAAGGTAATATTATCAAGGTAATATTATCAAGGTACATGTCGAAGTGCTGGTCTCCAGTCCAAAAGGGCCTCGGACCCCGAGGTAGAGAAGGGCTGCAACCCACCTGAATCTGTTTCTCGATGGCCTTGGCCTCCTTGAGGGCCTCCTTGTGCTGACTGATGGTGGTCTCCAGGCTGGTCTTGATGCGGTGGGCCTCCACCCTCAGCTGGCCCAGCTGGGCCTGGGCCTGCAACACACAGCACAGTTATAGCAACACCGAGAACAGTTATAGCAACACACTGCACAACACACAGCACAGTAATAGCAACATCCAGCACAGTTATAGCAACACACAGCACAGTTATAGAAACACACAGTTATAGCAACACACAGCACAGTTATGGAATCACACAGCACAGTTATAGAAACACCCAGCACAGTTATAGAAACACACAGCACATTTATAGCAACACCCAGCACAGTTATAGCAACATGTAACATAGTTATAGCAACACCCAGCACAATTATAGAAACGCAGCACAGTTATAGCAACACCCAGCACAGTTATAGCAACACACACCACAGTTATAGCAACACACCACAGTTATAGCAACACACAGCACTGTTATAGCAACACCCAGCACCGTTATAGCAACCCACAGCACAGTTATAGAAACACACCACAGTTATAGCAACACACAGCACTGTTATAGCAACACCCAGCATCATTATAGCAACACCCAGCACAGTTACAGCAACACCCAGCTTAGTTATAGCAACATCCAGTACAGTTACAGCAACACACAGAACACTTATACCAACACACAACACAGTTAAATCAACTCACAACACAGTTATACCAGCACACAGCACAGTTACACCAACACACAGCACAATTATAGCAAGCCAGTTATACCAACATACAACACAGTTATACCAAAACACAGCACAGTTATAGCAACACAGTTATACCAAGATACAACACAGTCAGTTACACCAGCACACAGCACAGTTATAAGAAACAGACAACACAGTTATACCAACACACAACATAGTTGTACAAACACAAAGTATTCAGTTACCTAAATTAAAAGTTAGCTTGAGCTTTTACAGTTAACAGTTGTCGTTTTAAAGCTAACTTTTGCATGAATAATGAAAATGCAGCAGTTGTCAGGCTTATCTAGGTAACTGTCTGCTGTTTTTTTTTCTCCATCAGGTAAAACAAAACAGAACACTAACACACACACAAAAACACACACACAAAAACACACACACATAATGACCAGAAAAAGACAAAAACTAAGAGAATGAATGATCTTACCCTGGTGAACTTGTTCTCTGCCTCCAGCAGATTTTTCAGGTGCGGCTGCATCTTTCGGTAGATGGCAGAGTACTGATGAATGGCAATCACCCACTGACACATGGCGGCGGCTGGCGTGCTCACAGACTTCATCTTCTCCACCTGCGAAACAAACACATCCCATGTGGGGTCCTCTTGCCTCCCACACTGATCACTTCATCTACTCCACTGCCTTCTTCTTCTTCTTCAGTTTAGTCAGACCTTGCTCATCCATGTTCCCAGCTTGACAGTGTGACCTTATTTATTCATGTTCCCAGTTCAGCAAGGAGACCTTACTTATTCATGTTCCCAGTTGAGCAAGGAGACCTTACTTATTCATGTTCCCAGATGAGCAAGGAGACCTTACTTATTCATGTTCCCAGTTGAGCAAGGAGACCTTACTTATTCATGCTCCCAATTTAGCACGAAGACCTTACTTATTCATGTTCCCAGTTGAGCAAGGAGACCTTACTTATTCATGTTCCCAGATGAGCAAGGAGACCTTACTTATTCATGTTCCCAGTTAGCAGGAGACCTTACTTATTTATGTTTAGCACGAAGACCTTACTTATTCATGTTCCCAGTTGAGCAAGGAGACCTTACTTATGCATGTTCCTAGTTTAGCAAGGAGACCTTACTTATTCATGTTCCCAGTTGAGCAAGGCGACCTTGCTAATTCATGTTCTCAGCTTAACAGCAAGACCTTGCTAATTTATGTGCTCAGCTTACCAGTGAGACCTTGCTAATTCATGTTCCCAGCTTACCAGTGAGACCTTGCTAATTCATGTTCTCAGCTTAACAGTGAGACCTTGCTAATTTATGTTCCCAGCTTACCAGTGAGACCTTGCTAATTCATGTTACCACCTTAACAGTGAGACCTTGCTAATTTATGTTCCCAGCTTACCAGTGAGACCTTGCTAATTCATGTTGTCACCTTAACAGTGAGACCTTGCTAATTTATGTAGCCAGCTAAACAGTGAGACCTTGCTAATTCATGTTCCTAGTTTACCAGGGAATTTGTATACTAGTTATAGCTGCTTTAATTTTGTTATTCTGTTTCTTTTCTTTCGATTATCTATAATGCTGCTTGCACCAATGTTGTGCCATGTGGATGGTTGACATAATCTTTTAGCACAGATCTAAGCAGCTTCAAATGAGTTAACCTGTTTTAATTCGTTCTGATTCGCTCGCAACCTCACTGTAGAGCCAGCTCCTTGATGACTGCAGTATCTACATTAGCAAGAAGAAAGAAAACGAATTCAGAGCGTCAGAATCGTTTTCTGCTCGGCACCATGATCAAAGCCCTCCCTCTTACTTGGAACTGTGGATGGTTGACATATTCCTTGAGAGCCTCAAAAATGTCTTCCGGGATGTGGTCCTTGTCATAGAAAATGAGACGCTGCAGGAAGTTCTCATTCATCATCATTGCCCTGGCATCCTCCCACCTAGAACAGAGCAAGCAAGCATCCACCAGGAACTTCAATCATGTTCCCCGAGACAAGGACCACCATTGCTACAGGCAACCGGATCCATCGTGGGAGGCATAACTATGCACAAACGTAAACGTTCTGAAGAGAACAGATTCTGAGTTGTTGGCAAGCGACCTGCAAAGCCCACAAGCACAAACTCCATGAGAAATTTCCAGGTGTAGAGTAAAAGCAAATGCAAGCTAGCCAAGTACACATTCTATAAATAGTGAGCCTTCCGCTATCATCGGCAACACCTCACAACCACCGAGTCATCCTTTCTCATAGCATGTGCATCTTTCTTTCTTCATTTCTTAGATCAGAGTGACCTCCATGAAAAGAACATATTACCTCCCCCTCCCCCCCCCCCCCCCAACCACCCCACTACAGAAAAAATAGGTATGACCCTGGCTAGCAGAGTGTAGGGCTGGAAGTCCCATGTACACATGGGTGGCTGCAAATGCTATCAGTCCCATGTACACATGGGTGGCTGCAAATGCTATCAGTCCCATGTACACATGGGTGGCTGCAAATGCTATCAGTCCCATGTACACATGGGTGGCTGCAAATGCTATCAGTCCCATGTACACATGGGTGGCTGCAAATGCTATCAGTCCCAAGTACACATGGGTGGCTGCAAATGCTAGCATATTACAGATTCCACCCATAACAAAAGTCAGCAGAATGGTGTTGCTGGACCTGCCGACTGATTCATATCTGGTGAATGCAGCACAGTTCATTGACTTCAACACTGTGGCTGGAGTTCTAGGCATTTTGCAACACCAAAGTAAAACCTAGCTGCCACCACCACAGGATTACAAAATATAAACAAATATTTATACATTAAAAAAAAAAAAAAAAAAAATTGGAAGAAGTGAGTCCCTGGACAGGTGCGGTCTTGGCAGGGGAAACCAGGCAGTGTGGAGCACCCTGAAGGTGGCAACTTACGTCTGAGGTGTGCCCATCATCAGGCACAGAGCGTTGGTCAGCAGCTTGACCTGCACTGGTGGGCTAGGATAGGACTTGAGCTCCTCAATATCATTGATGTGCAGGGAGTTGAGGGCCTTCTGGGCTGCGAGGTATACCGGGTTCACCTGTCACACAATCACTGCAAGTCAACGTTTGTTCGCACACCGCTGCCTGCCCGTTCTAAATTGACTGCTATAAAAAGTCTTCATCTAAAACCCAGGATGATCAGTTAGATTTGGGGGTAACATAAAAGTAAAGGTACTGTCAAGAATCTGAACATGAGCAAGACAACCCGATGGCCTATTCACAGCCGTACTTCTCAGTCTTTGACCGCATGGGATTGTCCACAGCTCACTGCTATGTTAAAAACTGAGTACAATAAGTTACCAACCTGTCTGGTTTCAGCCCTTTTACCATGTCAAACTCTGACAGTGTGCATGTCTCAGACCCATTACCATGTCAAACTCTGACAGTGTGCATGTCTCAGACCCATTACCATGTCAAACTCTGACAGTGTGCATGTCTCAGACCCCTTACCATGTCAAATTCTGACAGAGCATGCCTGTCTCAGACCCCTGACCATGTCAAATTCTGACAGAGTGCGCATGTCTCAGACCCCTTATCATGTCAAATTCTGACAGAGCGTGCCTGTCTCAGACCCCTGACCATCTCAAATTCTGACAGAGCATGCTTGTCTCAGACCCCTGACCATCTCAAATTCTGACAGAGCATGCTTGTCTCAGACCCCTGACCATCTCAAATTCTGACAGAGTGCGCATGTGTCAGACCCTAACCATGACAAATTCTGACAGGGCATGCCTGTCTCAGACCCCTTAATTACCATGTTAAATTCTGACAGAGCGTGCCTGTGTCAGACCCCTTACCATGTCGAATTCTGACAGAGCACACCTGTCTCGGTTTTTTTACCTCATCAAACTCAGACTGAGCATACCTGCTCCAGACACTCTACCTTGTTTGAATGCACCATTCCTGGGCAACTTTTTAATGTCAGTTTTTAATGAAAACTATACCAGTCATTAACTGAGTGTGTGCATGCGTCAAGACATCTGTTGAGGATGATGACTTTCTAAGGGAGGGTTGGGGATGTGTGAACCTTATGATTTTTACTTAATTTGAGAGTTTTTACGTTTTGGTTTGACAGAGAAAGCATTATTCTAGGTAATTTTAGGTTTGCTATTAGTGTATGCAGATTGAGAGAAAGGGGTGTATGTCTAAGAGTGTGTATGTGCGTGCGTTTCATGACTTAGAATTATGATGTTCTTCATTGTGTGATCAGACGACAGCTTTAATTTCCGGCTGGGATGAATAAAGTATATTGTTTTTGTTAACTTACCTTGTCAAACTCTGACTGGGCAGACTTCCTCAGCCGGTCCAGAGGTCCCTGCAGCTCCGCAATGTTCTCTTCCTGCACCTTGCACTTGTCCAGCGCCTGCCACCACACACAGCCTCACACAATGACAACGGTGCACACTGCAATGCATGCATGTGTACACACACACACACACACACACACACACACACACACACACACACACACACACACACACACATATGACACACACACACACACACATATGCATGCACACACACACACATGCACACACACACGCATGCATGCACGCATGCACGCACGCACACACACACTCACACACAGGCACATACACACGCACACACAATGATGCACACACACACACATGCATGCATACACACACACACACACACATCACACACGCAGCCACACACACACACATGCATGCATGCACACACACACACACACACATACACACAGACACACATGCATGCACGCACACACACACACACACACACTCTCTCTGTGGTGTCTGCTTGCCAGCCTGTCTCTCTCATTAACTCATCATGAAATTAAGCCAACAGAACAGCCCAAACAAAACACAACAGCAACAAAGAGGCAGACAGAGAGAGACAGAGACAGAAAGTAATAAGAACAAAATGCATGTTAGAACATGCACACATGTGTGCGCACGCATACACATATACGCCCACACGCACGTGAGCACACGCACACACACACACACAAACAATAGAGGAAGGCAACAGACCACACAGACCATGTTCCCTATAATAAACAGCGAAGGTTCATTACCTGAATGTAGTCTTGCTTCTGCTGTTCCACGAACTCCACCAGTGTGTGCACACTGTCAGTGGCCGCCTTGTGCTTGGGGGTCAGTTCTGAAACCTCACGTCGGAATTCTGCGATGCTTCCAAACGCCTCGTTGATCTTGCCCAGGGCTTGCTCATACTTGATGGCCTTTGCCTGTGGAACATACAGCAAAGACAATGACACATGCGTAAGATAGAGTAACAGGGTGGAACATACAACAAAGACAATGACACCTGCGTAAGATAGAATAACAGGGTGGCACATACAACAAAGACACTGACACCTGCGTAAGATAGAATAACAGGGTGGAACATACAACAAAGACACTGACACCTGCGTAAGATATAATAACAGGGTGGAACAAACAAACAACAAAGACACTGACACCTGCTTAAGACAGAATAACAGGGTGGAACATACAACAAAGACACTGACACCTGCGTAAGACAAAATAACAGGGTAGAACATACAACAAAGACACTGACACCTGCGTAAGACAAAATAACAGGGTAGAACATACAACAAAGACACTGACACCTGCGTAAGATAGAACAGTTGTCCTGCATAGTGAGAACAGTCCACCTGTACAGCGGGAAGAGAAAATGTCCTGCTACAAAGACAGAATCAACACACAGGACATTTCCTTAAAGAATGAAAGAGATACGATATCTTTTCCAGCAAGTGATGAAGAAAAGTCTCTACACAGAGTCCTACAAACAGCCATGCTGTTACGACAGGCAGAAGGCACAAGTGCCCATTGTTCATACCTGCTCTGACTTGGCTGTTACATCTTACTAGTGCCCACACATTGTTCATACCTGCTCTGACTTGGCTGTTACATCTTACGAGTGCCCACACATTGTTCATACCTGCTCTGACTTGGCTGTTACATCTTACTAGTGCCCACACATTGTTCATACCTGCTCTGACTTGGCTGTTACATCTTACGAGTGCCCACACATTGTTCATACCTGCTCTGACTTGGTTGTTACATCTTATTAGTGTCCACACATTGTTCATACCTGCTCTGACTTGGCTGGCTGTTAAATCTTACAAGTGCCCACACATTGTTCATACCTGCTCTGACTTGGCTGTTACATCTTACGAGTGCTCACACATTGCTCATACCTGCTCTGACTTGGCAGTCTGTTAAATCTTACAAGTGCCCAGACATTGTTCATACCTGCTCTGACTTGGCTGTCTGTTAAATCTTACAAGTGCCCAGACATTGTTCATACCTGCTCTGACTTGGCTGTCTGTTAAATCTTACAAGTGCCCAGACATTGTTCATACCTGCTCTGACTTGGCTGTCTGTTAAATCTTACAAGTGCCCAGACATTGTTCATACCTGCTCTGACTTGGCTGTCTGTGAAATCTTACAAGTGCCCAGACATTGTTCATACCTGCTCCAACTTGGATGTCTGTTAAATCTTACCTACCTAGTCAATGTTGCCACCCCTCAATCTTGCTTGCCAACTCAATGTTACCCACATTCCTGCTAATTTTGCCCACCCCTCAACCTGCTCAAATCCTGTCTTTCTACTCAGTTTTGCTTATTTACCCAACCATGCATACCCACTGGATCTAGCCCATCCGCTCAACCTTTGCTACCCACTGAATCCACCCACCCAGGCCTATCTGTTGGGTCCAGCCTGCCCACCTAACCAGGCCTATCTGTTGGGTCCAGCCCACCCACCCAACCAGGCCTATCTGTTGGGTCCAGCCCACCCACCCACCCAGGCCTATCTGTTGGGTCCAGCCCACCCACCCACCCAGGCCTATTTGTTGAGTCCACCCCACCCACCCAACCAGGCCTATCTGTTGGGTCCATCCCACCCACCCAACCAGGCCTATCTGTTGGGTCCATCCCACCCACCCAACCAGGCCTATCTGTTGGGTCCATCCCACCCACCCAACCAGGCCTATCTGTTGGGTCCATCCCACCCACCCAACCAGGCCTATCTGTTGGGTCCACCCACCCACCCAACCAGGCCTATCTGTTGGGTCCAGCCCACCCACCTAACCAGGCCTATCTGTTGGGTCCAGCCCACCCACCTAACCAGGCTTATCTGTTGGGTCCATCCCGCCCACCCAACCAGGCCTAGCTGTTGGATCCAGCCCACCCTCCCAACTTTGCTTAGCCATTAAATCTAACCCATCTACTCTACCTTACATATCCACCGAATCTAGCCCATATACACCCACCAACTCAACCCCACCTTCCCTTTCAACCAGGCCACCCTGTTCCAGCAAACCTTGCTTACCCGCTCAATCTTGCCAATGTAGGCAGCCACCACCCGGAAGAGGTGCACGAACTCCAGAAAGGTCAGCGGGGAGTAGAAGCGCAGGGGCTCCTTCTGGTGACAGAACTGTCGCTCTATGGCTGCCTTGGCCGACAGGTGGACGTAGGCCATGGCGTCGCTGGCCATCTTGATCTGCTCTTTGCGCCGGGCCAGGTTCCAAGGTACTTTCACCTGCGTGCCCGAAACAGTGTGTCCTAAGAGTCTTTGACCGTGTATTTCTCTGTAGCATCCATTGCGATCTTAGAGATAATTTTAGTGTGACAGAAATGGTAGCGCATCCACGATACTTCGCTGTTTAAGTTAAAGCGCATGCAGAATGACATAACGAACCCCATTTGCAGTGAACACCAGTGAAGTTTTGACAAGGTCACCCAGTGTGGGACAAGGTCACCTGGTGTGGGAGGCTGCTTACAGGTCATTTTTGACACATATCCATCTGCCTTCATCTAACATGCAGCTTACAGGTCACTACTGACACATATTCGCCTTCATCTAACATGCTGCTTACAGGTCACTTTTGACACATATCCATCTACCTTCATCTAACATGCTGCTTACAGGTCACTTTTGACAGATATTCATCTGCCTTCATCTAACATGCTGCTTACAGGTCACTTTTGACACATATCCATCTGTCTTCATCTCGTACACTGGCATCAAATGCATGTACTAGCTGATGTTTAGCGCACACAACCCTTGGTTGCGCCTATGTCTTTGCTACAAACACTAACACAACCAAGCCCACTGACTTTTTCACTGCAAATGTGAACATAACCAATCCTGTTTGTGTCTGCTACTAACATCAACCTAACCACTCTTAGTTGTCTTTGCAAACAATGTCAACACAACCAAATCTATTTTTCTTTGCCATAAACATCAGCATAACCAATCCTATTTGTCAAAAAATACCCAACAACATTTGCTGAAGCTACCAAACAACATCAGCATATACCAGTCTGTCACAACTTTGCTGTGGACTCACTGTGGACTCACATCCACCAAACAACGTCAGCATATACCAGTCTGTCACAACTTTGCTGTGGACTCACTGTGGACTCACATCCACCAAACAGTGTCAGCATATACCAGTCTGTCACAACTTTGCTGTGGACTCACTGTGGACTCACATCCACCAAACAGTGTCAGCATATACCAGTCTGTTACAACTTTGCTGTGGACTCACTGTGGACTCACATCCACCAAACAGTGTCAGCATATACCAGTCTGTCACAACTTTGCTGTGGACTCACTGTGGACTCACATCCACCAAACAGTGTCAGCATATACCAGTCTGTCACAACTTTGCTGTGGACTCACTGTGGACTCACATCCACCAAACAGTGTCAGCATATACCAGTCTGTCACAACTTTGCTGTGGACTCACATCCACCAAAACAACGTCAGCATATACCAGTCTGTCACAACTTTGCTGTGGACTCACTGTGGACTCACATCCACCAAACAACGTCAGCATATACCAGTCTGTCACAACTTTGCTGTGGACTCACTGTGGACTCACATCCACCAAACAACGTCAGCATATACCAGTCTGTCACAACTTTGCTGTGGACTCACTGTGGACTCACATCCACCAAACAACGTCAGCATATACCAGTCTGTCACAACTTTGCTGTGGACTCACTGTGGACTCACATCCACCAAACAGTGTCAGCATATACCAGTCTGTCACAACTTTGCTGTGGACTCACATCCACCAAACAACGTCAGCATATACCAGTCTGTCACAACTTTGCTGTGGACTCACTGTGGACTCACATCCACCAAACAACGTCAGCATATACCAGTCTGTCACAACTTTGCTGTGGACTCACTGTGGACTCACATCCACCAAACAACGTCAGCATATACCAGTCTGTCACAACTTTGCTGTGGACTCACTGTGGACTCACATCCACCAAACAACGTCAGCATATACCAGTCTGTCACAACTTTGCTGTGGACTCACATCCACCAAACAACGTCAGCATGTACCAGTCTGTCACGACTTTGCTGTGGACCATGAGACAACACCAGCATGCACTCCGGTCCAAATGCGGACTCACAGGAGACTTGTGGTCCTCCAGCCAGACGCGGGCCACGGTGGAGAAGGCGGTGAAGCCCCAGGGCTTGAAGAGGTCGATGCTGAAGGCGTTTTTCACCAGGCCCGGGCACCACCGGATCTTGTCGTGCAGCGCGCGGAAATCTGACGAGTAGCTGTTGCCTGCAAACGCAATGGACACAACTTCCGGTATGACTCAGGGAGACAGTAAAGTGACCCAAAGGAGGCATTGATGCTTGACTCAGGACTAAGAGGATGTGGTTCAAATTAAAGCACTGATCCCCCCACCCTGCAACCCAACTTCTAAGTCAGCACATGGCAAAAAGAGTGTACAGCCTCGCAGAAGCAGACAGTGTCTATTCCCGCAAATGAGATCAGATTAAAAGCTCGCAGTCCAATGCAGTCAGAGCCTAGTTAAACTAGATATTTTCACAATAACTGATAACAAATCAAACTTTTTTTTATTTACAGCAATGAAGGAAGCTCCCCACTGGCAGGAAAAACTGTTGCGAAAGTTCTAGCCAAGAAGTGAAGGAAATAAGGTGATGGTCACGCGCTGCTGGAAGGGAGGAAGAGAAGCACCTACCCTTGTAGTTGAGGCACACCACAATGTGCAGGTTCTGCCGCACACGCTTGACAAATCTCTCCAAGGCCTGTTCGATCTTGTCCACCCGCTTCGTCTGCACCCCACCCGGCATCATGTGGCCCACAATGCTCTGCAGCTCATCCTCCGAGTACAGGCCCGGCGAAGTTCCTGTCAGAACATCGCACATGAAGGTCATCAGTTCACCACAGGACCATTACAACATCAGTTTACAGCAAGACCCATTACAAATCAGTTCACCACAGGACCCATTACAACATCAATTCCCATGACATCAGTTCACCACAGGACCCATTACAACATCAATTCCCATTACATCAGTTCACCACAGGAACCCATTACAACATCAATTCACACTATATCAGTTCACCACAGGACCCATTACAACATCAATTCCCATTACATCAGTTCACCACAAGACCCATTACAACATCAATTCCCCACAGGACGATCAGAGAAATGAATAGTAAATTTTTCATAACAATGCAGGTAATAACAGTAGTGTCAGCCTGTTTAAAGCTACCATAACTCTGAAAATATACTGCCTTTTGAATACAACTAAAACCTTTCCACAAACCTTTTTTTTAGTTCAAATATTTTTTGAGGCCCCCCACGCGATTTACAATGAGATCTAACATCAACACCAATACCTTGACCAAACATGGAAATGACAACTCTATCATCCCTGCAACCTGCCAACCTCATCAGCTTTTGGAAGACTCACGTTCTTGTGCAGGACTCTTATTTCTACAGGCGCTGGTACCTGAGGTGAACCAGCAGCTGCGTTATCTACCCACCTCTGGCCATGAGAGCGGCGACATCAGGCAGGAAGTGGTCACCGAGCTCCTCATGCACCAGAAGAACAGTGGGTTTGCCGACCACGCCTGCATGGTGACAGCTCCTCTTCATGTGTTCACACACCACGCCGTAGTTGTGAACCAGTTCCCCCTGGGGTTTGGGCTCAAACAGCTGAAACAGAGCACAGTACAGGCTCATACACAGCTCTGTTGATTCACCATGTTGTAACTGTCGACCAGCTCCCCCTGCACAATACAGGATAACAAACTGACATCTCCATTGATTCACCGCACCGTAACTGTCGACCAGTTCCCCCTGGGTTTGTCTCCACATGGCATGTCACTCCTGTGCACAGCTGCCAGCACAGAGCATCAAATCACATGGTGATAATGAGATGTAATTAGCATTCTGGGTGAAAATGCCATGTTTACAAGATTCCCTAGGGTACTTTTTTCATGCGTTTTAAATGAGCTAAGACCACTTGGAAACCTTTCCCTTTATTCTCACCCTGATATAACTGACCTGGTTGAGTGGGTGTAAAAAAACAAACAAGTTATTTACTTGCCTTTAATTTTCAAAGCAAATGAACCCCTGATGAAAGGACCACCCTCTTTTAAGCACACCTTTTATTTTAATTTTAAAACTGTTTATAACTGTTCAGTGGAAAAATCCTGTGCTGGGCATTGTCCCTGGCCCTCCAACCAAAGTGGCTGACGTTAACCAGGTATTCACTGGGTATGTGGCCACTTCCCTCCAACCAAAGAGGCTGATGTTAGCCAGGTATTCACTGGTGGCTGACATTAGCCAGGCATCATTGCCGGACATTGGGTATATGGCCACTTCCCTCCATCCAAAGAGGCTGACGTTAGCCAGGTATTCACTGGTGGCTGACATTAGCCAGGCATCACTGCCGGACATTGGGTATATGGCCACTTCCCTCCAACCAAAGAGGCTGACATTAGCCAGGTATTCACTGGTGGCTGACATTAGCCAGGCATCATTGCCGGACATTGGGTATATGGCCACTTCCCTCCAACCAAAGAGACTGACATTAGCCAGGTATTCACTGAGTATGCAGCCACCTCCCCCTGGGCAAAGAGTTACCTTGCAGTGTGCGATGTAGGCAGCGAGGCGAGTCAGCGTGGCCCGACCGGTGCAGTAACTCATCCCCAGCAGCAGGGCGTGGCCCTGGGGGTGGGCCTGAAACATTCCACCACAACATTGAAATATTCCACAACACTAAAATATTCCACCATAACACTGAAACAGCCCACCACAACACTGCAACATCCACAACACTGAAATATTCCACCATAACACTGAAACATTCTTTTCCACCACAACATTGAAATATTCCACTATGACACTGAAATATTCCACCATAACACTGAAACATTCTACCCAACACTGAAACGTTCCACCACAACACTGCAATATCCACAACACTGAAATATTCCACCATATTTCTGAAACATTCTACCACAACATCAAAATATTCCACTACAACACTGAAACATTCTACCACAACACTGAAATATTCCACCACAATGCTGAAATATTCCACAACACTGAAACATTCCACCACAAAATTGAAATATTCCACCACAACACTGAAGTATTCCACAACACTGAAACACTCCAAAATAAAACTGAAATATTCCACCACAATACTGAAATATTCCACAACATCACACTGAAACATTCCACCACCCACAACACTGAAGTATTCTACCACAACACTGAAATATTCTACCATACAACACTAAAACAGTCCACCATACAACACTAAAAATTTCAATCATAAATTTGAAATATTCCACCACCCACAACACTAAAATATTTCACCACAACACTGAAACATTTCACCACAGCATAAAACATTCAACCACTCACAACACTGAAACATTCAACCGCAACAAACATCCCATCACAACACTGAAATATTCCACCATTATCACTGAAATATTCCACCATACAACAATGAAACATTCCACCACTCAACTTTGAAACATTCCACCACAGCACTGAAACATTCCACCCATCAACACTCCGACATTCCACCCATTTAACACTGAAACATTCCACCACAACACTATAACATTCAGAGCGAGGTGACACACTTACAAAAACACGACTGAGTCGAGCAGAATGGTGCACAGCCTCCGAGAAGAAGACGAGTTCAAGGCGCTGTGATGTGCAGTCATTGTACTGCGTCAGACAGGTCTGCAACGCTTCAGCGAGAAGCTCCTCGGAACTCTCAGTGTACCCTGCAACACACACATCACCCACTCTCAGCCTTCTGATCTGTCATATCACCCATTCTCCACTCCCTTTTTACCGTTCCCCACCCCCCACCCCCTCCACATCAGACCCCATAAGAACCTCTCTGGAGTCAAGCTGGCATTAGGTAAGTCTCATCCTATGGGCGTTTTATAAGGGACAAATCCAGCTCATGGTCATGGATGATCTAACGCACTGGTGGTCTGTGGTAACATGCTCACCATGGCCACGCACGCCACTGATTTTGCAGAGTCAACACTCCTGTGTCTAACTGAAGCGACACACAGCTTTGCACTTTTCTGTATCACATTGCGAACGAAATGAAGCTTGTAGCTAAACAAAAATGAATGCTGTAACTTGTACACTTTTGGAGCAATTTAAAATTAGAACTACAGCATGAGTATAGTTTTGCTGAGTATAGTTTTATTGTACAATCTGATTTTATTTTATTTTTTAATCAAAAAAATCTCTGGCCCTAGTCACTGCCTAAGAACTTCAAAAAAGAAGACAAACAGTGCTGACTCAGCCCACCTTTCTCGGCCGGCAGCCCGCGAGTCTCCGTATGACAGGTCAGGAAGTACTTGCTGAACAGAAAATCCGTCAGGTTTGGTGACGACCCTCTGACCTGCACGCATACACACACACACACACACAGAGTCATCCCCATCAACACCAATCTAAACTTGTGCAGGTACACAAAACTCTAATAATAATAATAATGGATACTTAGAGTGCCTAACCTGCACAGGCCCTGAGCACTTACACATTCTTTAAATGTTCAAGATTCAACACACACATACACACTCGCTGCACCCCTGCCCCCACACAGAGTCATATATTAATTAGGGCAATGGGACTGAAGAAAAGGTTTTTGAAAAGAGAAAGGTTTTCAAGGAAGACTCAAGAACTGACAGAAAAGTAGAATGATGGACAGAAACAGGGAACTAGTTCCAGATAACTGGAGCCTGTTAAGAGAAAGCTCGCTCTAGACCCAAACACTCTAGAATCAAACCATATGAGAACAGGAAAAATCCAGCCCACCTCCTCAATGGCCAGGAGTGGGCCAAAGTAGGCCTCCTGCTCCTTGTCTGCAATGAGCCCCGTTTTAAAGGTCACCCCTCGCTTGGCCCCGCTGGTGCGGGAACTCTGCCGCTTCAGTGTCCCAGACTGAGTGGGCCCGGTGCTGGTAGCACCACTGGCTGCAAAACAACACGGATTTCAACACAGCGCTGCCAACTTCCTGAAATTCAGGGCTTAGGACACTGTAGATCCTTCTAGATGCTACAATTAGATTTTTTCCCTTGCTCACAAGTACTCTTGTTACAAATAACAAACAACATTATCATCCCCAAACAACTCGATTTTTTTTAATGTGTGGCCATATTAGAACTTTCAAAATCTCACAGCTTCGGGAACGTATCTAACTTCTTATTCAGCAAGACATCAAGCTGACCCATTCACTGCATCTACTATCAGTTTAATGGAAACTGGCAAATAGCAGATGAAAAACACAGGTGAAAAGGCCTAGCAATGTATAAGCCAAATGTCTGCAAACTGCTTAACTATTTTAAGTCTTGATCCCCATAAGCCGGTTGGCCTAGTGGTAAGACGCTATGCCTGTAAATGGACAGACATCAGTTCGAGTCTGTAACACCTCTCCTTTCTCTCCCAAAAATGTGTTTATGGGCAGTGTCTTGTGACCTTGCCCCTCACAATTAATGAAACATCAAAATGGATCACACACCACTGTTATCTTCATGGAAAATCACTCTGATGTGCTAGCAGTATAGAATTAGGCACATCATTTCAATTGCTAGTATTCTAGTATTAGGATTATACAGCATTCAAATTATTGTTGGCCGAACATGTTCAGTCAAATCAAATGTGGTACATTAGTGCACGCTGCAACTGGTGTAAGTGATCAGTGATTGACAGACCATTGAAAACTAATTCAATTGATCAGTGACTGCCAGGCCATTAAAACAAATCAATTCCAATGAGTCTGATAGAAGAAAAAAACTAAATATGGGTTGCTTTTGTTGTTGTTGTACTTTCTTCTGCCAGAAAACAGTGTATTAACTACCTGCCATAGAAAAAAGAACCATCAATTATTATAATTTTAACATAAATAAACAAAAATATGGTCACTTTGTCAAGAAACAATACAAATGAATGCATTTTTCTTTTAATATAAATGAAATGCCAACGCATATCCACCCTGACATGACCTACGTAACTGTGCATTTATAAAACGATTACTTACTTATCAACTACATGGACTTTGCTTCAGTTGTTAAAATTTAAACAATGAGTCATCTGTTGTACTTGTAGTCATTTGACTCAGTTCTCTGAAGCTGACCATGTGTAAAGGTGCTATGAATGTTTGTATCACCTACTAATACAAAGAACATCATTATATACATGCGAAAGGCTGAAAACGATTCATTTTTACTGAGTATACAAAGGCAAACACACACAGTTGATACACAGTATACAAAGACAAAAACACATGCAGTTCACATACTATATCCAAACACAAGCACACATGCAGTTTCCATACAGTATACAAAGACAAAAACACATGCAGTTTACATACAATATACAAAAACACACATGCAGTTGACATACAGTATACAAACACATGCAGTTCCCATACAGTATACAAACACATGCAGTTTACATACAGTATACAAACACAAACACACATGCAGTTCACATACAGTATACAAAAAGAAACAAACTCACATGCAGCCCACATTACTATATACAAAGACAAACACATGCAGTTCACATACAGTATACAAAAAGAAACAAACACACATGCAGCTCACATACAGTATACAAAAAGAAACAAACACACATGCAGCTCGCATACAGTTTACAAAGACAAACACACACCGAGTTCACATACAGTAAATGAAGACAAACACACACACTCGCTGAGTCCTTATAACTAAACACCTACAGGGCAATAAAGAAGATACCAGGGGACACTGCAGTGCTGAAAAACTAGTGGTGCTTTCACAAACTGACACAGTAAAACTGAACTGCAGCACTTTCTTTCCTTTTTGACGGAATGTGTGTACAGCCAGAGCAGCTCTGGGATATCATTGGCAGGAGCTGCCACAAGTATCATTTTTGTCGCGACAAAAGTTTTGTGTTTGTCGCGACAAACGTGTTTGTCACTACGAAACACATCTTTTGTTGCGACAAAAGTGTGCTTGTCATGACAACACTTTTGTTGCAACAAAATTATGTTTGTTGGAACAGAACTTCTGTCACGACAAATATTTGGCATGACAAACGTGTTTGTTGCAGCAAAAGTTTTGTTCCGACAAGCATACTTTTGTTGTGAAAAAAATATACTTGTGGCAGCTCCTGCCAATGATACAGGGGAGGGTGGGGTCAAGGCTGGGAAGAGTGAGCCAATACTTATTCATCTCCTTGCACTTCTCCCCCCCCCTCCCACCTTCCCCCTCCTCTCGCCTGAGCTGTGACAGTGTGGATGACGAAGTTCTTTGCAAGCTCTACAAATTCACTCATTCATTCTCCTTCTTAAACAATCCGATCCTAACTAGCTTTTCAGGAGGCTGAAGAAATGGGGAAAATGTGCAACACTCTGGCTCTTGCGCTGACACAGAAGTCCAGACGCAACAGTCAGGATGGCTGAGGCAACAGGTGGGGCGTTGCAAGCAACAACAGTTACCACTGATCTAAACACAGACTTCTGTTTCAAGTGAACCAAAAAGAACAGATAACATGAGGGCCAGTCAGGGTGCTACAACTAGTACATGCAACTTATTACAACTGAACACGTACAGAGACACAATGAAACACTGGTCTAAAGCTGTGTCTTAATTGTATGTTCTTTTTGAACGTGTGTGCAAGACCGCACAGTGAGCATGAAGAGAACTGCTTCATGAAGGAGGATCGAACCAAAGACGTGTCACAAGCACTATCAACAGGAAAAGAATCTGTTTTTATCACAGCAGGTTTTCACCTGATTTCTCATCCTCTTTGTTAAAAACCAACGTCTGAAGGTTGCAAAAACAGGACTGCTAACCATTTTGTGCCCAGCAGTCTGCATGAATAACATCACAAACGAGGCTAACGTGTGTGGCAAAAGTATAAAATATGTCAAGGCAAAACCCTTTTTTGCTCTTCACTGGCAAAGAGCGAACCAACATGTCTACACCCTGAATTTAAATTTGACACAGCTTTAGAGACAGAGACATCTAGCGATGGAGACAGGGTGTAAGGCGGAGAGCAGACAACGTACCAAGACTTGACCGCTGGGACTGCAAGCCACAGTTGTTTTTGTGTTCCCAGACCTCAGTGTCCCAACTACTGCCTAACAAATCTGGCGTGGCCTTGGCAGAGTCTAGCCCAAGGAAGACGGTGCAAGAGAATAGTACATGTGAGGCAGTGAGCTACGGCAATCAACTGTGCATCACAACAATGTAAACGTGTCAACAAAAGTCAGGCAAATGTCAGCACACACACACAAAGTGTAAACTAAAGTGCATGTCCACTCGATGAACAATATGCATAAAAATAAACATTTTTACACTAACTTCCGTAGGAATATAAATATGACACACAACTGAATCTATGGATACAGAAACTAATACAGCAGACAAGAGGGTCGATAAAGAGTTCTGAAACACAAAATGCAGGGCAGGAAATACCATGCCAGTGAAACACTAAAACATTTGGCATTCAATCATACTTTGTTTAGCAAAATAGCAAAACACTAGCATTGTAATATTATGGTCAGCAAAATAAGGAAATGCTCATGATGTATTATGTTTAATGAAACAGGGAAACACTAACTGCACAATTATCATTCCTAGTGAAACACTTACTACATATCATTACTAGTGAAACACTAACCATGTACTATTGTGTTTAGTAAAACACCAGCGCACAAAATCACATTTTGTGAAACTGGGAAATATTACCAATGTAATAATTATATCTTGTGAAATGGATTAACTTGATATCTAAGTTAGTAAATATTATCAACGTTACCACTGTTTCTCTACTCAATATCAATACAAAGCATGTCAGACCAACCAAATCAAAGAATAAACATTAAGTTCACTAAACACAAATATTCCAAAAGTCAAGCAAGTGGTGAAGAAGGGAGGGAGGGAGGGGGCTTAGATCCAACTACAACTGGGGGTGTGGGTGTCAAACATAAAACACAAATACGTAAGTCAAAGACGGAAAATGCCTCAAACTGGGGAGGGTCACTCTTCAAACTTGGAAACAAATAAGAGAAGATGGACTTGTAACTTGTGTAAGAAGCTAAAATAAATGGGTGGAGAGCTGGGGTGGGGGAGTGGAGGTGTGTGTGTGTGTGTGTGGGGGGGGGGGGAGTGTATTAGAAGTACAAGCAGTCCACTGATAACAAAGCGAAGTACTGCTGTCAGTTAGTCCCAAGCCAGAAATCAAATCAGTTCAAAATAATTCACCACATTCCATGCAGAAGTGAATGAAACAAGAGTAAAACCTGTAGCCATACAAAACACAAAAGAATGATGCTGAACACAGAAGGGGGTGGGGGTGGGGGGTGGGGGGGGGGACCCAACCCACAGTGTTCAGGAGAACACCCACAGTACTGTAATTATAAACATGCAGTCCACCACCACAGCGACAGCCGTCTCATTTCTACAACATCAGTCCTGCCTTCACTGTCTCCCAACTTCATTCTCCATCTTACTGACCTAATGACTGTGAGACAGAGAGCAGTGGAAGGAAAAGAGTGGTTACTGACTAAGCACAAAGCTGCAGTATCTACATCTAAATCAACACATGGGTGCTTACCTACGTCAACAAGAGTTCGAGAGAGAAAGTCACTTAAATGGTACCCCATTTTTCCCTCCACTTGCTGCACCATACGTTCTTCAATCAGCCTCAGACTCTGTCTCCTCCTCCCTCTCGCTCACTTCAGTCCAACTACAAGTCAGTTCAAGATGACATCAAAGGGCCCTTTAAAGCTAATATGTGCTCAGTCTATGCTCTCTTTCACAAGTTTACTCACTGTTGCTTTTGAAACAGAAACAGAAAGCTGCTAAAGTTCTCCCTCTGGCATATGATTAAAAGCAGACACCCTCCCCCCCCCCCCCAACCAATCTGTTGCTATCGAAGTACTTGAAAGGCTCTTTCTCACCAAACCCTTGTGGCAGTGAAATATAGTGCAGGTACATCACTGTGCATGCAGGTGGCTATGTACATATATATATATATATACCACCCTATCTACCTTTGATTGATGATTGATGATCACTTATATAGCGCTATTCTCTGCTCTCTTGAGCAGACTCACTGCGCTCGCATGTGGTTCTACATGAGTGACAAGCTTTTTATAGCGCGTTTTTCGAATATCCACCGAAGTGTACATTACAGCGCTGGCAATATATAAGTGATCATCAATCAATCAAAAAACCCTATCTACCTCAGGCGTGTATATACACCACCTTATCTACCTCACACTTACCCATGGCAACTTTCTCTTTTCGCCTACGCTTCTTTCGTTTCTTGCCTGTTAGTACAGCCAGGAAGAGGTTAAACAAAAACAAAAACAAAACAAAACAACCGAAGGTGTATTAGTACTGCACTTTGCAAGCTGTGTTAAGCGGAGCAAAGCCATAAGTGGAGAAATGAGCATCTGCAACAATCCGCACGCACCAAAAACCTGTACCAAGAAAAGTTGGATATTTCTCATCACACAAGATGGGAGTACATTAGATCCTGGTCACCCAAGATGGGAGTGCAATGAGTACAGCTTTAGCTCCAGGTCACACAAGATGGGAGTATGAACAGTAGCATTAGGTCCAGGTCACACAGATGGGAGTATGAACAGTAGCATTAGCTCCAGGTCACACAAGATGGGAGTACAAACAGTAGCATTATCTCCAGGTCACACAAAATGGGAGTACCAACAGTACAGTGTTAGCTTCAGGTCACACAAGATGGGAGTGCCATCAGTACAGTGTTAGCTTCAGGTCATACAAGATGGGAGTACCAACAACAGCTTTAGCTCCAGGTCATACAAGATGGGAGTGCCAACAGTACAGTGTTAGCTTCAGGTCACACAAGATGGGAGTACCAACCACAGCATTAGCTTCAGGCCACACAAGATGGGAGTACCAACACAGTGTTAGCTTCATGTCACACAAGATGGGAGTACCAACAATAGTGTTAGCTTCAGGTCACACATAATGGGAGTACCAACAGTACAGTGTAAGTTTCAGGTCACACAAAAGGGGCCCTTAAAAAGGTTTTCACCACACAAGATGGGAGTACCAACAGTACAATGTCAGTTTCAGGTCACACAAATAGGAGCACTGACAGTGCATTTAGCTTCAAGTCACCCAAGATGG
The DNA here is from genome assembly GCA_018857735.1 of Alviniconcha marisindica. Taxonomy (NCBI): domain Eukaryota; kingdom Metazoa; phylum Mollusca; class Gastropoda; family Provannidae; genus Alviniconcha; species Alviniconcha marisindica. Next base: position 1,089,262 of record JABMCL010003517.1, read on the forward strand.
GACTACCGACAGAACAGTGTTAGCCTCAGGTCACACAAAATGGGAGTACCAATGGTAGTGTTAGGTTCTGGTCACACACATGGGAGTACTAACAGCACAGTGTTGGCTCCAGGTCACACAAGATGGGAGTACCAAGAGTACAGTGTTAGCTTCAGGTCACACAAGATTAGAATACCGAGAGTAGAGTGTTGGCTCCAGGTCCACAAGGTCTCAGAGTCCAAGCAAACAGTACAACTAACAACACCAAAAACATGACCACATTACAACACTGTGACAAGGAGGGAGTGGGTGAGCAGTAATCACACAAGCACATCACATCCACCCACACAGAAGCGTGCAGCACATCAAGGGTTAGGCACAACTCCGGGGGGGGGTAAAGAGAGCACACATCCAGACCCAGAACCCCAACACACAAAGAGTTTTACCCAGAGAGCCCGAGGCCAGACTCTGCTGGCTGCGAGTTTGCCTCCCCTGACCAGGCGGCAGTTTCAAAGACGGCAGCTCTCCCAGCTCTGAGGTGCAAAAAACAACGGCGACACTGTACTCAGATCACTCCCAAGCATGGCCGGTTCACCCCAACGTGGTGGTGATGCAGAGCAAGGAGTAACATCTGGCCACTGGATTCAAACCACTCCCACTCCATTTTAACCAACTTTTCCGTGATGTAATAAATTATGCTTAACCGTATGATTGTCAAAACCATTTCCTATGCAGCTATCAAACTATCCCCCCCATCCCACCCCACCCCACTGCACCCTTCCCTCCTCCCACTCTCCAAACTATGTGTTTATCAACTAAGAAAATAAACATCAACATCTCGCCTCCTTACAAAGGTTGACCCCAAAAGCTACAACTGACTATGAAACAGGTCAGAAACCAAGCTCTGCCCCTGCTGACAAGAATTTCTAGTTTCAAGCAGGCGGCCATAATGTGAGAGCCCTTTAAGTACTTGGGAACAAAAGGCTACAGAAAATGAGCCGATCGCTCAGACCACCAACCTGACATGGTGGTTGGAGTGCCCGTCTCCTCGGAAGATGTTGATTCCTCAGAGCTGTAGTCAGATGAGTCTGAATCAGGGGACTCTGCCTCTGGGCTGCCCCGTGCCGTCATCATGGTGTCCGCCGCCGACTCTGGGTCACCCATCTCCGTTTCCCCGGCCTCTGTCCCATAGTCGTCACCATCCTCTGAACCTCCCTCCGTGATGTCACCTACACAGACAAACAGGTAAGATGCACCTGAGTTTCCTCTGTGATGTCACCTGCATAGACAAACAGGTAAGATGCACCTGAGTTTCCTCTGTGATGTCACCTGCATAGACAAACAGGTAAGATGCACCCGAGTTTCCTCTGTGATGTCACCTGCATAGACAAACATGCTTGATGTACAGGACCTCCCTCTGTGGTGTCACAAACATGCTTGATGTACAGGACCTCCCTCTGTGATGTCACAAACATGCTTGATGTACAGGACCTCCCTCTGTGATGTCACAAACATGCTTGATGTACAGGACCTCCCTCTGTGGTGTCACAAACATGCTTGATGTACAATTGGTGTCACCTGCCGGACCCCCCTTGTGATGTCACAAACACGTTTTTAAAACCTCCCTCTGTGATGTCACACACCTTGAGACCCTCCCTCTGTGATGCAACAAGCCCCCAAACAGAGATGAGATTCCCCCTGTGATGTCAAAAACACAGTGTACAAGACCTCCCTCTGTGATGTCCCAAACACACTTGATGTACAAGACCTCCCTCTGTGATGTCCCAAACACACTTGATGTACAAGACCTCCCTCTGTGATGTCACAAACACACTTGATGTACAAGACCTCCCTCTGTGATGTCACAAACATGCTTGATAGACCTCCTTCTGTGGTGTCACAAACACTTGATGTACAAGACCTCCCTCTGTGATGTCACAAACATGCTTGATGTACAGGACCTCCCTCTGTGATGTCACAAACATGCTTGATGTACAGGACCTCCCTCTGTGATGTCACAAACATGCTTGATGTACAGGACCTCCCTCTGTGATGTCACAAACACCTTGATGTACAAGACCTCCCTCTGTGATGTCACAAACATGCTTGATGTACAGGACCTCCCTCTGTGATGTCACAAACATGCTTGATGTACAAGACCTCCCTCTGTGATGTCACAAACACTTGATGTACAAGACCTCCCTCTGTGATGTCACAAACACTTGATGTACAAGACCTCCCTCTGTGGTGTCACAAACATGCTTGATGTACAAGACCTCCCTCTGTGATGTCACAAATACACTTGATGTATGAGACTTCCCCCTGTGATGTCAAAAACACACTTGATGTACAAGACCTCCCTCTGTGATGTCCCAAACACACTTGATGTACAAGACCTCCCTCTGTGATGTCCCAAACACACTTGATGTACAAGACCTCCCTCTGTGATGTCACAAACACACTTGATGTACAAGACCTCCCTCTGTGATGTCACAAACATGCCTAATGTACAACTAGACCTCCTTCTGTGGTGTCACAAACACTTGATGTACAAGACCACCCTCTGTGATGTCACAAACATGCTTGATGTACAGGACCTCCCTCTGTGATGTCACAAACATGCTTGATGTACAGGACCTCCCTCTGTGATGTCACAAACATGCTTGATGTACAAGACCTCCCTCTGTGATGTCCCAAACACACTTGATGTACAAGACCTCCCTCTGTGGTGTCACAAACATGCTTGATGTACAAGACCTCCCCCTGTGATGTCACAAATACACTTGATGTATGAGACTTCCCCCTGTGATGTCAAAAACACACTTGATGTACAAGACCTCCCTCTGTGATGTCCCAAACACACTTGATGTACAAGACCTCCCTCTGTGATGTCCCAAACACACTTGATGTACAAGACCTCCCTCTGTGATGTCACAAACACACTTGATGTACAAGACCTCCCTCTGTGATGTCACAAACATGCCTAATGTACAACTAGACCTCCTTCTGTGGTGTCACAAACACTTGATGTACAAGACCACCCTCTGTGATGTCACAAACATGCTTGATGTACAGGACCTCCCTCTGTGACGTCATGAACATGCTTATTGTACTAAGCTCCCTAAGTGATGTCATAAACAGAAAGAGCGAGAGAGAGAGAAAGAGAGTGAGAAAGAGAGAAGGAAAGAGAGAGTAAAAAACAGACCCATGTCGGTGGTGCGGCCAGTGGTGGCGGCTGAGAGGGTGATGGATGTGTCCTGCGAGGGAGAGTCTGACGGCTGATGCACCTCTGTGGTTTCACTGGACAACACAGTGCTACTGGGATCCCCCTCTCCCGTCTCAGTCTCCTGAGTGATGGCGCTGTCACCCAGCGGGGTCTGTTTGGCCTCTTCCACCTTGGGTGTCTCTGTCTTCTCTTCCTCCTCGCTGTCCACGGAGCTCTCCGAGGGAGGCACAGGGGAGATGGGGGCCCGCTTCACCGGGGTTCCACGGCCCTGAACATGCAAGAGTTAACACACTCGGAGGTCAGCATGCAGATGCCTGAATGCCTGGGGACACTCCACGTACGTCCACATGCATTCGGGAAAACACTTTCCTGCATAAAATCTCACCCAGCTATGAGTGCACAGCTATAAGTTCTGGTTCAGTTTGGTTCTGCTCCATCCTGTCTCTATGAAGTCTCCCCATGCCTTTGGGAAACAGTTTTAATGTTGGTCTGATTAATGGTGGCATTTTCTCATTTTTCAAGGAACATCATCGTGTGCTTTGTCTGAGAGTGAGTCTGCTTGAAAGCAGAGAATAGTGCCATATAAAAGCGACCAACAACACAAATCGGTAGCCAGAATGCCTGGGCTAAAGCAACATGTTTGTAGTGTTGAGTCCCACGTCAGGATTGCTTTCAGCTATGGTAATCTCCGTGACAAGACAAATTCCATTATTGAAATCCCTGAGTCAAAGTGCACTTGCTGGGGTCACAGTGCAGTTGCCAGGGTAGCATGCAACATTGCACTTGCATGCATGACAGCATATCAGCTATTAACTGTACAGGTGAGGGAAAACGGAAGGCAGTTGCAAGGGTAGCATGCAACACCGCACTTGCATGCATGACAGCGTCTCAGCTATTAACTGTACAGGTGAGGGAAAACGGAAGGTTTTGGCTGAGAAAGGCTAACAACAACTGCCACCAACCTAGACTTCACAAAACTGCATTCCCTCATAAGAAAAGCTGAACCCAAACCAACCATGCACAACAATAAGCACTTTATTTCCCATCCAATGCCGTAATTAGATAAGCAGGTGTAATCATGCAATAAAGTAAAGGAATACCAGTCTTCTTCTAGTGTGTGTGTGTCAGCTTTTCTTTGTCAGCATAAAAGAGGCGTATTCACTCACGAGAGGAGGTTCTTCTGAAATGGCAGCCATCTCTGTCTTGGGGTCATCACGCGGCATGCAGAAATGCTTGATGGCCAACTCCTCAAGGACTGCGTTGAACCAACTGCGATCTGCAGACACCCACACAGAGCACAGCAGAGGTGAGCCGTGAGACTGCATGTACACTGACATGCACCGGTACACATGCATGAAGCACACTACACAGGTGAACCAACAATATGCATGTCCACACACACTGGCTCTCTCTCTCCCCCCCCCCCCCCCTCCATCCTTCTCTCTCTCTCCCAACCCCTCCCCTTCTCTCATACATGCACATCAGACATGCACATACCAAACTACGCTGCTTTAATTAAAGTCACCCAAAAGACTCAATCTTAAAACCCAATGTTTCAAAAGTCTTTGCCATGTCCACCTGACAGCCAAGAAGCAAGAACATCACCCTCTAACTGACCTTCATCAGAGATGAGGCGATCGCCAAAATTGCGTGTGCACTCGTGGCACCACAGCTGTGCGACGACTTTCATCATAGGCGCTGACACTCCAGGCTCCAGCTTTCCCGTCTGACCGCTTATTATGTGTGCCCTCATCGAGTCCTGCGACGTTGAGCGCCCAAAACCTCTCCCTGTAAGGACACCAGGGGTAACAAACATTAAAGACGAGTCCAAGAAGAAGTCTGCAACAACAGCCCAGAGAAACCTACATGAATACACACATAAATGTGATTTTTAAAATTTCCTTTGTTCAGTTTGGTTCAGCTCAAGGTAATATTCAAGGTTATATACTGACTAGGAAAAACAATATGTGCTCCATCCTGTCTCTGAATCTCCAGGCCAAAGGTGAAACCACCACATGATCAGTGGAAAAAGGTGGAAAGCTGGGCACCCCTGGAGTCCATTGTGTTACCTGCAGTGGATAAAAATTGGTGGAAGCTAAAACAGGCACAACACTTACTGGTGTACATCATGTTACCTGCAGTGGATAAAAACTGGTGGAGGCTAAAACAGGGACCACACTTACTGGTGTACATTGTGTTACCTGCAGTGGATAAAAACTGGTGGAGGCAAAAACACCACACTTACTGGTGTACATTCGTGGTACCTGCAGTGGATAAAAACTGGTGGAGGCAAAAACAGGGACCACACTTACTGGTGTACATCGTGTTACCTGCAGTGGATAAAAACTGGTGGAGGCAAAAACACCACACTTACTGGCTTCTTCCCTCTCGGCCTTTTTCTTGGTGCGCATTTTGCGGATGCGGGACCGTGGGGACATGAGGAGGATGCCCTGCACCACCCTGGCCACGTCGTGAAGGGAGAAGACGTAGTGGGCATGGACTGGCGTCGGCCGAAGCCTCTCCTTCACAGTGTGGTACAGCTCCAGCAAGCCCAGCGTCAGCGCCTGTCACAGTCAGTACAGCAAGACTTCAGGGCAAGAGGCAAACAGTTCCAGCAGCGGCCTCTGACAGCCAGTACACCACAGCTTCAGGACAACAGTCTCTACTTCACTGTGTGGTACTGACCTAGCAAGCCTACCCACCCAGCTTTAGTGTCTGACAGTCAGTACAAGCCTTCCGGGCAACAGGCAAACAGTTCCAGAACTGGTGTCTGACAGCCAGTACAAGACTTCAGGGCAACAGGCAAACAGTTCCAGCACTAGATCTAGCAAGCTTAATCATTAATGCTAGTGCCTGACACACACAGTCAGGGCAACAAAACTTCAAGATTGCAGACAACCACTTCAAACTCATGGTGGTGTTCCACAGAGTACACAGGGAATGACTGATCCATACACAACTCCAGTGACACTCACCCTGGCAAACTCATGGTGTTCCACAGAGTACACAGGGAATTACTGAACACCCTGGCAAACTCATGGTGGTGTTCCACAGAGTACACAGGGAATTACTGAACACCCTGGCAAACTCATGGTGGTGTTCCACAGAGTACACAGGGAATTACTGAACACCCTGGCAAACTCATGGTGGTGTTCCACAGAGTACACAGGGAATTACTGAACACCCTGGCAAACTCATGGTGGTGTTCCACAGAGTACACAAGGAATTACTGAACCATACACATCTCCAGTGACACTAAACCTGGCACCCTCATGGTGGTGTTCCACAGAATACACAGAGAATGACTGAACCACACACAATTCCAGTGACACTTAACCTGACAAACTCATGGTGGTGTTCCACAGAGTACACAAGGAATTACTGAACACCCTGGCAAACTCATGGTGGTGTTCCACAGAGTACACAGAGAATGACTGAACCATACACAATTCCAGTGACACTTAACCTGGCAAACTCATGGTGGTGCTCCACAGAGTACACAGCGAATTACTGAACCATACCACATGCAACTCCAGGGACACTCACCCTGGAAAACTCATGGTGGTGTTCCACAGAGTATGTGGGGAACTCCTCCAGCCAGCTGTGGAGTGGGCGGGAGTAGAGGGTCAGCAGACTGTCCATGTTGGGGCTGAAGACCGTCACGTTGACAAACTGACGCAGCACGCGGCCCGACAACAGCTGGCTGGCCTTGCCCAGACCCGAACCTGGCACAGCGCAGCAACAAGCAACATGTATGGACCGCTGGTTTTCTGAACTCTACAATACCAAACACATTAGATATGAGAATCTTTTTTTTCTTTTTTTTTCTTTCAAGTTTCATTGTTTATTCAATCAATAATCTGACATTTGCTCGAACTACACAGAAACATGTACAACACTGTAATAAGAATAGGACTAGACTAGATGAGTCTGTACACACTCTCCACACACACGTTTACATTTTGATCAAGCTTGCACTTATTACCATTAGTCACATAATGTATCATACATAGTAACAACACATGAATGTGCATACACCCCCCTCTCCCACCTCTACCCCCACTCACACACACACACATATGCACAACACACACATGCACATGCATAACACACACACACACACACACACACATATGCACAACACACACATCCACAACACACACACACACACACCACACACACACACACACACACACACACACACACACACACACACACACACACACACATTCCCAAATACCTAGTGAGGTAAATACATTAAAAAAGATAACAATACAGTACCTCCAATGTTTGAAAGTTGTTTAATACTAACTATACAAAAAACATTACCCAGCACGCATACTGATCAATCCATGTACTAATACCAAAACTGATAATAAAAAGAAATCAAGCCAGTGTTCAGTTACACTGCGGTAAGCAGCAGATGGACTGTATACAGCAGTCACTTCCACCAGAAAGACAGAAGGTCCTGCTGGATTCCCATTCCTACCTGGCGCTGTGGGAAGCGTGGAGGCAGCGATGAAGGAGGCCTCCTGCATTTCCTGGAAGACCTGGCGCTGGTGGTCGTACACACAGCCGCTGCTCAGCATGTTGCGCAACAGCTCCACAGGGGGCTGGTAACCTGCACAAAGCAACGTCACACTTAACATCACTGGTAACCTGCACACAGCAACGTCACACTTAACATCACTGGTAACCTGCACGCACAGCAACATCACACTTAACATCACTGGTAACATGCACGCACAGCAACGTCACATTTAACATCACTGGTAACCTGCACACAGCAACGTCACACTTAACATCACTGGTAACATGCACGCACAGCAACGTCACACTTAACATCACTGGTAACATGCACGCACAGCAACACACACAGCAACGTCACACTTAACATCACTGGTAACATGCACGCACAGCAACGTCACACTTAACATCACTGGTAACCTACACACAGCAACGTCACACTTAACATCACTGGTAACCTGCACACACAGCAACATCACACTTAACATCACTGGTAACCTGCACACACAGCAAAACACACAGCAACATCACACTTAACATCACTGGTAACATGCACACACAGCAACATACACAGCAACGCCACACTTAACATCACTGGTAACCTGCACACACAGCAACACACAGCAATGTCACATCTAACATCACTGGTAACATGCACGCACAGCAACACACACAGCAATGTCACACTTAACATCACTGGTAACATGCACGCACAGCAACACACACAGCAATGTCACATCTAACATCACTGGTATCACGCACACACAGCAATGTCACATCTAACATCACTGGTAACATGCACACAGCAACGTCACACTTAACATTAAATCACTGGTAGCCTGCACACACAGCAATGTCACACACAACAATGTCACACTTAATCAAATCAAACCACTGGTAACCTGCACACACAGCAACGTCACACTTAACATTAAATCACTGGTAGCCTGCACACACAGCAATGTCACACACAACAATGTCACACTTAATCAAATCAAACCACTGGTAACCTGCACACACAGCAACATCACACTTAACATTAAACCACTGGTAGCCTGCACACACAACAATGTCACACTTAATCAAATCAAACCACTGGTAACCTGCACACACAGCAACGTCACACTTAACATTAAACCACTGGTAGCCTGCACACACAACAACATCACACTTAACCAAATCAAACCACTGGTAACCTGAAACATGGAATGATTTTTCTGCAAACCTGGCCCTGCGGACACACCCAAACATCACTTCCCCAACACCCTCACCCACAAAGAACATCAACAGACACCAGGCAGCAGCCCACCCACCTCCCACTGTGGGCGCCATGCTGAGATCGTCGATGAAGAACAGGTGGCTCTGCTTGGCCTGGCTCCCGGCTCCCCCGGCTCCTGGCCCCGGCATGACGCCCATGGCCCGGCTTTGGATCTCCAGGATGTGTCCGATGATGGAGGTCTGCAGCCTGGCGGCGGTGAGGCCGTGCGACATGGTGACGGTGGAGGAGGTGTGCTTGGGCAGCACCAGCTGCTGGATGAGGGATGTCTTGCCCACCCCGGGTGCGCCCGCCAGAAGGACCGGGTGGTGGTTGGACACCAGCAGGTCCAGGAGGAAGTTGTAGCGTTCCACCTGAGGATGGGCATGGCAACACACCTCCAGTTAATTCTGGACTCTGCGCAGGCCGTACGCTGGCCCACGCTTGAAGGCAGTGCAGGAGTTGAGACACCTGCGCTTGCACACATGTGACTATCGTGTTGCTTCTTTTCTCAAAATGTAAAAAGAACGTTCTAGTAGCCCAACAGAAGACGGAAAGATGAACATAAAACTCGAACAAGCAAAGACTTAAAAATACAGGAAACTTGCTGATGATAAGCTGGATAGACTTTTGTATGAGATATACACATTTACAATATTAAACATCCCCCCCCCCCCACACACACAAACCACTGCTCTGATAACACATACACACACATATACACAAACCACTGCTCTAGTAACACACAACATACACACACACCACTGCTCTAATAACACACACACAGGCACAGGCACCGGCACACACACACACCATTGCTCTGAAAACACACACACACACAAACCACTGCTCTAATAACACACACACACACATGCGCACACACACACGCACGCACGCACGCACGCACGCACGCACGCACACACCACCACCACCAGTTTCTTACATCTGGAGTGAGGAAAAAGGAGCCGCCAATGGCTTTGATCTTGTCCTGCTGGCGGTCAGACCATCTGACAAACGACCCCGAGCTCTCATCCACGAAGTAGTCAAAGACCTGGCCCCAAACAGGTATACGCACAGAGTGCATGGCGCGGTAGAGCATGTCATGCGCAAACTTGCTGAAGCGATCCTTGAACCTACACACAAGTTCAAACAAGGTCAACATGATGATGTGAGCAGTGGAATACCAGTTCATCCCGGAATGGACTCACCGGGCTGAGCGGGTCAACACTCCTCAAGGGGAAAGGATCTGGAGGAATCAAATTTAGGGTTTGTATCAATCTTCCCCAAATGTCCCCCCCCCCCCCCCCCCCCCCCCACACACACACACATCACAAACACTGAAGACCATTATTTTCCAAATTTAGAGAGAAGTTTGATATGTCATACAGTCACCTTTAACTCACCACGTGTGATACATGTACACCCTTCAAACTTTACAGCTGAGGTGCCAAGGTATTACCATTTTCATGATTATCATTTCTATCAGTCAAAGTATGAAACTGTCCACTGGCCATTCTGGGAAAGTCAGGGAACTGTTGCCCTTCCAGTTGGACAGAAGGTCAAAATTCACAAACTTTCAAAGACTGTAGCTGAATTTTTCATTTTTCACACAGACTTTCAAGATCTTGAAAAAGGCAGATCATTTCCCATGAACTTTTAAAGACCGTACGAACTCTGTTATTTCCTCTTTCTTGGCTTGCTTTGGGCAAGGGGGCTGAGGACTGTGGGTGTAGCTTGCTTTGGGTGGGGAGGGCTGAGGGAAGCACTGTGGGTGGGTGAGGGGGATTGAGGGGAGCACTGTGGGTGGGTGAGGGGGATTGAGGGAAGCACTGTGGGTGGGTGAGGGGGATTGAGGGGAGCACTGTGGGTGGGTGAGGGGGATTGAGGGGAGCACTGTGGGTGGGTGAGGGGGACTGAGGGGAGCACTGTGGGTGGGTGAGGGGGACTGAGGGGAGCACTGTGGGTGGGTGAGGGGGACTGAGGGAAGCACTGTGGGTGGTGGGTGGGTGAGGGGGCTGAGGGAAGCACTGTGGGTGGTGGGTGGGTGAGGGGGCTGAGGGAAGCACTGTGGGTGGTGGGTGGGTAAGGGGGCTGAGGGAAGCACTGTGGGTGGTGGGTGGGTAGGGGACTGAGGGAGCACTGTGGGTGGGTGAGGGGACTGACGGAGCACTGTGGATGGGTGAGGGGGACTGACGGGAGCACTGTGGGTGGGTGAGGGGGACTGATGGAGCACTGTGGGTGGGTGAGGGGGCTGAGGGAAGCAATGTGGGTGGGTGAGGGGGGTGAAGGAAGCACTGTGGGTGGGTGAGGGGGATGAGGAAGCACTGTGGGTGGGTGAGGGGGATGAAGGAAGCACTTGTGGGGGGTGAGGGGGATGAGGAAGCACTGTGGGGGGGTGAGGGGGATGAGGGAAGCATGTGGGTGGTGGGTGGGTGAGGGGGATGAGGGAAGCACTGTGGGTGGTGGGTGGGTGAGGGGATGAGGGAAGCACCGTGGGTGGTGGGTGGGTGAGGGGGTGAGGGAAGCACCGTGGGTGGTGGGTGGGTGAGGGGGATGAGGGAAGCAGTGTGGGTGGTGGGTGGGTGGAGGGGATGACGGAAGCACTGTGGGTGGTGGGTGGGTGAGGGGATGAGGGAAGCACTGTGGGTGGTGGGTGGGTGAGGGGGATGAGGGAAGCACCGTGGGTGGTGGGTGGGTGAGGGGGATGAGGGAAGCACTGTGGGTGGTGGGTGGGTAAGGGGGATGAGGGAAGCAGTGTGGGTGGTGGGTGGGTGAAGGGGATGACAGAAGCACTGTGGGTGGTGGGTGGGTGAAGGGGATGAGGGAAGCACTGTGGGTGGTGGGTGGGTGAGGGGGATGAGGGAAGCACTGTGGGTGGGCGAGGGGGTGAGGGGGCTGAGGGAAGCAGTGTGGGTGCAGCACTGACCTGTCATGCAGGTGGCCCCCAAAACCCCACACGTAGGCGAAGGCAAACATGCCCTTCAGGATGTCCATGTAGTGTGGGATGAAGGACTCGATGTTGGAGCTGTTGGTTAGCCGGCTGGCCATCTGGCGTGAGGCAACGCCATCAGCAGTCATGCCACGACCATTCGTGTCTAGATGGAAAGTACATGTACATTATCAACAATGCAAAGAGCTCTGTCTGTGTGTCTCATGTTCATCACAATCAGCATGTACATCTGTCTGTCTCTCTCCAAAGTAAACGTTTGTCCAGATGATGACCTTTTAGAATCTTAGCATGAGCAAAACAAACACAAAGGCAAAAGAGTGCTGTAACAGTTAATATTCATCCTCATCACATGAGAAAACCAACCCCCCCCCCTTCTTTTTTTCCCCTTCACTTTCTTTACAAGAAAAACAAAACGAACATGAGTAAACAAACAAACAATTACAGCAGCACAACAGACAATAATGGAATACAGCACAGCCATAGATATATAGAACTGAACATCAAGCTATCATCTTCACGTGGACAAAGGTACATGCTTTGGTTGGTGGGGTAAAGACAGAAGAGAAAGAGACAGGGACAGGCAGAGACAGGTAGACAAAGAGAGAAGGAAAGAGAGAGAGATAGAGAGACAGACAGACTGGCAGACCGAAAGAGAGGGGAAGGGTCTTCCCTCATCTTACCATCGCTCTCATCCATCCGAGCTTTTTTCTCCATCTCTTCTCGCAGCACCACTTTGTCCAGCAGCGCAGAGAAGATCTTCAGAAAAGCGTTGACCTCCATCACGCCACTGACCACTGCATTGAGGGCAACATTGTGGGACCCAGTTTCCGTCAGCAAGGCAGTGCAACAATCTGTGCCGATGAACTTCAAGGTTGGGGGGAACACTTCCTGTATCAGGTCATCCAAGATTCTCAAGCTGAAAACAGAACACAGACCCAAACCGGAACATTAGTGTATTGCGTTGCTCTATCTCCCTCCCTCCTTTCCTCTCCACACCTGTCTCTCCTCCTTTCTCTCCCTCTCAATGCCCCTCTCCCTCCTGTCTCTCATTCCCTTCTCCCTCTGCTTCCCTCTCTATTTCCCTCTCCCTCTCAATCCCCATCTCCCCCCTGTCTCTCATTCCCTTACCTCTCTCCCTCTGCCTCCCTCTCTATTTCCCTCTCCCTCTCAATCCCCATCTCCCTCCTGTCTCTCATTCCCTTACCTCTCTCCCTCTGCCTCCCTCTCTATTTCCCTCTCCCTCTCAATCCCCATCTCCCCCCTGTCTCTCATTCCCTTACCTCTCTCCCTCTGCCTCCCTCTCTATTTCCCTCTCCCTCTCAATCCCCATCTCCCTCCTTCTCTCATTCCCTTACCTCTCTCCCTCTGCCTCCCTCTCTATTTCCCTCTCCCTCTCAATCCCCATCTCCCTCCTGTCTCTCATTCCCTTACCTCTCTCCCTCTGCCTCCCTCTCTATTTCCCTCTCCCTCTCAATCTCCATCTCCCTCCTGTCTCTCATTCCCTTCCCCTCCTCTCCCTCTGCCTCCCTCTCTATTTCCCTCTCCCTCTCCCTCCCCATCTCCCTCCTGTCTCTCATTCCCTTACCTCTCTCCCTCTGCCTCCCTCTCTATTTCCCTCTCCCTCTCAATCCCCATCTCCTTCCTGTCTCTCATTCCCTTCCTCTCCTCTCCCTCTGCCTCCCTCTCTACTTCCCTCTCCCTCTCAATCCCCATCTCCCTCCTGTCTCTCATTCCCTTCCCCTCCTCTGCCTCTGCCTCCCTCTCTACTTCCCTCTCCCTCTCAATCCCCATCTCCCTCCTGTCTCTCATTCCCTTCCCCTCCTCTGCCTCCCTCTCTACTTCCCTTTCCCTCTCAATCCCCATCTCCCTCCTGTCTCTCATTCCCTTCCCCTCCTCTGCCTCCCTTTTCCCCTCCCTCTCAATCCCCATCTCCCTCCTGTCTCTCATTCCCTTACCTCTCTCCCTCTGCCTCCCTCCCTATTTCCCCCTCCCTCTCAATCCCCATCTCCCTCCTGTCTCTCATTCCCTTCCCCTCCTCTCCCTCACCTATGCTTTCCAGTGAGTTGTATTTCTCTACTGATCACTGAAAATGCACAAGCAACTGCATCACATTTCTTTGGAAATGAAGTATATTCTACATGAAGACTGTTGCATCACAGTTATCAAGATTGCTTCCCCTGCGATTGACTTGTTACTGAGTCTAGCCCCATATCATACCTGCCCGCAGTGAGGAGCCAGCGAGCCTTGGCGGTCTGTTTCCAGGTGTGGTACAGGGCACTCCAGTTCATTGTCGTCTCCCCGCAATGCACCACAGTGCAGCGGGACACGGCTGAGGGAGAGGCGTTGCTCAGGGAGCCCGTCTCGAAGATCAGTGACGTCGTGTCTGTGGAAAAATCGTTACTAAGGACCTATGTCTTCTGGTTTATCACTTTGATCATTCTTTAAGTTCATCAAAAAGACAATTTCATTTGTTGTTAACATGCTTCCAGAAACTTGTAACTAGAAACTACTTATAAAATTTAAAACAGTGGTTTTAATTACATCTAGCCCTACCTGAAATATTACCTACCCATTAATTTCAACCCAGTACAAAAATGCCTCAAAAGCAAGATGTGCTAACAATTTTGCAAATAATCAGCACCCTCAGCAGAATTCCTTCCCTATTAGTCAGAACTAACACTGTAACAGGTTCCCTTAGCACACACACACACACACGGGTGTGCGCACATGCACACACCCATGCACACACACACACACTACAATCCAAGAGTGAGGTGACACACCTTTAAGCTGGATCCCCTTCATATTAGCCAGAACTATCACCCCACACTAGCACACACACTACAATAAAAGAATGAGGTGACACACCTTTAAGCTGCATTCCCTCCCCGTTAGCCAGAACTATCACCCCACACTAACACACACCCACCAGATTAAAAGAGTGAGATGACACACCTTTAAGCTGGATCCCTTCCCCATTAGCCAGAACTATCACCCCACACTAGCAGTAGCACACACACACACACCACAGTAAAACAGTGACATGACGCACCTTTCAGCTGGATCCCCTCCCCGTTAGCCAGGGCCAGGCGGTGCTCCCCGTCATACAGCGTCTTCATGCCCTCCGTCCAGGCGGGGTCAAGGTCACCATCCAGGATGAGCCAGCGCAGCAGGATGGAGGGGAGGTCGGTGGGCTGCTTCTTGTCACGCCGCTCGGAGCTGTGCAGGTTATCCATGTAGGTCTTGTTGGCCAGCCACATGAAGAAGGAGTCCTGCGCGATCTTTCCCAGCAGCCCGCCGCGCCAGATGCCATCCGTGAAGTGACCCAGCAGCTGCAGGGTCACACAAAGGTCAAGTTTAAACAACCAGCGTCTCATTCTCTCTCTCTCCTCCGACTTCGGTGCCTGGATATCACGGGAACTATCAAGGGTGCAGTACACTGTCTTTTTTTGGTTCCCCCCTCTAACCTGGGAACTAGCTAAATACTGCAATTCAGCCGATTAAAAACCACGGAAACACTTCCTCCAACACGTGAAGTACCCGCAGGATTATCAGATGTTCTGGTTATCAACCCAAAGCACTAATCCAGCAAGAAGCACAAAGAAAACAACATGATGCAAAAGAAAACAAGCATGCACAGACGCACACAGACCCACAAAATAAAAACAGATCAGGAGACGATAGAGACACACAACGCGAGTCCTGTCTTCAGAGCTCAGGAGCTGTGTGAAAGTCGACGTGGCCGTCCCGGGCTCCCGTCCCTAACAAGCCTACGGTTTCTGTGGAACGCTCAACCAACCGGTTCTACCTGAAGGTATAGCCATTCTGTGTCTTTTCTGCAGCAGCATCTGACGCTGCGCTGCCGTATGGCTCTTCTCTGGTGCAACCCACCAGCGGCACCAGAGTGTAGGATGCAGTCTCTCATAGAATCGGTGGCGCAGAGCAAGAGCACTCACTCTCAAAAGCCAAGCGCAGAGCCAGAGTATACTCACTCTCAAAAGCCAAAGTTAACAAAGATCGAGCGTGGTCATCAAATGGATGGGCGACCATTACGTGCTAGGCTTTGCGCTCACTCTGGAGTCAAACTCTGTACAGACTCTATAAAAATCCTTCGGATGAGATGATAAACTGAGGTCTCCCACGTGCAAAAAGATCACACGCGCACGTTAAAGATCCTGCAGTCCATGTCAGAGCTCAGTGGATTATGGAAACGTCAAAATAACCCAGCGCTAAAAGTGTCAGAGCCTTCAGAATGTTGAAGTTGGACATGCACTGTATGGAAGAGGAAGAACCCCCTGGCCTGACAGACAGCACAACCATGAGAAAAGCATCAACAGACCTCCTTGGGGTCCATGGCAGTGGGCGTGATGCGAACCACGTCCACTTTGGGGTAGTCGGCCACCTCCTTGGGCCGCAGGGCCTTGCGGGTCTCCTCTGCCTGGCTCTGGATGTTCTTCGTCATGGCGATGTTCTGCTTCATCTGCCGCAGCTTCTTCAGTCCTGATGATGCCTTGGGCTTCAGGTCTTCATCGATGCCCCTCAGAAACTGTGGGCAGGTGGAGATTTGTTAGCGTCGCTGGGAGGCTGGTGTATGCGTGTGTGCGTGAGTGTGTGTGCACATGTATGTATGGAATGGCGCACGCGCACACACACACACACACACACACAAACACACATTGTGCATGCATGCACATGCACACACACACACACACACACACACGCACACACACACATTGTGCATGCATGCACATGCACACACACACACACACACACACACACACACACACACACATTATATACAGATACACATACTTTATGCCTGTTATTAGTATGTGTTTTGTTCCCACCACTCTGATGATGCTCACACTCTATTAGAATATAGGATACTTTGTAGGATATAATATGACACGGGAATTAAACAGAACACAAAGCATTGGAGGACATGGAAACCTTTAAAAAAAGAAAGATCAATTATGCTACCAATGCATACACATCATCATCATCACCATCACCATCACCATCATAATATAATGATACATTATACAGTACTTAACTCAGAAGAGCTCTTTTTTAACAGCTAAAATATTGGCACTATTATACACTGTTCACATACTTTGTGTACCTCAGCCTTTTTACATCTGAAACAGTTGTCCCACTATACACTATTCACACACTGTTTCAGTAACTCAGCCTTTTTACATCTGAAACAGCTGTCCCACTACACACTATTCACACACTGTTTCAATAACTCAGCCTTTTTACATCTGAAAGAGATGTCCCACTACACACTATTCACACACTGTTTCAGTATCTGAGCCTTTTTACATCTGAAAGAGATGTCCCGCTACACACTTTTCACACACTGTTTCAGTACCTCAGCCTTTTTACATCTGAAACAGCTGTCCCACTACACACTATTCACACACTGTTTCAGTACCTCAGCCTTTTTACATCTGAAACAGTTGTCCCACTACACACTATTCACACACTGTTTCAGTATCTCAGCCTTTTTACATCTGAAAGAGATATCCCGCTACACACTATTCACACACTGTTTCAGTATCTCAGCCTTTTTACATCTGAAAGAGATGTCCCGCTACACACTATTCACACACTGTTTCAGATCCTCAGCCTTTTTACATCTGAAAGAGATGTCCCGCTACACACTATTCACACACTGTTTCAGTACCTCAGCCTTTTTACATCTGAAAGAGATGTCCCACTACACACTATTCACACACTGTTTCAGATCCTCAGCCTTTTTACATCTGAAAGAGATGTCCCACTACACACTATTCACACACTGTTTCAGATCCTCAGCCTTTTTACATCTGAAAGAGATGTCCCGCTACACACTATTCACACACTGTTTCAGATCCTCAGCCTTTTAGGGCTGAAGCAGCGGCCCCAGTACATGGTGATTTGATGCTGGTGCTGTGCCTCAGACTTCTAAGTTCTACAGCCCAAACAGTTTCATCAACACATACATGGATGCCATTTGTACCGTTCCTTTGCTGCAGCCCTGTCATGCATCTCTTCCATCTCAAAACGCCTTAAAAAAGTTAAAGGGAAGATACATATACACAGTGTTTTTTCTCCCAGATTTCTGGTCCTGCTTGTTAAAAATCATGCTTGAAAGTCAGGAAAATATGACTGCGCGTACTGTGAGTGTGGCCATTTGGTGCTCATCAGTCTGTGTCAACAACATCATAAATAATCCCAGTATGTAATTCAAAGTGTCAAAAATGTTTGTCATTTTTCACTGGCAAAGAGCCAATCAAATGGCTGTGCTTAGAGGAGGTCAAATTCAAAGCAAAAAGTACTTCTTTTGTATAAATATTAAAAGAACAACCAAATGAAGCATACAGGTCAAACTATTTGTATATATGTTTTGTTTCCAGGCCAATTCTGGTCTCTGGTTCGGTTGCCCTTTAATAATAATATGTATCATTTACACCACAACCCAAATACATAGCTCAAACGTACAATCAAGGTTTATACTGAACTCTGTTTAGTATATATATATATTCACACCAATGTATTTACATAAAGCATGGTATAGCAGCCACAAACAGAAGCCTCTTTTCACGCCACAAGACCAGTTGTAAACTAATTCCTAGCTACCTGGCTCTCCACACACACAACAATAACACCATCAGTGTTATGGTGTTGTGTGGCATTACGCTGGCCATCTGAAGGCAGGTTTGAGGCCGCACATTAGCGGCAGAGCTGGTCACAGTATCAATTCAGCTGAACGGCAGTAAGTATGACAGCTGGGGTTGCAAAACGTATTAACAGGGTTAGCACAGTTTTCAAGCCAATTAAACAGTTGTAGCTGTTACTGTTGTATTTTCGTTTCAATCCTCAAACGGAGAGGACTGCACGAAACACACAGGGGGACAGAGAGCTCAAACGCACAAATTTTAATATTCAAGGATAGCAGGGAGGGTGGGGCAGACAGAAAGAGAGAGAGTGCTCAAACACAGAAATTTAATCCTCAAGGATAGTAGGGAGAGGGACAGAGAGAGACAGAGAGGGACACACACACGGGGGGGGGGGGGGGGGGGGGGGGCACAAGAGAGAGATAACTTGAAAACTTTAATCCTCAAGGATAGTATGGAGAGAGAGAGAGAGAGGGAGAGAAAGAGAGAGAGAGAGGAGAGAGAGAGAGAGAGAGAGAGAGAGAGAGAGAGAGAGAGAGAGAGAGAGAGAAAATCACACCCCATCATCTGAAGAAAAGGTTGGGAGGTGGGGATGGGGTGGGGATGGGGGGGAGGGGGTGGGGGGGGGGGGGGGGGAAGATCATCACACACTGTAAGACCACAACCAGTTTACAGAGAGAAGCGGATGTGTATTGACACTGGGGAGATGCCAGGATACAGGGAAGAATACAGCTTTGTTAAATACTTGACACGGGAGGAAATAAGGCTTCAAACAAAACATTGCCTAATCTAAAAGAAGCCAACACACAGCTTCTGAAAATGAAAATGAAAATGAAAATTTCACTCCACAAAAGCAGCCAGTGTTTAGCTGTAGCATCACAACACACCCAGCAAGGCAGAGCGGCCAAAGACAAACTGTCTAAATGACATACAGCCTTTTTTTCCAAGGCAGAAATATAGCCTTCAAAGTTCAAACAGGCATCAGGGGTCCAATGCATGAAACGAGACTATACTAGAAGTTTCAACCTAAATCCAAAGTTTGAGACTATAGCACATAGGTTGCAATGCACGAGTCCCAACTAAACGTAGTTCCGACCTATGCAAGCGACTAAAGCTGTTGAAATCTACGCTACCTCTGAAGCTGGCATAAATGGCATATTTTCAACCTACACAGCGGAAAAAGATGGCTGCATACGTGTTTATGTGATGTTGTGCAATGTGGAGAGAGAGGGTATTTCCAGACCACATGCATCCCTTAGAAGAATACAGTGACAACATAGTGTATAAAAAGTTCCAGTCCACTGGCAATTCATATTTGACCTGGCCGAAAAACAAAGGCTACAGACTGAAAAAGCATGTTGCTATAATCAGGACTACCGATGACAAAGCATCGGGATGTAAACAAATACAGACAAAAAGAAAAACGCAAAATGGCTGCCCTAATCAGGTAAGCTAACAGCTGGTACGAAATGGCCAAAGATAAAAAAAGAATGTATGGTGGAAAGAAAAGAAAACAAACCTTTCTGAAAAGAAAGACGAGGCAAGAAATGGCAGTGAGCAATGTGACAAAGGCTGGATACAGATAATCCACGTACACGATGCAACCCACTTCGCAGTGACAACACTGCAGAGCGGCAGACGCTCACGAACTACCCCACGCAAGGAAAGACTGAGCAGTCTCATTAAGCCTTGAGACTGCCCCCTTCACTTGTTGTACTCGAATATCGCAAAAGAACGATACAACTCGAGAAACAAAAGGACAAGCAACAAGAAAACAACAACAAGAAAACAGTGAATGGCAAGAAGCTATCACTACTAACCTAACCCCAAACCCTAACCCAGGGAGGCCATGAAATCGCTAGTCTATTGAACAGAATGAACAAAACTTTTTATGTTTAAATATGATGAAACAAACAAGGAAAAGTTTGGGAAAAATTAAAACGCCCAATAAAAGGCAGGCTTCCTGATGAGGTCTAGCCTGTTGTCAAAGCTATGGCAAACACAACAAAAAAGACCGAAATGCCATGCACCTAACAAGGCTCGAGAAAGATGGAATGACAAGGGGAAATAAACAATGGCCCAACTGCTGGCAATGGTGTCGGAGCGTCATCCATGCAGATTCAAACTGGAATTTTTTCAAAGTCGGTTAACCTGTGAACAACCCTACAAACTAAATATCTATTGGTGCCTGCACAGTGGCTGGGATTCCCTCAGCTAAATATAGTATACTCATCTAGGTTGAGACTTTGTAGTCTCTCCCTACATCACTTTCAAGCATTGGAAACTTGTGGTGGCAATATTTGCGAACTAAAGAGTTAGCGACTTTCACATTGCTATGAACTAAAATTGTACCCTTTCATGCATTGGATTCCTGATTCCGAAATACCAGTTTTGATGAAGATTCACAAATCTGTCCCCCCCCCCCCCAAAAAAAACAACCTAGAAAGTACCATTTAAAAAAAAATTCTGTTCTCATGACTAAACCCTACCAACTGATAGAAAGTTGTCTTTTGATGGCAAAATCTCATGTCTGTTTGAGACCACAGAAAAGAGTCATAATCCATTGTTGTGCAAAGTTCATTGCTACGAAGGAACAGCAGAAAAAGGAAATGGCCTGGAACCATCTGCCTACACAGCAACCGACTGTCTGAATTGGGCCACAACAGCTGAAGAGTGACGGCAATGTCCATAATCAGGAGGACAGCGTCTGAGCCATTTCCTTCTTTCTACTGTTCTCTTCACAGTATGGATTGTTCTCCTTTCCTTTGTTCATCGCCACAGCTTTTTTCTTCCCTCATCTGGAAGGGGTGGGAAACAGTCTATATGTATTGTCCATAAAATTTACGGTAGAGAATTGCAGAATTGCAGTGGTTATTTAATAACCACTGCAATTCTCTACCAATAATTAAATCCATCGCCTGAGCAACCTACCATTTACCTATTTACACAAGCCTGATTTGGTTGCAATGTTTTACATTCCAGTGATCTTCTTTCAGCTTCTGATTTACTTTTGTTTCTCACATCATTATTTGTGTTTTAGGAAACGGCAACTTGTTGGAAATGACTCCAGGAATGGCCTCTTAACATTTGCTCCTTCCATCATTTGTCTTTTGGGGCTTAGTCTTGTGTTTGGTACTGTCGCAAGCCCCTCTCTGTGCCTTCTTGCTGGGCTACAGGGCAGGAAGCAGGATGACTACAGTGACAGGCAACACTCAGCGCCATACTTACTGACTCCGCAGGAGCAAAGCTCACTGCCTCTCGTCCACGCAGAATCTAAGAAAGCAGCAAGTGTCAAGAACAGGCAAGTCAGTGCACAGTCAGTCGTCCAACAACAAAAGCACGGAATGTCCCACCGTTTCCAGGTGGGGGAAGAAGGAGAGGCTAAACTAAAAGGAACCAGCCTTCTGAAAATGTGTGTAGGCAAAGGAGATCAAAATATCAACTCAAAGTTTAGTTTTTTTTAATGCCTCGTTATTTTATGGTGAATGTAAAAAATGCCACGAAATGGCCAGTGGGCACACTTCTGTGGGTCAGATACAGGGAACCCCCCCCCTCCCCCACCCCCATGTTAGGGGGAAGCCATTCTGTGTGGTATTAAAGAACAATACTTTTGGGCTGCTATGGGAACCCAAATGCAGCTAGCTGTTTGTTCTAAGGGAAATAAATCCTTGTAGTTAGGTACCTATGTATATGAAAGAAATACGTAAACGCAAGTGTCCCACTCAGTTCAGAAATCTCTTCTGTTGTAAACAGCCCTACCAGCTCCCGCTCAGCCCAGAAATCTCTTCAGGTGTAAACAGCCCTATCAGCAAGTATGAGAGCCTGCCCATCACACACCACAGCCTCTTTAACGCTGATGCCTCACTTTCAATGCTGGAGGCGCACATCAAAAGTTTCCCCAGTGTTGACCACCCTGTCTCTCAGAAGTTTCCCCAGTGCTGACCACCCTGTCTCTCAGAAGTTTCCCCAGTGTTGACCACCCTGTCTCACAGATGTTTCCCCAGTGTTGACCACCCTGTCTCTCAGAAGTTTCCCCAGTGTTCACCCTCTCTCTCAGAAGTTTCCCCAGTGTTGACCACCCTGTCTCACAGAAGTTTCCCCAGTGCTGACCACCCTGTCTCTCAGAAGTTTCCCCAGTGTTCACCCTCTCTCTCAGAAGTTTCCCCAGTGTTGACCACCCTTTCTCTCAGAAGTTTCCCCAGTGCTGACCACCCTGTCTCACATTTTTCCAGTGCTGACCACCCTGTCTCACAGAAGTTTCCCCAGTGCTGACCACCCTGTCTCACAGAAGTTTCCCCAGTGTTGACCACCCTGTCTCACAGAAGTTTCCCCAGTGTTGCATTTGGAACAGTTTCAATGTTGGTTTGACAGACAATAAAGCATGTTCTGAGAAGGCTGGTTCCTTTAAGAGGGAGAGGATTACTTTGATCAGGAGGGGAGGCTGGTGGGTGAGGGGGTGAGGGGGGGTGGGGGGACTACAAGCAGGGCTTTGGGTGTGGCAAAAGGTCTGTGTGTTCCTTCTGCTTTCAAAGCATACTTCCAGTTTTTCTAGTCAGCAAAATGTCACTAGTGAAAAATCTGTCACTAAACACACATACACATGCGCACACACACACACACACACACACACACACTCTCTCTCTCACACACACACACACGCACGTATGTCTGCGCATCGCACACACATGCACACACACACTCTCTCTCTCTCTCACACACACACACACACACTCTCTCTCTCACACACACACACTCACTAACTCTTTCATTAATTCTTTCAAAGCTATGTCCTTCAAAACATTTATGATAAGCCCAGTCACAACCAAAACTGAACAAACAGACCTTGACACAGACAAAAAAGAAAGATGCAGTGCACAGAAAAACAAAAGAAAATGTGACTGGAGAAGGAAAAAAAAAAGAGAAAGAAAAAAAAAGAGAG
Organism: Alviniconcha marisindica; assembly: GCA_018857735.1. Classification (NCBI taxonomy): domain Eukaryota; kingdom Metazoa; phylum Mollusca; class Gastropoda; family Provannidae; genus Alviniconcha; species Alviniconcha marisindica. The sequence goes on from JABMCL010003517.1 coordinate 1,112,800, forward strand.
AGAGAAGGGCCGAAAATGGAAAAGGAGGCACAAAACAAAGAAAAAAAGAAAAGAAAAAGTGCAAGGTTTATAATAAAGTGAGATTTCAACCGAGGAGATCAGAAAAAAAAAGAGGCAGGAGACTGGACTGAAAATCAGGAGACTCCTGGAAAACCATGCAACAGTCGACAGGTATGCGTTGAGAAGGCTTACAACACAGAACACCACATGATACCCTGTAAGCACATGATGCCCCGCAAACCCTCCTACCAGCAGTCAGGCTGCACAGTACAAAATGGACCTTTCAGGAGCCAGCCCTGCAACCGACCTTGAGTTTCTGCGTGCTCTGGAAGACGACGTTGCGGTCGGTGGTCAGCTCGTCATTGGAGTGATCGGGTGCGAAGAGCTTGTAGTTGAGGAGGTTGATGGCGCGGGACAGCACCTGGCAGCAGGTGGACTTGCCGCTTCCTGCCGGGCCCACCAGCACCACAGGGGAGTGAGCCTCCAGACCAGCGTTCAGCTGCAACACCTGTGGCACCCACATGCAGGGTCACGGTCAACTGCCAGCCATGGTACAGCATCAGGGTCAACTGTCAGACCAAACCCTTCAAACACAGACTCAGACTCCACTCTCCCCCCACCCTCCATCCCACACACTCATACACACACTGTCACCTGCCAGCCCCCTCTAACTTACACCTCTCTCTCTCTCTCTCTTTCTCTCTCTCTCTCACGCACACACACACACACACACACACACACACACACACACACACACACAGGGTCATGGTCAACTGCCAGCTCCACAGGAGCAGGTCAAGGTCAATTGTCAACCCCCCAGGGGAGTGAACATCCAAGCACACATACACCCATTTACACACACAGGCAGTCAACATGAACTACTATTCCCCCCCCCCCCCCACCCACCCCACCCTGTACCCCCTTTTCCTGATAATAATGATGATGATCATGAGAATGGCACCACTAATGCTGATGATGATGATGGTTACGAGAATTAAACCGATTATGATGATGATGACCTTCTTCTACTCGATCTCCCCTTTATAATAATGATGATGATGATGATGATGATGATGGTGACGATGAGAACCGGCTGAAGACGAGGAGGCCAACCTTCTGCTGGAGGTGTTCAATGAACATGAGGCGGTCCTCCTTCATGACCTCCCTGATGGTGAGCTCCAGCGGAGCCTCCTTTTCCTTCTTCTCCATCTGCAGCTGAGCGCTGGCCGCCTGAGGGAAGATGTCCCGCAGCAGTGAGAGGAAGCTGGCTTCGTCCTCCTGGCGAAGTCGAGGGCCCAGGATCTGGCGGAGGGCCCACACCAGGCAGTGCTCCTCACCCCACCTGGTGTCCGTCTCCGCCCGTGACTGTTTCCACTCCACTTTGCCTGACTCTGAAAACGGTTTAAGGCCAGGTGGAGACCCTGGGGCGACAACCTGGATGCGCACGCACACTGTGCTGCACAGTTCACAGCTATAATGGCAGCAAAGATAGTTTTCAACAACGTCACGCAGTCTCAAACAGAATGAGGCCCAGAGCACCTGTGTGGAATTCAACTGACAGGGGAGTTAGTGCTCGGAAGTTTTTGTTTTGAATGTTTTTTTACCTGTGATAATGTACCTTGCGTTTAACCGAGCAGCTGTAGGCGACTAAAGTCTTTGTTGATGCTAGCTGTTGATGTGTTCGTGTGACATCTTTTGAGCACTAATTAACTTCATGCAAGTACCTCAAGGCCAACCTAGAAAAAGCATTGCATGCACCACACACAAAAAAGATAACTGATTTTAACACCCATTGACTCATGATGGGTATATCAGGGCAAAACACATGCAGACAAATACACATCCAAAGTCTCACACACACATAGAAGCACAAACAACACAAACCCATATAAACATGCACATTCTCTCTCTCTCCTCTCTCTCTCACATGCACACACACACACATGCACTAGCAAACATACACACACACAAACCACACACACACACACACACACACACACACACACATGCACAAGCACACAAACCACACACACACACAACAAACACACACACACACACACACACACATAACACACACACACACACACACACCACACACACACACAAACCCACACACACACACACAAACCACACACACACACACAGGGCTGACCAGAAGGAGAGTCTGGCATGCGGTGCAGGAAGGCTTTGTCCTGCAGCTTGGCGGAGGCCACCATCACCAGCTTCCTGGTGTCCTGCAGGGGCACCCGGTACTGACCCGCCCGCGGCAGCTGCAAGCAACACAGTGCATGCAGGATCTCACAGATACACGCATACCACATGCAGGATCTCACTGCCACATATCACATGCAGAATCTCACATGCATACCATATGCCGGATCTCACAGCCACATAATACCACATGGAGGATCTTACAGCCACATACACACCACATGCGGGATCTCACAGCCACATCACACCACACGCATGATCTCACAGCTACATGCATAACACATGCAGGAGCTCTCAGCCACATACATACCACGTGCTGGGTCTCACAGCAACATACATATCACATGCAGGATCTCACTGCTACATGCATACCACATGAATGATCTCATGGGCTACCATATGCAGGATCTCACCGCCACATACATACCACATGCTGGGTCTCACAGCCACATACACACCACATGCAGGATCTCACTGCTATATGTATACCATATGAAGGATCTCATGGGCTACCATATGCAGGATCTCACCACCACATACATACCGCATCTTGGATCTCACAGCTACATACACACCACATGCATGATCTCACAGCCACATACATACCACATGCAGGATCCCACAGCCACATACCACATGCAGGATCTCACAGCCACATAATACCGCATGTAGGATCTCAAAGCCACATAAGACCACATGCAGGATCTCACAGCCACATGCATACCACATGCAGGATCTCACAGCCACATACATGCCACATGCTGGATCTCACAGCCACATACACACCACATGCAGGACATCACAGCTACAGGCATACCACATGCAGGATCTCTCAGCCACATACATACCACATGCTGGCTCTCACTGCTACATACACACTGCATGAACAATCTCATGGGATACCACATGTAGGATCTCACAGCCACATACTTACTGCATGCTGGATCTCACAGCTACATACCATATGCAGGATCTCACAGCTACATACCATGTGCAGGACCTCACAGCCAAATGCACAATACATACCACATGCAGAATCTCACAGCTACATACATACTACATACAGAATCTCTCAGCTACATACATACATACCACATGCAGGATCTCACAGCTACAGACATATTACATACAGAATCTCTCAAGCTACATACATACATACATACCACATGCAGGATCTCACTGTAACATTACATCTCACATGCAGGACAACACATGAACTACATCACACCGCATGCCGGATCTGACAGATACATTACACCCCACATGCAGAAGATCACAGCTATGTTAGATATCACAACCAGGCTCTCACACATACACTGCATACCACACACAGACATCTCGCATCTGCATTACACATCACACACAGGACCTCACATCTAATTACATACCACACACAGTGTCTCACATCTACATTACACACCACATTTAGCTCCTCAGCGATACACTGTGCAACCACAAAACACAAATATGCAATACTCTGCAAATTTTGCTCTAGCAGAACATGGTTTCCACATTATATTATATCCTGACATAAAACCCAAAAAACGCCATGCAACCTGGGTGGTGTACCTGGGACTCCAGCAGGTTGAGGAAGAGGGCCAGTTTCTGGGCCCACAGCACGTGATGCTGGAAGGCATAGGTCTGCAGGTACACGGACAGAATCTGACGAGTGTCTGGCGTGATCAGTGCGCAGGGTCGCATCAGCAACTGCAAGGGAAAAAATACAGTTTTGTGTAGTTGCACCAGGTATACCAGCATATGCATACAGAAAACACATACATCACTGCAGACTCACTGTGATGTACAAAATTAATAATAAATAAAGCAAACATAAGACAGCATTTCTTTCCACAGACAAGCTCAGAACATATTTATTTGCACTGGAAACCAAGATTCAAAGGTACTGCTGCCTGTCTCTTTTATTGAAAGTCTTTTCTGTGATACAGACTGCTGGGCCCAAAATGGAAGCGCTCACATTTGTGTTTCCCCCACCTTTAAAGTGTTAATTTTTTAATAACCAGGACCTAAAATCAAGTCAAAAGCTGTTACATTCTTTTTTGGTTTCTTTCCTGTGGCCTCTGACACTTCTTTGCTTTAGATCCTCTTTAAACCTAACCTGCAAGATCCCCTTTAAACATAACTTGCAAGATCCCCTTTAAACATAACTTGCAAGATCCCCTTTAAACTTAACCAACAAGATCCCCTTTAAACATAACTTGCAAGATCCTCATATAAACATAACCAGCAAGATCCCCTTTAAACATAACCAGCAAGATCCCCTTTAAACATAACCAACAAGATCCCCTTTAAATAAAACTAGCAAGATCCCTTTTAAACATAACTAGCAAGATCCCATTTAAATATCCCCTTTAAACAAAACTTGCAAAATCCACTTTAAACATAACCAGCAAGATCCCCTTTAAACATAACTAGCAAGATCCCCTTTAAAGGTCCCCTTTAAACAAAACTTGCGAGATCCCCTTTAAACATAACCAGCAAGATCCTCTTTAAACATAACTCAGCAAGATCCCCTTTAAACATAACCAGCAAGATCCCCTTTAAACATAACTAGCAAGATCCCCTTTAAACATAACTCGCAAGATCAGCTTTAAACACAACTTGCAAGCACGCACCCTGAAGTTGTCGGGAATGTTGACAGGACTGGCCCCAGACATGCCCATGGTCATGAAGCAGCCAAAGTTGGCGCTGGCAGCGATGAGCTTGCCGCTGAACATGATGTTGCCCACCACGTGGTGCACGTACATGGGTTCCGCCACAAGCTTGCTGTAGTCTGGCGCCATGCGACGGCGTGTGGACTTGACGTGCTCTGCAACAAGCAGGTAGACAGACCTCCACTCAAACAAGCTGCTGTTCTTTAAAACAGGCAGGTTGCATACCAGGATAGTGCAGTCCCTCTTACAGCCTACTAAAAACAAATAGTAGGAGAACCCAGTTCCCTTGATTGGGACCGTGTGTGTGTGTGTGTGTGTGTGGTGTGTGTGTGTGTGTGTGTGTGGTGTGTGTGTGTGGCATGTGTGTGTGTGTGTGTGTGTGTTGTCTCATGTGTGTGTGTGTGTTGTGTGTGGCTGTGTGTGTTTGTGTGTGTGTGTGTGTGTGTGTGTGTGTGTGTGTGTGTGTGTGTGTGTGTGTGTGTGTGTGTGTGTGTGTGTGTGTTTGCATGTGCGTGTGTGCATGAATGTGGTTGGTTGGGCACTAATGGAAGTATTTAGTGTTTTTATTCAACATGTGGTCATTTGTTGGTTAGACTGGGGGACTTATACATATTCATTTAATTTGCTGTACAGCATGCAGTTGAAAAACAAATTTCTGTATCTGAAATACAGATGAATAAAACTCTTAGGTCTTATGTCAGTCGGGCAGAAATGGATGACAGAGCCAGTTCGATAGATAGTTAAAAACCAATGATCTATCCCACCGGCTCTGCTGCCCATTTCTACTTCATCAACAGACAACAGCATGAACATCACACAGATCACAAACTGTTGTCACAAAAAAGACGTGATGTAATTATGCTATGCTTCATTCCCTTCCCATTTTTTTCTTTCACTTTGCAGGCAGCTATGTCAGCCCCAAGACAAAGCATAACCCGAGGGAAGGGCCCGCTGACTGACCGTAGAAGAGCGGAGGAGGTCTGTTGTTCTTGTACAGGTCAGACTCCTTGATCTCAATCTCCCGCTCAATGGAATGGCGTCGCTGGTCTCGCTCCGCCACCCACGTGTCCTCGAAGTAGGTCACCAGACCTTTCTCCTGCACACAGCGGGCAGCAGGTCATCGTGACACACTGCCGTTTGTCTCTTATGGCATCAACAATACCCCACCATGTATGTTACATACACTGCACACGGAGCTAAAACACCCTATCATTTATGTTCAATCCATGGTGTACAGAGCTAAAACACTGTATTGTTTATGTTAAACCCATGGTGTACATAGCTAAAACACCATATTGTTTATATTCAATCAATGGTGTACAGAGCCAAAACACCCTATCATTTATGTTAAATCCATGGTGCACAGAGCTAAAACACCCTGTCATTTATGTTCAATCCATGGTGTACAGAGCCAAAACACCCTATCATTTATGTTTAATCCATGGTGTACAGAGCTAAAACACCATATTGTTTATGTTAAACCCATGGTGTACAGAGCTAAAACACCATATTGTTTATGCTAAACCCATGGTGTACAGAGCTAAAACACCATATTGTTTATGTTAAACCCATGGTGTACAGAGCTAAAACATCGTATTGTTTATGTTAAACCCATGGTGTACAGAGTTAAAACACCGTATTGTTTATGTTAAACCCATGGTGTACAGAGCTAAAACACCGTATTGTTTATGTTAAACCCATGGTGTACAGAGCTAAAACACTGTACTGTTTATGTTCAGTCCATGGTGTACAGAGCCAAAACGCCCTATCATTTATGTTAAATCCATTGTGTACAGAGCTAAAACACCCTATCATTTACGTTAAATCCATTGTGTACTGAGCTAAAACACCCTATCATTTACGATAAAATCCATTGTGTACAGAGCTAAAATATCCTATCATTTATGTTAAATCCCCTAAGCACAGAGATAAAATATCCTTTCACTTATGTCACATCCTCTGAGCACAGAGGTAAAATATCCTCTCACGTCAAATCTCCGCAGCACAGAGGTAAACTATCCTATAGCTTTCATCAAATCCCCTGAGTACAGACCAAAAATATCCTATCGCGCATGTTAAATCAGTTGAACCCAGAGCAAAAATATTCTATCACTTACATTAAATCCCCTGAGCACAGAGCTAAAATATCCTGTCACTTACGTCAAATCTCTTTAGCACAGAGCTAAAATATCCTATCACTTACATCAAATCCCCTGAGCACAGAGCTAAAATATCCTATTGCTTATCAAATCTCTTCAGCACAGAGCCTAAACTATCCTAGTGTCACTTACATCAAATCCCTTAAGCACAAACCGAAAACATCCTATCACTTATGTTAAACCCATGGGGCAGACAGCCAAGGCCTTGAAGACGCTGTGACGTACATTGAATCCATGGGGCACAGTGCGCTGCCGCTCCAGCGTGGGGGACTCCGGGGACTCCTCGGACCGGGGCAGTGGGTGCAGAGTGGTCAGCGAGTTGCGTCGAATCACCTTGTCCCCTGAGCCTGTCTTCTGCTCACACACGACACCCCACAGTTCAGCAACATGCACGGCAACACCAAGCGTTACTGTGTGCGTGCGTGTGCATGTGTGTGTATCCATGCATGTTTGTGTGTATGCATGGGTGTATGGGTGTCTGTGACAATGTGTATGCATGAGTCATGTTTGAGTGTGTGTGTGTGTGTGTGTGTGTGTGTGTGTGTGTGTGTGTGTGTGTGTGTTTGTGTGTGTGTGTGTGCATGCCACGTGTGTGTATGTATGCATGTGTGCATGCATGTGTGCATCTGTGTCCGTGACAGCATGCATGAATGAGTCACATGCATTTGTGTGTGTGTGTGTGTGCCCGTGCGGATCTCTGTGTGTGTGTGTGTGTGTGTGTGTGCAGATGTGAGTCTGTGTGTGTATGTATGTGTATGTGTGTATGTGTGTGTGTGCGCGCGCATGTGCATGCCTCTGTGTGTGTGTGTGTGTGTGTGTGTGTGTGTGTGTGTGTGTGTGTGTGTGTGTGTGTGTGTGTGTGTGTGTGTGTGTGTGTGTGCCTGTGTGTGTGTGTGTGCGCACGCGTGCATGTGTGTGTGTGTGTGTGTGCGAATTCAGTGCAAGCATCATGCATGCTTATGTGCATGGATGCACACGTGGGTGTGACCAGACTGAGTCCATAGAAAACCTCAGATCCAACCCTGGCAAACAGCGAATGGACTGAGACCTTACATCTATCACACACACCCTTGAGGAAAAGGTGCACACAAACAAGAATAAAAAACTGCAGCACACAAGTTACACAAAACTGTGTGACTACGTAGCATGCAGCGCTCCTGCTCTCAACATCAGTACACAACGTCTAGCCACAGGCTGTGCAACTGGCATACTCACAAAGTGCTATGATAACAACACTAGCAATAATCTGGAAAGGTATACTGATATTACAGTACATGCACAAAGCTGACAGACAGGGCTCGTGAAGGAAGCTAAGTGGCGCAGGATGAAGTAGTGAAAGCAGTGCGACACCAGAAAGTGCGGTGGACAGGATGCCTCCTGGTCTTCTAGTCCTGCTCCTACAAGGATGTGCTGTTCAGTGCAGGTACTGTGTGTCTTATAACTGATCTGGCATTTACCTGACATTCGCCTGGCATTCACCCCTGACAGTCACCTGGCATTCACCTGGCATTCACCTAACATTCACCTGACATTCACCTGGCATTCATCTGGCATTTACCTGATATTCACCTGGCATTCATGTGACATTCACCTGACAGTCACCTTGCATTCATCTGAGTCACCTTGCAGTCACCTGATGTTCACCAGCTTTCACCTGACATTTGCCCAGCATTCACCTGATATTCAGCTGGCATTCATGTGACATTCACCTGCCATTCAACATACATTCAGCTTGCATTCTTTTTGCATTCACCTTGCATTATTCATGTATTTAGTTGGCATTCTTCTAGCATTCAACTTGGATTATTCTTGCACTCAGTTTGAATTCTTCCTGCATTCAGCTCACATTCAACTTGCATTCTGCTTGCATGTATACTGAATTCTGTTAGCAGCTGAAGTGCATTCTTCTGGGACTCAGTTTGCTTTATTCCTGCATTCAACTTGCATTCATTCATTGTGTTAGCAGTCAATGTGCATTCTTCATGCCTATATTGTATTCAACATGCATTTTTCTTGCAGTCTTCCTGAGTTCAACATGCATTCTTTTTGCATTCAACTTGCTTTCTTTTATCATTCAACAGGCATATATATGTTTTGCACTTAATATGCATTCTTCTTCCATTTAACTTCCATGCATTCAATGCACATTCTTCCTGCATTCAAACATGTCAACACCCAGTCAACTTGCATTCTTCTCTCAGTCACAGAAAAAGTGGTGTGGCAAAAATGAGGGGGAACTGATGTGCGCAACATCCCACAGACACCCAGAAAAGAATCATCTGCATGGATCATGAGCTCTAGTGGACACGATGAAGCGCGGGGAGATGAACGTACGCAGCACTAAACCACAAAGGACAGGAAGTGCACATGCTCAGTCAGCTCACAATCAACGCAAAAAAATATAACTGTCCATTCCCTCTACCTTCCACAGCTCCTGCAATTTTAAAAGTAGGTCATGCACAACTTGGTAAATCTCAGCTAAAACTAAAGCAGGTCATGCACAACTTGGTAAATCTCAGCTAAAACTTCATCACACAAAGTTGGGAAGAACTCACTTAAACAACGTTCAAAGAAAGACCTCTGTCAAGTTTGTTATGCTGATTCTGAAACTACATCTGCATATCATATGATTTCACTGCAGGAAAAAAATACTTCCAGTTTGACTTTCCAATGTTGCTGCAGCCTTGAAAATCAGCCGGTCACCAAAACTGGCATGACTGGATATGACGCAATAGCACTTACCACCATGCAAAGTTTCAAAGATTTCTCTTGGGTAGTAACAGAGAAAACTTCAATGTCAAGGTTTCTGCCAAGGAAGGCCTGACCATTTTCACTTTGCATTCATGTCAGACAAAAATAACACATACATGAAACATATCTCCATTGCAATCAACCAAAAAGACACTAAACCTTCAAATACAACAATGGTCCGCTTTGTATAACACCTTTTTTTGAGAAGGAGGACTATAAACATTTATTACATGAAGTACGACTGAAAGCTGCTTGACAGGACATGGCTAAACTGGCAGTCTGTTTAAAAACAAAAAGGCAAAAATAACACAAGCTGTTGCAGTGTTGAATCTTAGCCCCAATGCACTAGGCATTGTCTGTCTAAACCAGTGCAGGATAACACATGCTGATGTAGCGTTGAATCTTAGCTTGAATGCACTAGGCCAAGAACCAGGTCGAATATATCACATCCAAAATACAGATTTGACAAGAGAAGAGAAGGTGTCAGGACTTGAGGGCCAAAGAGGGGAAGGGGTCGGTGGGGATTTACAGATTTGAGTAAGGAACTGATCAAGTTCACGATTCAAGATTGTTACCTGCCCTGACCCGAGAACATAGGCAGACGGGGGTGTATATAAAAAGGCTGTACCTTGGGTAGAATTCACGTACCTGCGTTACTCACATGCTAGGTGACGACAACCATAGACAACTCGGGTCTCTGTTGTGGTGTTCCCTGGCTCTTATCCATGTGATGTGCTATCATTTCCCTTTCTATCCATGTGACGTGCTATCATTTTCCTTTCTATCCATGTGACGTGCTATCATTTCCCTTTCTATCCATGTGATGTGCTATCATTTTCCTTTCTATCCATGCGGCATTTTCCTTTCAATCCATGCGACGTGCTATCATTTTCCTTTCTATCCATGGGAGGTGCTATCACTTCCCTTTCTATCCATGTGATGTGCTATCACTTCCCTTTCTATCCATGTGACGTGCTATCACTTCCCTTTCTATCCATGCGACATGTTATCACTTTCCTTTCTATCCATGTGATGTGCTATCACTTCCCTTTCTATCCATACGACATACTATTACTTCCCTTTCTATCCATGTGACGTGCTATCACTTCCTTTTCTATCCATGTGACGTGCTATCACTTCCTTTTCTATCCATGTGACGTGCTATCACTTCCTTTTCTCTCCATGTGACGTGCTATCACTTCCCTTTCTATCCACGTGACGTGCTATCACTTCCTTTTTTATCCATGCGACATGCTATCACTTCCCTTTCTATCCATGTGATGTGCTATCACTTCCCTTTCTCTCCATGTGATGTGCATACATATTTCACTTCCCTTTCTCTCCATGTGATGTGCTATCACTTCCCTTTCTCTCCATGTGATGTGCTATCACTTCCCTTTCTCTCCATGTGATGTGCTATAACTTCCCTTTCTCTCCATGTGATGTGCTATAACTTCCCTTTCTAGGCTTCATTCCAATCCAGAACGTGATCATGACATTCACTTCTGCAAAGCACTATTTCCTCAAAATGATAACAGCAATCAAGTTATTTTTGCAAAGGGGTATGTGCAATTAACAGGTGATCTGATCGTACAGAAAGAAAGTCTACGATACACAAACAGTGGGTTCTGTGAACTAGGCACAACTACTGCGCGCATACAAGCCACAAAAACGTGTAAACATACCATAGACAACATCTGCAAAGGAATATTAAATACAGATTAGACATTAAAAGTTAGTAGGTATCAGTAATTCAGCAGCCTGTGTATGTGTACAGTAACCATATTTTACACATTAATACGCAAATGTTACAATCATTATGGGTACAGTAATCAAATCTTACACATCAATACTCAAATGTTACGGTCGCTGTATACCAAAAAGAACCAACATTACAGTTAACTCTCCTTTCATTTTTGGGTCAACAGCTTCTGGAAGAACATAAAAAGCATCATACACATTCACTGTGGGATCAAATAATGCTACTGTCAACAGAAGATTGATTAGTCAGTAACCTTGGTAACCTTAATCAGTAACCTCAGTGACAGTCTATTCCATTAGAACAGAACTGGATGACAAGTTAGGATTACAGGTCAAACCAAATTAATCTGGACACATTCCGATTACAAAAGTTATACAGTCCCATTACCATAAGCAGCACTCAAAAGTGTTAGAGCACAGCAAACACCATACTTTCTGTACCCCCCCCCTTCCCCTCCCCCCCACTTCCCCTCCCCCCCACTTCTTTCATGTCTACAAATAACACTGATCACAATCTGCAGGTATGCAGCAATGTCAAGCAAGAAATAAACTGACACACTTAACGGCACAGTTTAACTGTTGCTGCCGTTTTGCGTGTCTGTTAAAAACACGATAACATTAACTGATCAAAGTTTAATTCCACAACTCTATCAAAACCAAATCAGTCCATGACAAATGAATAAAAATATTTATTTTTAACCAATGAAGAAAACAACTAACAACTGACCAACTGTCTTTTCATTACTCAAAGACTAAACAGGAAATTAGTGTAAAACGGGGGGTGGTTGTGAGTAAACTGTCATGTTTTAGATGAAGACAGAAAAACACATTCATAATCCAGAAGAGAAGAGGTGTTATGACTTGAGGGCCAAAGGGGGCAAGGGATTGGTGGGAGGTCATGCTGCAGGGGTCAGGGGGTCAGGGATCACCTTGTCAAATCTGGGCTGGCCACGGATGAGGTACTGGTTCTGGCTGGACACGTCCAGAGCTCGCAGCGCTGTGTGCAGGTAGTCCAGCTGCTGCGCTGTCACTGACATCAGACCTGCAAAGGCAATGGCGATGATGTACATTTATCATGCGCTCATCAACGCCCTGAGCACTCAAATGATACATATTAACCTAAATATGATATTTACACATGGAGCACAGTACAACCAAAACAATTTACATAAAGTATTATACAGAAACAGACACACATTCACACACACACGCACACACACACACACACACACACACACACACACGCATGACTGTAGCAGAAACTGGGTACTGACATTAGCTGGGGTGAAAAATACTGTGAGAAGAGGAAGGTTTTCAGTTTGGCTTTGCAAGACGACAGGGTTGAGTAGTGTCTAAGGTCTTGTGATGATCACAATGATGATGACGCTGGTCATAAATACTTTCAACTTTAAATATTTAAAAAGAAACAAAGAAGAAAAAGATACCCAGAAATATACCTCACACAGGTCTGCACACCACAGATAAAACCTATATATGTTTATCTGACCTCAATCTGAACACTGTCAAATGACCAAGCTCGCGTCCTCAGACCAGTGCTATGGAAGATGCATGAGTACATGTATATAATATGTGGGTGTGTGGGTGTGTGGGTGGCGTACCTTTGGTGAGGCGGTCAGTGTCGTCAAACAGCATCCAGCACCCAGACTGCACCATGCCCATCATGTACTGCAGCATCATGGGAAGGGTCATGCTCTCCGTGCAGGTCACCGTGAACATGCAGCGACCCAGCATCTGCACAGCCAGTGATGCACAGCTCAGACACACCACATGGCACAATGGCATACACTTTACACATGATGCAATGACACAAACATCACACATGACACGAACATTACACAGGACACAATGATGAACACATTATACATGACACTGGGAGAGACACATTACACATGACACAGGGACAGTATTTGCAGAACCAGTAATGCACAGTTCAGACACATCACATGATAATGACAGACACATTACACATGGCACAATGACACACATTACACATGAAATGAAGTATCTACACAGCCAGTAATGCACAGCTCAGAAACACCACATGACACATTACGCATGACACAAGGACAGCATCTGCACAGCCAGTAACACACAGCTCAGACACACCACATGACACAAGGACAGCATCTGTACAGCCAGTAATGCACAGTTTAGACACACCACATGACACAAGGACAGCATCTGCACAGCTAGTAACGCACAGTTCGGACCCACATGACACAATGACACATTACGCATGACAAAAGGACAGCATCTGCGCAGCCAGCAATGCACTGCTCAAACACACATGACATGATGACAGACACATTATGCATGACACAAGGACAGCATCTGCACAGCCAGCAACACACTGCTCTGACACACTATGCAACACAATGACAATATTTTACAAAATGCACACCTCAGACACACATGACAATGTCAGGAACATTAGACATGACACAAGGACAGAACCAACACAGCCAGCAATGCACAGCTCTGACACACTGAAAAACACACACACAAGGACACTGTCTGCACAGCGCATTCTCTCTACCCAGTGACATGTTAACTGTGTAGACCTGACAGCCAAACAAATCCTGGCCATATGTACGAATCCTGGTCAAAGGTAAGAACACCCTTTACTGGCAATCTCCCCAACAGCCAACACACCTTGGCCAGGTGCCTGACGGTCTCGGTCTTGCCCGTGCCGGCGGGGCCGATGAGCGTGCTGCAGTGGAAACTCTTGAGTGACTGGGTGAGGGAGAGGATGGAGCGCTCGGTCAGCGGCGTGATGACCAGGGAGGTGGAGGGGCCCAGGTACTCGTAGTCGTAGAAGAAGTTGTTGGTCAGCTGCTGGACATAGCACGGGCTGAACTGGTAGTCGGTGGACACCGTCGTCTTGGTGCGCGTCAGCACGGGGGGATCTTCTGCTGACATACAACGATGTCAAATAAACATCGGCAAAGATTGCTGTCTGTCGACACACTCAGTGACAGACTGTACTGTTAGCAACAGCAATGGGTGGTCCTCGGTTCAGAATACTGATCGTTATGATGCAAAAGGAAACGGACGAAGGCCAGTGATCCCTTCACATCTTCCAGCAGAGTACTCACCATCAGCCTGTCGCTTGAGTCTGCTGCCAGGGGGCGCCCTGCGTGGCGTGCTCTTGCTGGAGGTTGCGGGGCTGGCTGTTTGCTTGGTGCTCTCCGTCACCGTCGTCTTGGCGCGCAGAACGTTGCGGATGTCCATGCGGAACTTGAGCACACGCAACCAGTCAAAGCTGCTGTCCAGGACCACTCCTTCCTTCAGCAAGGCTGCCAACCACCACACACAAGTACAGTCAGTGAAAAGGCTGACAACCACAAGTAACCCAAGTACAGTCAGTGAAAAGGCTGACAACCACCTGACACAAGTACAGTTAGTGAAAATGCTGAAAACCACCTGACACAAATACAGTCAGTGAAAAGGCTGACAACCACCTGACACAAGCACAGTCAGTGAAAAGGCTGCCAACCACCAGACACAAGCACAGTTAGTGAAAAAGGCTGATACCACAATCAGTGAAAAGGCTGACAAGCACAAGACAAGTTCAAGTACAGTCAGTGAAAAGGCTGACAAGCACAAGACACAAGCAGTCAGTGAGAAGGCTGCCAACCACCTGACTCAAGCAGTCAGTGAGAAGGCTGCCAACCATCAGACACAAGCAGTCAGTGAGAAGGCTGCCAACCACCTGACTCAAGCAGTCAGTGAGAAGGCTGCCAACCACCAGACACAAGCAGTCAGTGAGAAGGCTGCCAACCACCTGACTCAAGCAGTCAGTGAGAAGGCTGCCAACCACCAGACACAAGCAGTCAGTGAGAAGGCTGCCAACCACCAGACACAAGTACAGTTAGTGAAAAAGGCTGATACCACAATCAGTGAAAAGGCTGACAAGCACAAGACACAAGTTCAAGTACAGTCAGTGAAAAGGCTGACAAGCACAAGACAAGTTCAAGTACAGTCAGTGAAAAGGCTGACAAGCACAAGTTCAAGTACAGTCAGTGAAAAGGCTGACAAGCACAAGTTCAAGTACAGTCAGTGAAAAGGCTGACAAGCACAAGACAAGTTCAAGTACAGTCAGTGAAAAGGCTGACAAGCACAAGTTCAAGTACAGTCAGTGAAAAGGCTGACAAGCACAAGACACAAGTTCAAGTACAGTCAGTGAAAAGGCTGACAAGCACAAGACACAAGTTCAAGTACAGTCAGTGAAAAGGCTGACAAGCACAAGTACAGTCAGTGAAAAGGCTGACAAGCACAAGTACAGTAAGTGAAAAGGCTGACAAGCATAAGACACAGGTACAGTCAGTTTTAACAAGGCTGGTTACAAAGACACAAGTACAGCTGGTACCAGTCAAAGCGCTGACACCCACAAGACACAAGTCCAGTGACTATGAACAAGGTTACTAACCACAAGACAAGACACACATACCATCAATGATCTCTGCACATTTGCAACGAAGGAATGGTGTCTTCAGATCACAAAGTGAACCAATTCAAGACTAAGATCCTACCATTATTACAAAATCTGTCTTTTCACAACACCACCAAGGCTGTGTGCAGCAGATGCCCCTTACCATCCATGATGTCTCTGTGGTGGATGTTCTGGGTGATGAGCGAAGACAGAAGGCACTGGAGCCGCTCTCTGACGTCAGCCTCCACATCAGCGTGCACAGACGCCTCTCGCAGCACGTCCACGTACTGGTCCACCTTGGCACTCAGGTTGGATCTGGAACCGGTTCACAGGAGGGGGAAGGGGGGGGAGGGGGGGGGGTAAAATAAACTTCATTTTACACTCATCTGGAAATCTTCAGTCTCCCAAATATTCATTTTAACTCCCTTTTATTTTCTCAGGGTGTATCCAAGCAGGAAACTTCAACTCAAAGTGTCATAAAACCAGAATCAGCACACTTCTCCTAAGGGTCTGCAAGGGTTCCCCACCACCTTGGAACAATCACCTCATATCCAATGTACACAGTAGTGCTGAGACGTTACCCTGTTCTGTGACTTCACACCAGCAGCCGTTATCATTGCATGTGTATATATTATTTTTTTTGGTGTGTGTGTGTGTTTGTACTGGTGCAAATCCGGATATGTTTGATCTTGCAAACTGTTTCATCATGTGTTGTTGGTATGTGGATTTCTCCCAAGAACAATATAATAAATGTTGCACTGAGCCCTAGTGTTACTGATCCGTGAGCTCTGAACTCCCTGGGGTCTGTTTTCTCCATACTTACTGGAGCGCACTGAACTCCTCAGGGTTTGTTTTCCCTAGTATTTTTTTTGTTCAACTGAGCCTTAATAGATTATTTCCGGAAATAACAGGCGATGACAATCTGACAGTGTTTTCTTACTCCGAGAGAGTGAAGTCCTCTGAATGGAGGCGGCAGTAGAGAAGAGCCGATCTGCGACAGTTTTAGATTTTCAGGCATGGACCTATTATAATTTATGCTAGACTACAAGCTGGGGGAACCTACTATCCGATCTGTAAGTTCTCCATGAACAGTAAGTGCTTGATCGGCATTTCTGATGCCTTTTCTGCCTTGTGTTTACGGGTATCCGTCATCTCCCTCAGATGCCCCCAACAAAAGCGTGCCTACTCTGCGCTACACCCGCAGGCATGGACCTACATACATAGGTCCACGCCCATAGGCACTTACCGAGTACAGTCCCCTGGATTTCCGAAGATCGTCTATCTACCTGAGTAGGCAAAGGCAGAGAGGATCACAGCTGTTGTGCAAAATCAGCAAATTATTTGGACACTCTGTGTTGGCCATTTGCCACAGCTGTTTTTAAACCCAGCAACAACACTCACCGCAGTGCTCTGAGCTCATCAGGGTTGGTCTTCTTCTGTGTTCTGGCCATTCTTAAACCCAGTGACAACACTCACCACAGTGCTCTACACTCACCGCAGTGCTCTGAGCTCATCAGGGTTGGTCTTCTTCTGTGTTCTGGCCATTCTTAAAGTAACCCAGTAACAACCCTCACCACAGTGCTCTACACTCACCGCAGTGCTCTGAGCTCATCAGGGTTGGTCTTCTTCTGTGTTCTGGCCATTCTTAAAGTAACCCAGTAACAACCCTCATCGCAGTGCTCTGAGCTCATCAGGGTTGGTCTTCTTCTGTGTTCTGGCCATTCTTAAAGTAACCCAGTAACAACCCTCATCGCAGTGCTCTGAGCTCATCAGGGTTGGTCTTCTTCTGTGTTCTGGCCATTCTTAAAGTAACCCAGTAACAACCCTCATCGCAGTGCTCTGAGCTCATCAGGGTTGGTCTTCTTCTGTGTTCTGGCCATTCTTAAAGTAACCCAGTAACAACCCTCATCGCAGTGCTCTGAGCTCATCAGGGTTGGTCTTCTTCTGTGTTCTGGCCATTCTTAAAGTAACCCAGTAACAACCCTCATCGCAGCGCTCTGAGCTCATCAGGGTCGGTCTTCTCCAGGGACCTGGTCATGCTGGCCGTTCTTAAACCCAGTGACAACACTCACCGCAGTGCTCTACACTCACCGCAGTGCTCTACACTCACCGCGGTGCTCTACACTCACCGCGGTGCTCTACACTCACCGCGGTGCTCTACACTCACCGCGGTGCTCTACACTCACCGCAGTGCTCTACACTCACCGCGGTGCTCTACACTCACCGCGGTGCTCTACACTCACCGCTGTGCTCTACACTCACCGCGGTGCTCTACACTCACCGCGGTGCTCTACACTCACCGCGGTGCTCTACACTCACCGCTGTGCTCTACACTCACCGCAGTGCTCTGAGCTCATCAGGGTCAGTCTTCTCCAGGGTCCTGGCCATGCTGCGCTCCCACAGGATGCACTCGGCAGTCACCACGCACTGGGCGGGGAAGTGCAGCAGCCAGTGGCGGTACTTCTGGCGGATTTCAGAGGTCAGGTCGGCCACCCCCGGGGGCTGGTTGGCCAGCCTGGACAGCTCCTCCAGGATCAGGATGGGCTGGCGGGTACCTGCAGGGACACAGCCACAAGCGCCATCAACACTGTTGCGCTGCCGGCCAGAGGGACAATGTGGAGTGCCGTAAATGCCCAGGTGCACCCCCTCAGGCATGGGAATTGATTCGAAAGAAAAACTCTGAAATCTAGCCCCCCCCCCCCCCCCACCCGGGGAAAATTTGCTTTCAAAACTTTGTAACATTCACTTTTTCTTAGCTGAAATATAGCGCAGAAGCATGTATTAATGACTGCATTCAAGCCTAGTGCCAGCCCACGAGACAAACAGCTAGTGACTTTGTTCACAGTTACGCAACCAAGATGGGCAACAGCCGCATGTGAACACGCTCCATATGTTTCACGGGTATTCAGTGCAGAACTAAAACTGGTGCTTCCCTGTCTTCCTTTTTTTGTTGTGTACCACTGATTTCTTTTCCCCGTGGACATTTTCTTCTCCGCGGAAAGTCAGTTTTACTGCATTTTCACGGACAATTCCCATGCCTGACCCCCTGTACGGGTCTCTAGGTGTTCAGTCTGAAGCAGCACGTTTCACTATACTCCAGGACCCGCTTCATATGGCCGTCCTTGCAACCCCCAGTGTGCATGATCATACTCCATGGATCGACCTCCCTGTCCCCCACCCTTTCTTCTTCCCCTCAGCCCACTCCACCATCCTCTAGTCAAGAGCAATGCCTGCAAGTCTGCCGGCATTCACAGAGTGAGACAGGCAGACAGACAGACAAAAGGGGAGAGAAAGGTACAAGGCATAATATAAGATGCAGCCATCAGTGGCTTTACCTTCTTCCATGGCTGTTCATTTTCTCTCTCTCTCTCTCTCTCTTTCTCTCTCTCTCTCTCTCTCCACACACACACACACACACACACACACACACACACACACACACACACACACACCACACACACACACACACACACACACACACACACACACAGGAGAGAGAAAAAGAAACTGGGAGAGAAAGGTACAAGACATAACAGAATCAGTTACTTCCTAGGAGTGCGGTTAACACTCTCAAAGAGAGACGCACACACACAGAGAAAGAGAGAGAGAGAGAGAGGGAGAGAGAGAGAGAGAAGAGAGAGAGAGAGAGAGAGAGGGAGAGAGAGAGAGAGAGAGAGGGAAGAGAAAGGTACAAGGCACACTAGAAGCAGCCATCAGTGATTTACCTTCCTCCATGCGCGCCTGCACACAGGCCTGCAGCACAACGGTCATGGTGTTCTTCAGGATGGACTCCAGACCACGCAGCCAGGTGCTGGCCGAGGGGTGGGCCTCCAGCTTGGTGTACAGCCCCAGCTCCTCCTTGTAGGCCCCGTGCACCGACACCACCTGCAGCTTGTCACCTGCACACCACAACACTCAGTCACCACCTGCAGCTTGTCACCTGCACACCACAACACTCAGTCACCACCTGCAGCTTGTCACCTCAACACCACAACACTCAGTCACCACCTGCAGCTTGTCACCTGCAAAACCACAACACTCAGTCACCACCTGGCTGCACCTACAACAACACTCAGTCACCACCTGCAGCTTGTCACCGGGAAAAAACCTCAGTCCCCCTGTAAAAAAGGTCACCACCTGCATCTTGTCACCGGGCCCCACCACAACACTCAGTCCCCACCGTCATTACAAAAAGCGCTCAGTCACCACCTGCAGCTTGTCCCCTTGTGCCCCCAACAACACTCTGTCACCACTGTCACTACAACACTCTGTCACCACCTGCATCTTGTCACCTGTGCACCACAACAACACTAAGTCACCACCATCACTACAACAGCGCTCAGTCACCACCTGCAGCTTGTCACTTGTGCACCACAACACTCTGTCACCACCATCACTACAACACTCTGTCACCACCGTCACTACAACAACACTCGGTCACCACCATCACCACAACAGCACTCAGTGAGTCAGTCACCACCTGCAGCTTGTCACTTGTGCACCACACCGCTCAGTCACCACCATGAATACAACACTCTGTCACCATCGTCACCACAACAACACTCAGTTACCACCTGCAGCTTGTCACCTGAACACCGCAACAACAATCTGACCATCAATGATGCACAACATCAAATTCAAGGGGTCTGCATGCCTAAGGTGTACGAACAAACAATCAAAACAACTTAGGAAAGCCCGCACACTGATGACCAAACCACACCCAGTAAATCCCCCCCCCCAACACAAAAAAAACCAGCTGCCTACTGTTGAGGGCGAAGTCGAGAGCGGAGTTGAGCCCCCCCATGCCGGGCGGCAGGGTGAAGGTCAGACTGGTGATGCCGGGGAAGCACTTGCGAGCGAAGGGCACCAGGGCCTGGGGGTTGCGTGAGATGCCCACCATCTCCACCAGGTCGGCGTTGGACAGGAAGTAGAGGCGGGGGAACTGCGAGCGGTGGCGTTCCAGGTACTGCTCCATGTCTTTCAAAATCTCCTCCTGGAAGCGGAAGGCAAAGGTTATAGTCACTGACTTTAACATTCCGTCTGTCAACCACCCATACATGAAGTCATCTCAGGATAAAACCGAAAAATGAAATTCAACGTGGATACCAAGGCTAATCAAAACAAAATGTCCTAAAACAGATCAAAATGTACCTTTCTTTTTAAACACAAAACACACACACACACAAAATCACATTTATTTAATGGAATGAAACAAAGTACATGCAAATTACTTTTAGAATGCTGGCAGCCAACTCTCTTTTAGGTTCATTTTTTTCTGTGTATGTGTGTAAAACCAGTGACACTTGTGCACCATTGTTACAAAGTGGGAGTGAGTCAAAACACAGGTATGAGAGAAGAGTCCACCTGCTGCAGAATAAGGGAGAGAAGCAGGGATCTGAGGTTGTCTCCCTGCAGCAGACGGTAGCCTTTCTCCCCCCGGCGGCGGTTGACGACAGACAGAACCTTGGAGTCGTTGGAAACCACACGCATCCAGTCCTGCAACACAGCAACGTAAAACTGTCCAACTTCCCAGCTTACAGAACTACTGACAAAAGTCATTGATTGATTGATGATCACTTATATAGCGCTATTCTCCGCTCTCTTGAGCAGACTCACTGCGCTTGCATGTGGTTCTACATGAGTGACAAGCTTTTTATAGCACGTTTTTTTGAATATCCACCGAAGTGTACTTACAGCGCTGGCATGGCTGGTGCCACATGAAACTGCAGCCATCTGGCGCAAGTTCTGTGGACACCATACAACCATGCACCATGTCACTTCATGCAAAGCCACATACGTAAGGTGTATGCATGTTTAGCTGTAACCTGCCACCTGCACCTTTGGCAGAATAACCGGGATCTTTTATGTGCGACTGCGGTAACACGGGGGTGGAACGGATACCGAAATTAGAGTCAGCACAGAAAGTCGACCCTGGAGAATAAAATTCTCCCGCCACTCCTGCAGGGATTTGAACCCGCGACCTTTCAGTCACGAATCCGGCACTCTAACCACTGAGCTATCCCCTATCCCCATGACAAAAGTCATGCAATTTACTGTTCAGTCAACGCTTCATTTAACATTATTTCCAGAACAGTGGTTTCCATCCAAATCACATCAACTCAGAACACGCTCCACCATGACAGATTTTGTTTCTTAACATCAATAACTTAAAATAATTTTGTCATTTGAAGTTCAGATAAACCAAAGTTACGGAGCGGATTTACAAGCAAAAGCCTGCAGTCAGATGGCCGATGGAGAGAACAGGAGATCAGACTACAGCCGTTCGCTTCAGTCACTGCATGCAGTAACAAATTATAGTCAATGTCATCATCACTTTGTTCCTCAGATGATCATGTCTTGTGCAGATCAACTTATGGTTTCACAGTTAACTGAATGAAGAACGTGCTCATTTAAAATGACTCAACCAGAATTTACGGTTCGCATTACCCACACCACTGACATCATTCACACCAAACTCAGCCTGCAGAAAGCTGTCTCTCCAAAACACCACGAACAGCTATCCATACATAGGAGCGGCGGGAGAATTTTCTTCTCCCGGGTCGACTTTCTGTGCTGACTCTTATTTCGGTATCTGTTCCACCCCTGTGTTACTGCAGTAGCACATAAAAGATCCCGGTGATTCTGCCAAAAGTGCAGGTGGCAGGTTGTGACATGGTGCATGGTTGTATGGTGTACACAGAACTTGCGCCAAGACTGCTGCAGCTTCATGTGGCACCAGCCATGCCAGCGCTGTAAGTACACCACTTTGGTGGATATTCAAAGAACGCGCTATAAAAATCCAGTCACTCATGTAGAACCACGTGTGAGCGCAGTGAGTCTGCTCAAGAGAGCCGAGAATAGCGCTATATAAGCAATCATCAATCAATCAATCAATACGGATGGACACAAGTATACAGTCATACACTCTCCCAGCACTATCTTCACTTCAGCTTGAACATCCTACGCACACAGACACCCGCGACTACTGACCTTGAACTTGTTGTGGATGGATTCAAACTTGAAGGCCAGCTGGTTGAGTCTGCGGTACAACTCCGACTGCTCAAAGATCTTCAGCAGGTACAGCCACTGGTACAGGAAAACAGCACACATGTAAGCAGACATTTCACTGCTTTGCAAAGCCCTGAACAGAGATCTTGACATTACACTGGACGCTTCATTTTGCTTTGGGAGCTGGTCTGGTCTGGCCTGCAGGGGGGCTATGAGAGGTACCGGGGGATAGTCTGCGCTTCTGCTGGGGTCCAGTCCTTACTGGACTTTAAAGTTCTCTATTAGGGGGATAGTCTGCGCTTCTGCTGGGGTCCAGTCCTTACTGGACTTTAAAGTTCTCTATTAGGGGGATAGTCTGCACTTCTGCTGGGGTCCAGTCCTTACTGGACTTTAAAGTTCTCTATTATCTCATGTTCAAGACCTTGTCCGATTGAAAAGCTACTGCTGATTAGAAATCATGCAACATTTGCAAAAGTTTGATTTCCTTAAATATATCAATAATGCTGTCTCTCACTGTAAATGGGTATAGTTAACATAATGAGTTGCTGACTACCATCATAAATGAGTATAGTTAACGTAATGTGTTAACTTACCTCCCACCATAACTGGGTATAGTTAATATGAGTTACTGTCTCCCAACATAAATTGGCATAGTTAACATAATGTGTTAACTTACCTCCCACCACAACTGGGTATAGTTAATATGAGTTACTGTCTCCCAACATAAACTGGCATAGTTAACATAATGAGCTATCCTGTTTCCCACCAGAAAAGGGTATAGTTAACACAGCGAATTACTGAAACAGTCACTGGATGCGTACCAATGAAAACCATACAAACACGTTAGTATGTTACCCACTTCTGTCACAAGATGCCGTTTATGAAAACAAATGGCCTTTCAAGCACTGCTACACAGAACAGGCATCAGCACCTAGGTGCATGTAAAGTCTACAAGTGCCAATGCACATACACACACACACAGCACCCCCACACACCACCCCCCCCCCCCCCCACCCACACCTCCAGTGAAAAGGCAACCCCCCAAAAGCTGAGACAGGGTAAGTAAAACATGGCAGACAGGAACAGACAGTGAGAACGGACAATGCTGGCAGACAAGAGCAGACAATGCTGGCCTCAGCTGACCAGTCCACTACCTTTTTCTGGCATGTTGACCACAGGTCCGTGATTTCCTCAATCTCTCTGAGGGCACTGCACCACTCCTCGGCCTCGCTCTGAATGTCACCCACATAGGGTGACTGCAGCATGGCCTCCACGCTGATGCGACTGTCCTGTAAGAGTAACGCACTGTCTGTCACCGTTCATGAGGTACAGCCTCACTCACCATCTCTCTCTCTCTCTCTCTCTCTCTCTCTCTCTCTCTCTTTCTCAGGTACTGCCTTACCTCATTCATATAGTTAAGAAGTATGAGGCACATAACCTGTTACTATTACTATCATTGTTATGATCACTGGTACAGTGAAACTGCTGATGGAAGTTCATTCTGAACACGTTTCCCTTCATGTTTCCATACACACATACCCCTCCGTTCATGTTTCCATATACATACACCCCTCCCACCATGTTTCCATATACATGTACACCTCACCATAAACCTGCCATTGCATTCCTTGTGTGTGTGTGTGTGTGTGTGTGTGGTGTGTGTGTGTGTGTGTGTGTGTGTGTGTGTGTGTGTGTGTGTGTGTGCCTGTGCATGTGTCTGTGCGTGTGCATGCATGCATCCATCTGGTATCCAAGCAACACAATATTATGCTGACATTCTTATTTTTGAGGTTTATAGAGACATTTTGTAAGCTCAAAACAATTCTGTGAAGCACAGTGTCCACATCCACATCAGTGATATACAGCGCTACAGGAATCACCACTATTATCATTATTATATATACACTACAGAAATCACCACTATTATCATTATTATATATACACTACAGAAATCACCACTATTATCATTATTATATATACACTACAGAAATCACCACTATTATCATTATTATATAAGACCACTCTGGTTTAATTTTTACGTTGGTCTCTGACAAGAAGGGCTGCACTGTAATTACCACTGTTATTCTGAATGTTTACAAAGAAGCTGGAGGCACTGACCTCCAGCTGGTATTTGAGTTCCTCCACTTCAATGAGGATGTAGAAGTCATCGGTGGCCACATCCAGACCCCTGACAACACCGGCCGCTGCCGCTGCTCGCTCCTGGCGGTAACGCTCCAGTTTGGTGGTACGGCGACTTGGGGTTGTGGCACGCTTCACCGGGTCTGAATAGAAACAGGTCAACCAGAACAAAAAATTAGCATGTTCATCTCAATCAGTGGATGTGAATGGAAATGGTCAACCAGAACAAATACTCAGAATGTTCATCCACCACTGGACGTGAATGAAAACAGGTCAACCCAAACAATGACCCAGCAAAAAAAAATTGGTACATTGGATTTGTCTGATACCTGTGGGAATTGTATGCTCATTTGGGCTTTTTCTCTTTCTCTCTTCCTTTCTGTCATTTTGTTGTTGCGATGTTCATTATTTTTGATCCAATTTTATTCCTGTATGAATTTTTCCCCCCTCAATCATGACAAACTGTTAAGAGTTAATGCAACTGCAACAAACTTTAGTGAACATATTTCCCATTAGCTTATAAAGCACTCTTCTCTTCCTGAATTTAAACATCTACACACACACAGTAGCAAACATATACCCCCCACCTCCCCCAACACTCTCTCTCTCACCCACACACACACAGAGTCTCACACATATACCTCTACCCCCACCCACTCTGTCACACACACACACACACACACACACATACATGCATACAGTCTTACATGTAACCTCCCCCCGCCCCTCCCCCCCCCCACACACACACTCTTTCTCTAGTCTCTCTATTCTCTCTCCACTCACTTGCAAACACACACAAACACACATGCAGAATCTCACACATACCCCCCCAACACACACACACACACTCACACACAAACACATACATGTGCATGCACATGGCATGTACATACACATGCTTACACACGTTTACACAGTCCGACGCACCTTTAATAAACATGCTGTCAGGAATGTGCTTGGCCAGCTTGAAGTTCTTGTCCTGCCACAGGCGCTTGATGCGAGACATCTGCTGCTCCAGGTCATACTCGGCCACGGCAGAGAGGTACACAGAGTGCACAAGGTCGGCGTTGTCACACAGGTTGTAGCTCATCAGCTCCGCCACCGTGAACTGACCGCTGCCCATGTATGGCTCGTTCATGCCCAGGAAAATGGTCTGCCAGTGACGATCCTGCAAGCATGATGTAACACCTATACAAATGTCCCTCCCCTGCAACAGCCACACAAAATGCCCCTCTCCTGTTAACATGGTATGTAACTCTTACACAAACGTCAGTCTGGCGAGTCCATGGGCGGCAGACAGACAAACAGCCTCCAGATATTGAGGTCAGCTGCGAACAAGCAGGCTTGCCAGGAAACATGCAGTAGCAGACCTGCTGGTGGTGTTCCTGGCAGGACGGGGCGGGGCAGACTGTGCCGCTGCTACAGCTACAAAACGCCCCAGAAGTTCTGTTAGAGGACTGCCTGAAAAGCTCTAGCCACAAGAAAGGCTGCCTTTGACAAAATCAAACCCAGGCAGGGAATGCTCATCAGCCTCAGGTGGAAAAGTGCCTACAAGAAGAAAACTCAGACAAGAAAACTAATTTTGGCACAAAAAGTGTATCAGTCAGTGTGCCGGTCAGTCAGGCCGACGCCTGAGGTCGACACCAAGGCAGGAAGACGGGTAAAAAAAGAGAAGGCATTTATGAAAGAAGGAAAAGGGCAGAGCAGCCAAATGGCGCTAACCTTGAGGGCGTCGTTGGCCAGCTTGTACAGCACCGGGAGGTCCTTCTTGAAGTCCTGCAGACTGCGGTACCAGGCGGTCAGCACAGCGTCCCCAGGTGGCAGGTGAGGCTTCAGCTGGGCCGCTGCTGACTGCCACTCAATCACCTTCTCCAGGGCCTTCTTGGTGTTCATCTGCACAACAACACAACCCTGTAGCTTGGGATTTATCGGCACAACAACACAACCCTGTAGTTTGATGTTTATCTGCACCACAACACAACCCTGTAGTTTGATGTTTATCTGCACCACAACACAACCCTGTAGTTTGGAGTTCATCTGCACAACACAACCCTGTAGTTTGATGTTCATCTGCACAACAACACACCCCTGTAGTTTGATGTTCATCTGCACAACACACCCCTGTAGTTTGGGGTTCATCTGCACAACATGACCCTGTAGTCTGGGGTTCATCTGCACAACACAACCCTATAGTTTGATGTTCATCTGCACAACAACACACCCCTGTAGTTTGGGGTTCATCTGCACAACACACCCCTGTAGTTTGGGGTTCATCTGCACAACATGACCCTGAAGTTTGGGGTTCATCTGCACAACATGACCCTGTAGTTTGGGGTTCATCTCCGCAACATGACCCTGTAGTTTGGGGATCATCTGCACAACATGACCCTGTAGTTTGGGGTTCATCTGCACAACCCAACATAACTTAGGGTTCACAACAACACTACTCTGAAGCTTGTTCTTCTGCATGACAACAACACCATGTAGCTTGGTGCTTACCTGTACAACCCACTTTAACACTGACCAAGACACAGCATCACCAGTCACTACTTCAACCTGACCAAGACACAGCATCACCTGTCACTACTTCAACCTGACCAAGACACAGCATCACCTGTCACTACTTCAACCTGACCAGGACACAGCATCACCGGTCACTACTTCAACCTGACCAGGACACAGCATCACCTGTCACTACTTCAACCTGACCAAGACACAGCATCACCTGTCACTACTTCAACCTGACCAAGACACAGCATCACCTGTCACTATTTCAACCTGACCAAGACAGCATCACCTGTCACTATTTCAACCTGACCAAGACAGCATCACCTGTCACTACTTCACCTGTCACTATTTCAACCTGACCAAGACACAGCATCACCTGTCACTATTTCAACCTGACCAAGACACAGCATCACCTGTCACTACTTCAACCGGTCCAAGACACAGCATCACCTGTCACTACTTCAACCTGACCAAGACACAGCATCACCTGTCACTATTTCAACCTGACCAAGACACAGCATCACCTGTCACTATTTCAACCTGACCACGACACAGCATCACCTGTCACTACTTCAACCTGACCAAGACACCTCTGCAGCACAGAGTGACCTGCCTCACCTTCTTGAACAGCATCTGCTTCCAGTCCTTGATGGTGTGCTGCGACACCTCCACGTACTTCCACAGCTCCTGTCGGACATCCATCTTCACCGTCATCTCATTGAGGAACTTGAGGCTGTATGGCTCGCCCACGATGGTCTCGCGCCACTGGCTGGCCTCCTGCAGGTGCAGCTGGGTCCGGAAGAACTTCTCCCGCAACTGAAACCATGGAGGACAGTGTCAGGGAGGTCAAACGATCAAGACAGGATTTGTGCATTTGCTACTCCCCTTCACATTGTAAGAAAACGTTATAGCGTCACACAGATTGTAAGACTATAGCTATTTGCCATTACCTCATAACAAAACACTGAAACATCACACAGACTGACAAGACTGGTATACTATTCCCCATTACCTCATAACACTGAAACATCACACAGACTGACAAGACTGGTATATACTATTCCCCATTACCCCATAACACTGAAACATCACACAGACTGACAAGACTGGTATATACTATTCCCCATTACCCCATAACACTGAAACATCACACAGACTGACAAGACTGGTATATACTATTCGGAGTATTCCCCATTACCTCATAACACTGAAACATCACACAGACTGACAAGACTGGTATATACTATTCCCCATTACCTCATAACACTGAAACATCACACAGACTGACAAGACTGGCATATACTATTCCCCCATTACCTCGTAACACTGAAACATCACACAGACTGACAAGACTGGTATATACTATTCCCCATTACCTCATAACACTGAATCACACAGACTGACAATATTGGTATATACTATTCCCCATTACCCCATAACACTGAAACATCACACAGACTGACAAGACTGGTATATACTATTCCCCATTACCCCATAACACTGAAACATCACACAGACTGACAAGACTGGTATATACTGTTCCCCATTACCCCATAACACTGAAACATCACACAGACTGACAAGACTGGTATATACTGTTCCCCATTACCCCATAACACTGAAACATCACACAGACTGACAAGACTGGTATATACTGTTCCCCATTACCCCATAACACTGAAACATCACACAGACTGACAAGACTGGTATATACTATTCCCCATTACCTCATAACACTGAAACATAACACAGACTGACAAGACTGGACAGCATTGCTCCTGCTGCAGCCATACAGGATCAAGGTAAGGTGACTAACATTTTGTGCACAAGGCTGAAGGCAAAACAATAAGGTTAAAAAATAGCAACAAGAAAAACATGCCGAGCTACCCACCTCCTTCATGGCGCCCAGAACTTGCAGCGGGGGCTGGTTGGGGTCCAGGAACCGCCCCGTGGTGGCCTGTTCTGCTAACAGTCGTGCCTCCCTCTCCAGCGTCTGTCACACACAGCCACAGAGTTACACACACAGACACAGAGTTACACACACAGCCAGTGTGACACACACAGCCACAGAGTTACACACACAGACACAGAGTTACACACACACACACACAGAGTTACACACACACACACACACAGAGTTACACACACAGCCATGGTGTTACACAGCCAGTGTGACACACACAGCCACAGTTACACACACAACCAGTGTGACACACAGGCACAGTGTCACACACACAGCCACAGAGTTACACACACAGCCACAGTGTGACACACACAGCCCCAGTGTCACACACAGTCCCAGTGTGACACAGCCACAGTGTGACACACACAGCCACAGAGTTACACACATACACAGTTACACATACAGCCAGTGTTACACACAGCCAGTGTCACACACACAGCCCCAGTGTCACACACAGCCATAGAGTTACACACACAACCAGTGTGACACACAGCCACAGTGTGGCGCACACACACACACACACACACACACACACACACACACACGCATGCACACACACACGCACACATGCATGCACACACAGAGAGCCACAGTGTGACACACACACAAGTACACACACACAGCCACAGTGTGACACACACACACAAGTACACACAGACAGCCACAGTGTGACAC
Organism: Alviniconcha marisindica; assembly: GCA_018857735.1. Classification (NCBI taxonomy): domain Eukaryota; kingdom Metazoa; phylum Mollusca; class Gastropoda; family Provannidae; genus Alviniconcha; species Alviniconcha marisindica. The sequence goes on from JABMCL010003517.1 coordinate 1,143,100, forward strand.
ACACACAAGTACACACACACAGCCACAGTGTGACACACACACACAAGTACACACACACAGCCACAGTGTGACACACACACACACACAAGTACACACACACAGCCACAGTGTGACACACACACACAAGTACACACACACAGCCACAGTGTGACACACACACACAAGTACACACACACAGCCACAGTTTCAAACAGAACCACAGTGTGACACACACACAAGTACACACACACAGCCACAGTTTCAAACAGAACCACAGTGTGACACACACACAACCCCAATTACACACACAGCCACATGGTTACAAACACAAACACAGTGTCACAGAGTCAACAGTTAAAACACTAGTCCAACTTACACTCAGGGTGCATCCAGACCTTTTATGTATGATGACATGTATGTGGACAATCTAGCGTTGTCAGTATGCTAGCAATGATTCATCGATTAAAACACACACACACACACACACACACACACGCACACACACACACATACTCACACACACACACACACACACACGAGAATTTTCAGAGACCTTGATTTCATAATTTGAGCCTTTTCCATGATATTTATGCATTCCAGGGCAATTTCAGGCCTGGAATTTTTCATTTCCAATTCCAGGCCTTTTCAGGCCCTGTACAAACACTAGTGTTGTTTCAAACACACACCCAACATGTGTCATAACCAAATTCAAATTATATCATTCCAACAGAAACAAGAAGGGCAAATGCTCAGACAACCCGAAACAGTCCAAAGAAGAAAAAAGATTGGTCTCCTTTCAAACTCTTATGTGACCTTGTGCATGCGCCAAGGTTACCAGAACATACGAAAATGTAAAGCTTGACAGGAACTACCATCATGCACAGTTTCAAAGATCTTACCCCCCCCCCCCCCCCTCCACAACAACAAACAAAAAGTGCCAACATCATGTTGTTCATGAGTTGAAAATGTGTCAGTTATCTTCTTTAAACAGTAAATTCTGTTTATTTTTTTAATCAAGTTATGCCTTAACCAAGGTCACTCAAACTCCATGGCCAAATATTGATTGCTCACTTTTCACTTATTCAAGCGAGTCAAATAAACAAAGAAAATAAAAACATAAAGGTGCAAATAAATTATTAGATTTTAAGAAAGGAGCGAAGAGATCTCAACCTGAATCACAGTCACAAAAAGATACCCCGCCCCCCTCATCCCAAAAGATGCAGTTCAACAGCTTGAGTGTGAAGGATTTGACCACACTGAAGAACATGCAGTAACACCACTTGCGTACATACATTTCTCATCCTGTCCTAGAGGAAGACTCTGACCCCCGAGTTCCAAGCCAAGGAACAATAAGCACAAAACAAAAGCAAAACCGAAAAACTCAACAGTAAAAATTAACTCACACAAGAAGCATGTTTTCAATCCCCTAAAGAAACAACACAAACTCCACTGAAATTAAAAACCAATTGTTTCCAAACAGTACCCCTCCCCCTCGCCCCACTCAGATAATTATGCCCTGCCAAACATCAATAACCTGCATCTCCTCAGCGTGTATGTTTTATTTTATTATTATTTTAAAAAAATCCAAAATGCAATACAAACTGATTCACACACAAACTGAAGTTTCTCTTCTTTTTTTCTTTTTTTCCTTCCTTCCTCTTTATTTTTATGTGTGCACAAGTTTGTGAAAGTGTACACTGATGGAACCAACAATCTCTAACAGTGACCGTCTCTGTGGAGATTAAAAACATAGCTAGGCAGATGAGAGATCCCAGAAAGCATTCTGTTGAATCGAGATACCTGACAGAAAAAATAGACCTGGTTCATGACAAAAAATGGCAACAGTACCATTATGATACAGACTGTACTGGGTATAACTGACACAGCACGTACTGTGGTAACTAGACTAACAAGATAGAGGTATAGGTACTTGTACAACATGCACACTTTCACAATGTTCACACTTATGAACACACACACATACAACCTCATGCCTACAAACAGCAATGCACACACACACACACACACACACACACACACACACACACACACACACACACGCGCCATGCGCACACACACACACACACACATGCATGTACACACACACATACACACAAGCATGCAAGTGCATATATATACTTATACACACTCTGTCTTCTTTCATGCATTCAGTAACATAACCAACAATTCACACACACACACATGCACACACACACACCCCTCTCCCCTCCTCCCCCCCACACAGACACACACCTGCATGCTTACACACAGCAATGTACACACACATATATATGTATGTACACATACACATCCACATGATGCACACAAACATGCACGTCCACACACGCAACACACATGCACGCACACATGCAGACACACACACAGTGTCACACACACACACGCACAAATGCACACACACTTTCTCTCTCTCTCTCTCTCTCTCTCTTCCTTTATGCATTCAGTAATATTTCTATGAATTCCTTGACAGAAGTGCTAAGATCTCCACTAAGACTGATTGGGAAAAACAACAACATACAAGTAAATGTGTTAAGATGCATGCATGTGCACGCACAAACACACTTCATGAAGTCCTTGTATCAGTACTTCTCATGCACACAAGCAAGCAAAATCCTATTCTCTCTCTCTCTCTCTCTCTCTCTCTCTCTCTCTCTCTCTCTCTCTCTCTCTCTCTCTCTCACACACACAACACACACACACACACACACACACACAACACACACACACACACACACACACACACACACACACACACACACACACACACTTCATGAAATTCTAGTACACCTCATGCACAATCGTACCGACAATGACACATGCCTAACATGCAAAGCACCACTCACACTCCTTTTTTCAAGAGCACAGCACTTTTGAACAGAGAGAAAGACATGCTTGTGAACAGAGCAGTCCAGAAAGCTGCAAACTTGCAGTTCTGTCAGACTATCATGCAGGATCATACAACATGACATCAACATAATTTGTTTTTTAATCTTCAAGCTGAATCAAGTGCGATCCCATGAAATCTCAGAAGAATGCTGAGCCAAAGCTAAATTCTCCTGAAAATGTAGCAAGTGTCTGTAAAGCATGTTGTGCTGTGCATATGTGCCCATGAGGCAAGAACAAAAATAAAACAGGGCGATTCATGCCCCCCCCCCCCCAACCTCCTCCCCCCACCCCAACCCCCCTTCACCATTTTTGCTGGGGTGGGGTGGGGGGATTATTAACATAATGACGAGGGTAATAATAACTTCAGTGTACAATATGCATAGCGCATGTGTTAGATGCCATATTTCAAAAATTCCATTTAGGAATATCACCGCCAACCCCAGTTCCAGGCCACAACAGAAACAGCCCGTGCTTTAAAACCCTTTCCCTGTCAAAAAATTGGTGCTGCTGACTCCCAGGATGCCTTCTAAAAGGCGTCTCACAGGCAAGTTAAACCAACCAGAAACCTCGCATTTTTTTCTAGAACCTGGCATCCCCTGAGAATGTATAGCTAGTCAGAATTTGAGGACATCCTGTGACGTCTTTCTGGCTTATGGAAAACATTTCAGCATGGAAGTCACGTGATGTGGTACGGGCAGGGAAACTGATAGGAAACACTTCAGCATGGAAGTCACGTGATGTGGTACGGGCAGGGAAACTGACAGGAAACACTTCAGCATGGAAGTCACGTGATGTGGTACGGGCAGGGAAACTGACAGGAAACACTTCAGCATGGAAGTCACGTGATGTGGTAAGGGCAGGGAAACTGATAGGAAACACTTCAGCATGGAAGTCATGTGATGTGGTAAGGGCAGGGAAACCGATAGGAAACACTTCAGCATGGAAGTCACGTGATGTGGTATGGGCAGGGAAACTGACAGGAAACACTTCAGCATGGAAGTCACGTGATGTGGTAACGGGCAGGGAAACTGACAGGAAACACTTCAGCATGGAAGTCACGTGATGTGGTACGGGCAGGGAAACTGACAGGAAACACTTCAGCATGGAAGTCATGTGATGTGGTAAGGGCCGGGAAACTGATTGAAAACATTTTGCCATGGATGTCATGTGATACAGTAAGGGCCAGGAAAGAGTTACGGTTGTGATCTGTGGCTATTGCAAGAGTGACTGGATGATCAAAGTGATATTAGCAGAGTCAAGATGATCAAAGTGAGATGAGCAGTGACTGGACAATCAAAGTGAGATAATCAGTGACTGGACGATCAAAGTGAGATGAGCAATGACTGGACGATCAAAGTGAGATGAGCAGTGACTGGATGATCAAAATGAAAGACGAGCAGTGACTGATCAAAGTGAGATGAGCAATGACTGATCAAAGTGAGATGAGCAGTGACTGGACGATCAAAGTGAGATGAGCAGTGACTGGACGATCAAAGTGAGATGAGCAATGACTGATCAAAGTGAGATGAGCAGTGACTGGATGATCAAAGTGAGATGGGCAGTGACTGGACGATCAAAGTGAGATGAGCAGTGACTGGACGATCAAAGTGAAAGACGAGCAGTGACTGCTGTGTGCAATGTTGCAGCAAGAGTGCGGCCAGAAACACTGGATGACTTAACTACATCACAGCCAATCAAATGGCACCAGTGTTTGTGTGTCAATGAGGGATATGTACTGTCCTTTTCGACTCAAGCTTTCAAAATGAAGACACCTGAGTGACTTAGATTCAAGACCTTAACATCTACGAAACATAGAAACTGAAGCCTGACCAAAACTGAAAGTCTACATATTTCTGTGCATGTCTGACAGACAGTTAAAAAGATGCTGACAGTATTGAACTCTGCACCATCACTGTTCAGTGTGATGCTCATGGACTTCTTCATCAGAGGGTCCAGGTTGGGACAAAAACAACAAAAGGACAAGATGAGGAGCCTGAATTTTTACCTTTATACATCCCCCCTGCCCCCCCCACCACTTCACACCATCACATCCACCCCCCACCGGAACCGCAAACGCTAAACCACTAACACCAAAGGGGTGATGGACAAACACACCGACTGACATTCACATACCGCTCACCACAATACCACCATCACAAACACTCAGTGAATCCAAAAAAAGCTTGCTGCCGTCTGTGATATATAAAAACAAAATGTATAAAAAAATTAAAAATAAAACAAAGAAGATGGTGAAGTGGTGTGAAAATGTGACAATAACAAACCATTTTAAATTATCAACTCACTCTGCCTGTACGCCATGGGGTTCAAATGAAAATAATTCAAAACAATTTGAACACAATGAAACAAACAGCAAAAACAACTCTTGGTCAAGATCTGTAACGCTGAACAGCCCAACAAAGACAGAACAGGAATGCACTGTACCATAGATCTGATGTACAAAAACGTGGATGGCACTCAAAGTGTCCAGAGAGCAGAAACTAAATCAGTCATGATCAGATACACGTGGACTCTGATTCTGAACAAAGGAGGAAAAAAAGACATGGAAAAAAAAGTCTCTTTTCTTTCTGTCATTACAGTTTAACACATTCTCCACTGAAATTCTGCTTGACTTAATCAAACACATTCAAAAGGAACATTTTTTTAATTATCCCTCAATACCAAGCACACAAAAATCATAATCCTCAGGCAGGGTTGTTAATTCCCTTGACTTTTAACTGGCATCGCTTAAGTCCCCTGGCTGCTTTTACTGGGTAAAAGTGGGTACTGCTTTTTAGTGGGTACTTTCTTCTCAGTGGAAGGCAATGACAGTAAATTTGTGAAGTTTACAGTGCCAACTTTAGAGGCATTTTTGAAGGCCAGACTTGTTGCTCATGCTATATGAAGCAACAACAACAACAAAATCTCCACAAACTCAAATTTTTGGGGTCAGCCAATGATGTGAAGGCATTCTTTTTTCCATCCACCAACACCTTTCCCCTGTAATTTTTCCAAATGCAAGAGCAGTGGCACAATACTGCCTCGCAATTCTAGGTTCAACTTCCACTGTTATACACACCGTGAACCAGCACCTACTAACAAGTCGGCCAGGAAGTGGCAGCTGCAACCTTTCGTGACTTCTTGCGCAAAAGATCAGCTGCGACCTTTCATGACTTCTTTAGCAAAAGATTACAACAGGTAAGTAGGTTTGTGTAACTTGGCGTTTTACGCCTAGTGAAGATTACAAAGGGCATTCACTTGTGCAAACCAGCTTCGCTGAACTAGTGAGGCTGCTGAGCCTACCTGGAAGGAGGTCTCCAGTTGCTGCGCCATCAGCGGCGTCTGCGTGTTGATGAACTCTCCAGCATCCTGCATCTGCATCAGGAAGGCTTCCCAGGCAGCCCACACCCCCTCCTCCACCTTCTCCTCCTCTGACGTCAGCTGCCGGTAGCTCATGCGAATCACCTGTCGCACAGTTCCATCACATCAGTCAACAGTCAAATTCGTTGTACAGCAAGTCAAGTCTGATCAAGTCAACTCAACTCAAGCTGAGCAGATCTTTATTTCATAAATGGAAAGTGTCCCTCTTATCATTTTTTGTCTGTATGCTTGAGTCTAGTATTCATCATTATTTACTGTATTTCGTTCTATTTATCTACTATGCTCTTTCACTGTGCGATGTAGTTAAATGCTTCAAATACAATGTTAGTTGTGCTTACTTAAATATTTAATGTCACATAAAAAAAAATGCAAATCCAGATTTTTTGTTTTTGAAAAGAAAGACTAACAAAACAAAACAAAAACAAACAAAAAAACCCATCAGAGTGTTTTTTTAAACATGCACATGAAGGGCTAGGCACAGATAAGTTCACTCCGGACTACAAGGCACAGAGGTCAGATGTGAGAAAAAGGAAACGTCCTGCATTCTAAAAGCACAGTGTGTCATCAGGTCCACAAATGATGCAAGAAGACCTGAAGTTGTTCTCTCTGTAAATAAGACACAACAGGCAAGACTAAACTGCCATTAATCGGTCGCCAGGAGAGACAATGTTCCACCCACTGATGTGTGGTCTGACAAAAGTGTAGCGGCACCCATGGTTTTAAAGTTTTACTGGAATGTTTGTCTTTTTACTGGCATGTTTGTCTTTGTCATGTAAATCAACCTGGCCCCCTCAGTGAGTGAGGGTTTATCAAAACTGAGACAGAGTTTACCAAAAGCGAGTGTGTGAGTTTACCCAGATAAAACATGGCACCCATGTTTTTGAAAGATTTGTAGGACTGCTTTTCTCTCTCATTCATGTAAAATCGACCAGGCCCCTCCAGTGAGTGAACGTTTACCAAGAGAAACCGGTTCTGAACCATCAAATAAAACTGGCAGTACAAAGAGTGGCGTGTCCTGTCTGTGCATGCTGATTGGCTGATCCTGACCTGTCAATCAGTCTCAGCGACACGTTCACTGCTCCTACCTCATAGAGGGACTTGATGTACTCCACCCGCTGCTGGTACTGCAGTGTGTTCTTCTTGTACTGCTGGTAGTTCTTGGCGAACTGAGCAAACGACTCCACGTTCTCACGCTTGTCTTTCATGTTCTGCAAGGCCAACAAAACATTATGATGATGAGCTAAACCGTTCACCTTTGAAAAATAAATTCTCCTGCTTCGAACACTCATTACGCTTATGCTGGCCTATTTAAAAGCCTCACGTATTCAACCTGCCTTTCAACAAACAGACCATTTACTAACCTTGATGGTGATTGTTATTACATCAATCTTCTCTTCAACATGTCCTAAAGGCTTTCTTTCTTACTAATGATATTTACCTAATTGTCTGTGTTACCTTCAGTAAATCTAACCCTTTCCACCTTGGTGCAGCTGCCTTCATTTTCTCAATCTTACCTTGAACCAGTGTAACACTTTCTTATTTTGGCAATAACATTCATCTGTGTCAATCTTACCTTTGACAGATTTAATACCCTCTTGCTTTCTTACTTTGGCAATAACATTCATCTGTGTCAATCTTGCCTTTGACAAATTTAATGCCCTCTCACCTTAGCAATGACCTTCATCTCATCAACAAAGTTGGCTGCCAGGTTCTTGGCCTCGTCTGCCACAAAAGTGATGAGTTCCTGGTAGATGTCGTTGAGGCGCGGCAGGAGGCCTTCGTGGATGGCCGAACAGTCCAGAAAGAACATGCCGTTCTCTGAGATGAAGTTGCGGTCAAAGTTGCGCACCTTTTCTGACCACTGCCTCAGTTCTGTCAGCTTTTGCTGTGAAAAAGAAAGGGGAAAAAAACGGGTCACATCATGTGTTAAATCCAACTTATTCTAGTCACTCTGGGTGCAGTTTTGTCTTCTAGTGTCCATGCTTCTTTGCTGTTTGACTGAAACATATAGCATTTACTGAGACAACTAGCAAATACATCTTCAAAAAAAGAAAAAAAAGAGTTAGTATTTATGTTAAAAGACAACAAATCTTCTGCCATGCAGTTTAGCAATTCTTAAATTGACTGTTGTTGTGGTGGTGGTGGTTTTTTCCTCAAATGAAGGATTTTGGGAGAAGGCTTCATAATTCATTCCCTGTCTATTTTGTTGTTGTTGTTGTTTTTTAAGTGGAGATCAGCTCACACACACCACTTCCATTCAGTTCACATTGGCTCTGTGAGCTGAGAAAACTGTGGACAAGTGTTTCAGAGTTTGTTTCCCTGATTTTGCTACACTATGCCTTTAAACTGACTAAAGAACTGCCATAAACACTAAAGGCCATCATATCAACATTCATTTTCCAGCAGCGATTTCCAACAGACTACAAGCAAACCAAGAAAAAAATAAACAAAACAAAAAACCCTACCTCGATGGTGAAGGCAGCAGCCCCACGGAACTCTTTGGCAGACTTGTCGTTCCAACGCCGGCAGTAGACGTGAATCTCATTCAGCCAGTGGTTGAACTCACAGTAGCTGTCGATCTCATCTAGCGCCGCCTTCATCAGGTCTTGCTGAACCTTCAGGGCTGCTTGGTACTCGGCACTGAAAAACACGGGGGTTCAACTCTCACAGTCATAGTCATCACAACAGTGACAATCATAGTAATCACAATGGTGACAATCACTGCTGAAACGGTTGCAAACAACCATGCACACACAAAATACGTACCACTCACAGACAACAAGCACAAAGACAAGTATGTACAGGAGGTTTAGAAGTAGTTTTCAAACAGAAGAGGTTTAGAAGCAGTTTTCGAACAGATGAGTTTTGAGGGCCATTTTGAAAGAGGAAGCAGAATCTGACTTGCCAAGTCAGTCAAGCATCAGTCCTGTTTTTATGTTTATTAAATTATTATTTTGACAAAGGCAACGTTTGTCATGTTTATTATCTTCATTATTATTTTGTTGAAGGTGAATTTTTTTATGTTTATTACCATTAATTATTATTTTGATGAACACAAAGTTGTTATGTTCACTATCATTATTATTTTGACAAAGGTGAAGCTTTTATGTTTATTATCATTATTATCATTTTGACGAAGGTGAAGTTTTTTTAAATATGTTTATCATTATTATTTTTATGACATACATGGAAATTTTATGTTTATTATCATTATTTTGACGAGGGTGAAGCTTTTAAGTTTATTATCATTATTATTTTGATGAAGGCAAAGTTTTCATGTTTATTATCATTATCATTATTTTGATAAAGGCAGAGATTTTTATGTTCATTATCATTACAAAATTATTTTGATGGAGGAACATTTTATGTGTATCATCATTATTATTATTATTTTGATGCAGGCAAAGTTTTTATGTTTATCATCATTATTTTGACGAAGACAAAGTTTTAAAAATATTTATCATCATCATTGTTTTGATGAAGACAAAGTTTTTGAATATTTATCTTCATTATTATTTTGACAAAGACAAAGTTTTAAAATATTTATCAACATTATTATTTTGAGGAAGGCAGCATCTCCACTCACTCCATGGCCAGCTTGTCCTCCAGGCTGGCGTGGGACAGGGGAGAGTACTGGCCCAGAAACCCCTCCCCCTCCACAGCCAGACCCTCGTTGTTCCGCGACGTCAAGACAAGGTCAGGGGTTGCCACGCCAAGGTCGTCTTCTGACTTCGTTGGAGTTGCTGCCATGGAGAGGTCAAGGGCATTTAGACACAGAAATACACATGAAAACCTTCAGCATCAAAGTATATTCCGTTGCTAACTAAGCTTTTCTTTTTTTTTCTTCAACTTCTCAGCAGCCTAGGCTGAAATCAATATTATCCAACAATTGAGGTAAGCCTATGCTTACATCAGCAATTTCCATCAACTCAGATAAACCACCACAAAAGCCAACAATGTCCAACTCGGGTAACAGTCAGGTAAACCTACACAGCTAGAACATCAAAAGTCTGTTCTGAAATATCAGCACTAACGTCAACACTGTCCAACAGTTCAGATAAACACCAAAGTCAACACTGTCCAACAGTTCAGATAAACACCAAAGTCAACACCGTCCAGCAGTTCAGACAAACCAACACACACACAAAACTGTCCAGCAGCTGAGACAAACCAACACAAACACAATGCTGTCCCACAACTGACCCACAAACACAACACTGTCCCACAACCACAACGCTGTCCCACAGTTGACCCACAAACCAACACACACACAATGCTGTCCCACAACTGACCAACAAACCAACACACACACAATGCTATCCCACAACTGACCAACAAACTAACACAAACACAAAGCTGTCCCACAACTGACCAACAAACCAACACACACACAACTGTACCACAACTGACCAAAAACCAAACACAAACACAAAGCTGTCCCACAGCTGACCAACAAACCAACACAACATTGTCCCACAACTAACCAACAAACACAACACAGTCCCACAACTGACCAACAAATCACAAACACAATGCTGTCCCACAACTGACCAACAAACCAATACAAACACAACCATGTCCCACAAACCAACACAAACACAACACTGTCCCACAACTGACCAACAACTCAACACAAACACAATGCTGTCCCGCAACTGACCAACAAACCAACACAAACACAACGTTGTCCCACACAAACCAACACAAACACAACACCATCCCACAACTGACCAATGTGTGGCAAGCTGGGGACAGGGAAGCTGTCGTCAGCTGTTCTGCTGCTGACCGGCCCGGCAGCGACAGACGGTTCCTGCTCAATGACGCTGCTGTCCGCTGCCCCCTCCCACACCTGGGACTCCCGCTCTGATGTCGCGCCCGTCAGGCTGTCGTGCTTGCGGGAGCTGATCTGTGAGGCTGACATGCTCTTCAAGTCCAGGTTGATTTGACTGCCAGAGGCTCTGCAACAATAAAAGCGGTATTCACATAGTTGCATCTTTGATGCATGTGTGTCACTGTGTGTATGCATTTGTGGGTACAAGCATGCACACGCATGCACATGCATGTGTGTGTGTGTGTGTGTGTGTGTGTGTGCATGCTTGGGTGTATGTGTGTGTGCATGTGTCACTATGTTTGGTATGTGTGTGTGTGGAGTGTGTGTATGTGTGTGGTGTGTGTGTGTGTGTGTGTGCATGCGTGCGTGTGTGCACATGCATGCATGGTGTGTGCATGCGTGCATGTGTGGTATATGCATGTGAGATATGTGTGTCTGTGTGCATGTGTGCATGTTTGCATGCACAACAAAGAGTAACAATGAGAGACAGTGCCTGAACACACACATGTGCACGAAACAGGAAACTCACTTGGGGTCAATCTGCTGGGTGGAGTCCTTGTCCTTGTCCTGCGTGCTGCCAAGAGACCCATCCATGGCAATGGCCTTGCTGCACAGCACTGCCGGGATGCCTCGCAGCGTGCTGGACAGGCTGCGCTGGAACTTCTCCTTGGACGGGGACAGGCACAGCACATCTGGGGCAAACCCACAGCAAATGTTAGTCCCATCCATGCCTAGATACATACTGTACGGGTTTTATGGAAACAATAACAATGGAATTGAGGGTAGAAAAGGCAAACAGTGACACAGCATGCTAGAATGCTCCATTCTGTGTGACATGTTGCACACGGTCTATGAAAATTTAAGGATATAAAGGCACAAAATTGTGCAGTATGCCTGTCTAATCACTTCCCTGCAAGACTAAAACTTGCGCATCTTGGGAATATTTCAGACAACACTCAAAGCTAAATTCAGTTATACTTTTTATGCAGAATAACCATCTGTCTGTCCACGCATTGCTCATCAGTCAATTCTGCTGAAAATCTGCAGATGATTTTGGTGGGTTTTTTTATGCAAGTAAGAGGTCTTCATATTTTACCATCTAAAGACTATTCTGTCATGTGTCTGTGTGTGTGTGTTTGCATGAATGTATGCACATGTGCCATTTGTGTGTGTGTGTGTGTGTGTGCACGAGCGCGAGGGACAGAGAGGTCACTCAATAAGAGATTGCTGCATGTTTTTTGTAATATTTTGTATTATATAGTTCATTGTAAAATGCTTTGCACTTTCCAAAGAGCAAGTGCTCTAGAAATCTCCAATGACCATCATAATTATAATGTAGCCTCACCCTGTTTGTTGAAGACGAGGTTTGCCTTGAAGAAGCCGTCGCGAGGAGCCAGGGGGCCGATGGCCAGAACAGTGTCAGTGAAGGCCAGGACCTGGGTCTTGGTGATGTGGAACAGGTGCTCCACCACCATCTGGTCCACCAGCTTCACAAAGTTCCCTAGCCGACTGACAAAACACACACACACATAAGATGAGGTATCTGGTCAATCAGATTCACAAAGTTCCAATTGGCAACCCCCCCTGAGTACTCAACAGCACAAGCAATTGGCAACACACACACACACACATACACACACCCATGGTAAGACATCTGGTCAGTCAGCTTCACAAAGTTCCCAAACTGACTGGCAACATATACAAAGCAAAGCTCCTGGTCCATCAGCTTCAACCAGTTTCACAAAGTTCCCCAGCTGACTGGCAACACACACACACACACAAAGTCAAACATCTGGTCCATCAGATTCACAAAGTTTCCCAGCTGATTGGCAACATATACAAAGTAAGGCACCTGGTCCACCCACTTCAACCAGTTTCATGAAGTTCTCCAGCTGACTAGTAACACTAACACCTATCTCCCTGCAGTGTTTTCTCCAGTTGACTAGTAACAGTAACACCTATCTACCCTGCAGTGTTTTCTCCAGTTGACTAGTAACAGTAACACCTTTCTACCCTGCAGTGTTTTCTCCAGTTGACTAGTAACACTAACACCTATCTACCTGCAGTGTTTTCTCCAGTTGACTAGTAACAGTAACACCTATCTACCCTGCAGTGTTTCTCCAGTTGACTAGTAACAGTAACACCTATCTACCCTGCAGTGTTTTCTAACACCATCTACCTGTAGTGTTCTCCAGCTGACTAGTAACAGTAACACCTATCTACCTGCAGTGTTTTCTCCAGTTGACTAGTACAGAACAAAGATGTTTTCTCCAGTTGACTAGTAACAGTAACACTATCTACCCTGCAGTGTTTTCTCCAGTGACAGTAACAGTAACACCTATCTACCTGCAGTGTTTTCTCCAGTTGATAGACATAACACCATCTACGCAGTGTTCTCAGGACAGAACAGTAACACCTATCTACTGCATTTCCCAGTTACAGTAACATAATTGCAGTGTTTCTCCAGTTGACTAGTAACAGAAACCTTTACCTGCAGTGTTTTCCAGTTGACTAGTACAGAACACTATCTACCCTGCAGTGTTTTCTCCAGTTGACTAGTAACAGTAACACCTATCTACCCTGCAGTGTTTTCTCCAGTGACAGTAACAGTAAACCTATTACCTGCATTTTTCTCCAGTTGACTAGTAACTAACCCTATCTACCTGCAGTGTTTCTCCAGTTGACTAGTAACAGTAACACCTATCTACCTGCAGTGTTTTCTCCAGTTGACTAGTAACAGTAACACCTCTCTACCCTGCAGTGTTTTCTCCAGCTGACAGGTAACAGTAAAACTTATCCATCTGCAATGTTTTCTGCAGCTGATTGACAACACACACACATGCACATATGCAGACACCCACAATTACACAGCTGTACAAACTTCCCCTGCAGACTCATATCAAGGATTTGACACAAAACACCCAATGTGTTTGTCAAACTCACACACACGCACAAACACACGCACAAACACACACACATATATATTATATATATGGTTTACAAAGCAATTCTAAACTGCAAACAAACATGAGTAAAAGACTACTTGAAAATTCTAAACAAAGCACACACAAGAAAGGTACAGAGTTCTTACAGCACTGAGCACACAAACTACCATAAGAATTCTACTGTATTCCAAGAGAGAGAGAAAAAGAGAAAGAAAAAAATGGAAGGGCTGTTACCCTGTTTCTGTTTTGGCCTTCTGCAGGTTTCTCTCCCTTTCTTCCTTCTTCACCTTCTGTAAGTGCAAGGAGTCCTTGGAGCTGCCAAGTGTGAAACGACAACATACAATCATGGTCACTGGTCTCCCAAACACAGGCACCACCCATATCATCATTATCATAATAATGCTGATTTCTTCAGCAAAAATCCTCCAAAAGCTGTAAGCACCTTACAATAAAAAATATTTATAAAAAAAAGGGGTGTGGGGGGGGTTACACAAATCAAATGTTATGCAATGTCTATGTAAAAACAGTGAGAAAAAAAGAAAAAAAGAAGATGCATACACATCTTTTACTCTCATTTACCCCCCCCCCCCCACTCCCCCCAGTCATACACACACTGTCATATATATACACACCATTTGAGAAACAGGCCATCAAAATATCAGTCTCAGGTTACATAATATTTCTAGCTATTCCCCTGTTAAGATAATGCATTGAAGGAGTCAGGCATGTGCTGAAAATGATGAGGTGAAACTCACAGTTGACGGCACAGCTGAGAAATGAGAAACCGAATGCATGCAACATAAACTAAGTCAGACTCAGAGGGTTAAAAAAAGAAGAAAAAAAGAAGAAAGAAAGAAAGAGAGAATGAACACAAAAAGACACAGCACTCACAAGAAGGTTTTCTTCTTGACCTGCTCCTCACAGTACTTCATCTTCTTGAAGGACTCTTCCGCTGTGGTGTCCACCACCAGCTTGCAGTAGCTAGTCACACAAGCCAGGCACAGCACGTCACTGACTGATAACCGGTGCCTCAGACAAGCTAACCAGCCTACCGTCTTCACACTCAGTCAGTACAAACTAACCAGCCTACCAAGTGCCATGTTCACACTCAGTAAAAGTGTTCTCTGCCAGCCTACTGTCCCGATGTTCAGTCAGTGAAAGTGTTCTCTGCCAGCCTAACATCTTTACACTCACAGTAAAAGTGTTCTCTGCCAGCCTCCCATCTTTACACTCAGTAAAAGTGTTCTCTGCCAGTCTACCATCTTTACACTTACAGTGAAAGTGTTCTCTGCCAGCCTACCATTTTTAAACTCAGTAAAAGTGTTTTCTGCCAGCTTACTGTCTCTATGTTCAGTCAGTGAAAGTGTTCTCTGCCAGCCTACCATCTCTACACTCACAGTAAAAGTGTTCTCTGCCAGCCTACCATCTTTACACTCAGTAAAAGTGTTCTCTGCCAGCCTACTGTCTTTACATTCAGTCAGTGAAAGCGTTCTCTGCCAGCATACCATCTTTACACTCACTCATTAAAAATGTTCTCTGCCAGCCTACTGTCTTTACATTCAGTCAGTGAAAGTGTTCTCTGCCAGCCTACCGTCTTTACACTCAGTAAAAGTCATATGCACCCACTGCTGTGAGGACTATCTAAACTGAAACAGTCATACACACCAATGGCTGTGAGGTCTATCTACTCTGAAACAGTAAAATGCACCCACTGCTTTAAGGACTATCTAAACTGTCTATCTACTCTGAAACAGTAAAATGCACCCACTGCTTTAAGGACTATCTAAACTGAAACATATGCACCCACTGCTGTGATGACTATCTAAACTGAAACAGTCATCATTATGCACCCACTGTCACTGATGTGAGGACTATCTAAACTGAAAGTCATATGCACCCACTGCTGTGAGGAGTAGCTAAACTGAAAGTCATATGCACCCACAGCTGTGAGGACTAGCTAAACTGAAACAGTCATATGCACCCATTTGCTCATATGGGGGAGGACTAGCTAAACTGAAACAGTATGCACCCACTGCTGTGAGGACTAGCTAAACTGAAACGCCATATGCACCCACAGCTGTGAGGACTAGCTAAACTGAAACAGTCATATGCACCCACAGCTGTGAGGACTAGCTAAACTGAAACAGTCATATGCCCCACTGCTGTGAAGACTTTCTTACATAAAATCAAACTGAGCAAACTCACCGGAAGAACTTCTCCAGAATCTGTTCAGCTTGAATGTTCTTGTAGTTGATGTTGTTCTCATACTCTGTCAAGCTGGTAGGTTTTGCTGAAAATGACAGCGCAAGAAAGGTAACAAGCTGCAAACGCTACATTATCAACCAATTTCTTTTTATTAAGGGAAAGGGTGGCGGATGGGACAGGAGATAATGCCAGTGCAGGGTTGCTTAGACTGGTCCAGTGTGCTAATTATCAATCAAGTACTTAAGACCTCACTACAGCAGAATCCTTGCATAGTTCGGGAGCTGTGTGAGAGTCGAGGTGGCAATCCTGGGCTGTCCATCCTGACGAGCCTTCTGGCTTCCGTGGTCGTAAAGTTTTATTGAACCATGCTTTGGCAATTGTCTCAGCTTGTCCCTAATATGTCTACAACATCCGAGGACATTAAGCATCACTTCATCATCAGAATGCTGGCCAGCACAAAAAGTCCCTCCGAAGTGGTCTAAAAGGTGGGAAGGTCTCTTGGTGAAGGGTTCATTTACATGGAAACATGAAGGGATAGGTCTTCCCAAAAGTGGTCTCAAGAGAGAGCCTGTCAAAAAGGAGGTCTCTTATTAAGTGTTTCGCTGTACTGCACACACCCAGTAATCACTGTTGAACACACTGTACTGCACACACCATGTATCACTGTAGAACACACTATACTATACACATCAAATAATCACTGTAGATCCCACTATACACCATCAAGTAGTCCCCATAGAACACTTACTCTGTACTATACACATCAAATAATCACTGTAGATCCCACTACACACATCAATCAGTAGTCCCCATAGAACACTTACTCTGTACTATACACATCAAATAATCACTGTAGATCCCACTACACACATCAAGTAGTCCCCACAGAACACTTACTCTGTACTATACACATCAAATAATCACTGTAGATCCCACTACACACATCAAGTAGTCCCCATAGAACACTTACTCTGTACTATACACATCAAATAATCACTGTAGATCCCACTACACACATCAAGTAGTCCCCACAGAACACTTACTCTGTACTATACACATCCAATAATCACTGTAGATCCTACTACACACATCAAGTAGTCCCCAAATGAACACTTACTCTGTCTCAAAGGGCAGGAACTGAACAGTGATAAGTTCTTTCAGCAGTCTGAAACAAACCACAGTGAAGTTTGAAATCAGTAAAAACTAGCCACATAATCTGAGACAGAATGAGGCCAGAGTGCCTGCGCAGAATCCCCAAGCGAGGGAGTTGATTAGCACTCAAAAGGTGTACGTCGCACAAACACAACAGCAAAGACCTGAGTCGCCTACCGTGACTCTCACCTGGTATGGGAGTAAATACAAGGTACTGAAACTCCACCAGAGGTACATCCTCAAAGCTACTTACGTTAAGAATTGTAAGTAACTGGTTTCTAACACCCAGTCAACTGCCAAGGTCACAACAAGGCAAACAAATGTACTGATGTATAAAAATTCAAATTTTTAGCATAAAGCACTTTTATCCATTATGCATTTCCATGCAAAAGTACCAAGCTTGGACGCTTTGGAGTGAACAAAAAATAGCCAAATGATGTTGTTTATCTTGAAGTTCATCTGATACAGACAGGTGACATGAATGTTCCTGCAAACAGGTGACATGGATGTTACTGCAAACAGGTGACATGGATGTTATTGTGAACAGGTAACGTGAATATTATCACAAACATGTTGGATGACTGTTACTGAAAACTGGTGACATGAATGTTATTGCAAACAGATGATATGAATGTTATTGTAAACAGGTGACACGAATGTTCCTACAAACAGGTGACATAAATATTACTGCAAACAGGTGACATAAATGTTACTGCAAACAGGTGACATGAATGTTACTGCAAACAAGTGACTCGAATGTTACTGCAGACAGGTGATATCAAATATCGAAGCAACAGGGTCTGCATGCAATCTGTCACAGTCCAATGGTCTGAGGTCAAGATCAGGAGTGTAAATTCTCGTCACTCTGCAGTACACAGTCCGTAAAAAGATCAACTTCTCTCTCTCTTTCTCTCTGTGTGATAACTTGCCCATCATGCTGACAGACAGCTTGCAAAATTTTCCATCATCTATTTCTTTTTTCCATGGCAGAAACAGAGAATTTCCAGTCAATGGAACCACTGCATCCTATGACAGACAATGAAAAAGGCTGCAGTGTGAGTACCTGCAGACAATGAAAAAGGCTGTGGCAAATGTGAGTGACCCACACAATGAAAAAGGCTGCGTGTGAGTACCCACAATGAAAAAGGCTGCGGTGTGAGTTACCCACAGACAATGAAAAAGGCTGTGGTGTGAGTGACCCACAGACGATGAAAAAGGCTGCGGTGTGAGTGACCCACACAATGAAAAAGGCTGTGATGTGAGTGACCCACAATGAAAAAGGCTGTGGTGTGAGTGACCCACAGACAGTGAAAAAGGCTGCAGTGTGAGTTACCCACACAATGAAAAAGGCTGTAATGTGAGTGACCCACAATGAAAAAGGCTGTGGTGTGAGTGACCCACAGACAGTGAAAAAGGCTGCAGTGTGAGTTACCCACACAATGAAAAAGGCTGCGGTGTGAGTGACCCACAGACGATGAAAAAGGCTGCGGTGTGAGTGACCCACAGACGATGAAAACGGTTGCAATGTGAGTGACCCTCAGATGATGAAAAAGGCTGCAATGTGAGTGACCCACCTTGAAATCTGCAGCAAGCCAGCCCCAAAGGTGGGAACGTTGTGCAGCAAGTTGTCCGTGACCAGAAGCTGGTGTCGCTGGTAGTCGAGGTACAGCTTGTTGCTGCGCCAGCTGCACACACAAGATCTTGCACTGGTGAAGGAACCCCAAGGTCACTGTCAGATGCTACCGTGATTTTATTTCAATATGCACAGACTTATAAAATAATGAAAAACAACAACAAAAAAGCACAAAACAGAATTAGCAAGGGTAAACTTGTACAACTTACTGAAGTATTACACATTCTCACCAGAATGATGGATGATCATTTATCACAACTTTGTGGTCCCCCCACCCCCCACTCCCTCCCCAAGCCCCCTTATTTTTTCTGTTTTACGTAAAACAGCTACTAGTGACACTAAGAATAGTACTGAACAAAACAATCCCTCTTGCTCTGGCAAACAAGGCTTTCTGTTTTTATAGCTGCTTCCTGCCCTGACTAGAAGTTAAAGAGAGAGACCGAGCAGCTTACAATCATTGTCAGAAAGGAAAGGTCAATGATACACCTGAGTGTTACAAACATGAACATCATGAAACACAACACCAATGGCTTGTTCGTAGTTTCAGTGCCAACCCACCAACTGAAAGCTTTGCGCATGAGGTAGTGCTTGAAGAAAGGGATGGCAGAGATGGCCTTCCACAGAACAGCAGATCGCTGCCATTGCGCCAGCGTCATGCTCTCTGCTGGCTGGTCAGGGTATACGTGCAGCACGCCAAATGAAGAGAAGACATAGTGTTCTGGGTTGATCTGCACTCACACACACACACACACACACACTGACATAAGAAAACATATGTTGTTCAGGGTTGATCTGCACACACATGCACACACACACGCGTATGTACATAAGAGAACATGTAATGTTTTGGGTTATCTGTACACGCGCACACACACACACACACACACACATATTTCCCTTGTTCATACATCTAGTCTTTGACAGTAAAGGCCAGGATTGAAAAGCCTATAAAGGCACAACACTGACGGTCAACACAACACAGTAAATCCAGAAACAACAAATGCTTAAAGTCGATAAAGGCACAACACAGCAAATCCAGAAATAACAAATGCTTACTTTTGCCTTGGGCACGGAGATGAGGTCGTAGGGAGCAAAATGCCGAGAGGGGGCCAGGTTGAAGTACAATGACTTGATCTTGCCGCTGTGGTTGCAGCTGGCAAAGAACTGCACAGCTTCCCGCCCCGTCATCAGTGGAATCTCCACCTGAAAAAAGCACAGGTTCTAGTCAACGGCACACACTTTAGAGTCCTGTCTAGATGACAATGATTTCAACGTTCTGTCCAGGGAAACTGCTGACAACAACAGCTTGTCTACTCGTCCTTTTTATTGTGAAATTCGAATGACCCCCCCCCCCCCCAAAACAACTTTTCATTTTATGCATTTATTATGAATAATAAAGTTCTTTTGTATTTGAATTCTAACGCCCCTCCGCCCCCCTTTCCCTCCCACAGTTACTCACATAATGATCTTTCCTGGGCGTTGGTCTGGCCCTGCGCACAGTCTTTGTGCTCAGCCTCCTGACCTCCTCCTCATCTGTCTTGGGGATACCTTTGGGCTGTGATAACAGAAAGGTAGAATAGGCAAATAACAGAAAAGAAAAAAGAAATAAAACAGACAAATAGAAAACAAAATCTGACATCTGCTCCAACTAAAAATATAAATGAAATCCAAGCAGAGCTGGCGCACGGTACAAAATTCACACTAAACTACAGCCATATTGATACACCATAACTTACAAGCAGAAAACGCCAGTAACAATGATTACAACACAATGCAAGCCACAAGAAGCCACACAGCAAAACATACACTACACACACACACATGCAAGCATGTAAACACACACACACACACACCATATCAAAAGATCTGTCTCTGACACAAAAACTTGTGAATATTATTTGACCTGGCAATGCACATACACACACACATGCACACACACTGAGGTGACACTATGCAGGTGACGGGACACTAAAATCCAAGAACTAACCTCTTCAGGAATGTTGGTACTGACAGCAAGAGCTGTCGTACCCAGGCAAGAGTTCCAGATGGAATCACCTGAAACACCAAGCACACAAACATTTGGACAAAGCTGTGTGAGAAGGTGAGAAATTATCATCCTGCTCAAGGCTCCCTCTCAGCCATCTCACAAGTAAAGAGTACGTTCTTCAGGAAAAGGAACACAAACACAACACAGACAACAGTCCTAACTAAACAGTACGTTCTTCAGGAAAAGGAACACAAACACAACACAGACAACAGTCCTAACTAAACAGTACGTTCTTCAGGAAAAGGAACACAAACACAACACAGACAACAGTCCTAACTAAACAGTACGTTCTTCAGGAAAAGGAACACAAACACAACACAGACAATAACAGTCCCCCACCCAGGAAAAGGAACACAAACACAACACAGACAATAACAGTCCCCCACCCTCCCAAAAAACAATGAAAAAAGCATTTAAAAAAGAAAAGAAAAAGATAATCTGAAAAAGAAGAAGAAAGAAAAGTAAGACAACAGTGAAAAAAAGAATGTGTGTGCTAGAACTTACGCGCAGCCATTTCAAATGCGACGTTTCCCATGGACTGACGGAGGTCACCAAAGGTGAGTCCCTGGGTCCCAAGGATCTGTTTGTCATTCTGAAGATCAGAAACAGAAGCCAGCATGCACAAACTAAGACAGAACATCCCCTTTGTGTTACAAACACAATTTTTTTCTTTTAATGCATTTAAAAACAAATCCATCAAATCCTCTACATAAACTACTTTGACAATGGGAAATATGCACACCACCACTAGTTGTAACATAAAAGTACCCACACTTTCAAATGCACATGGGTTTTCATGAGTGTGTGCACAGATCACTTCCAAGCCCACTGGCTTAACAATCTCTCCCATCACAAAAGTCTGACAGAAACCCTAATGTTGACCAGTACAACAATCTACAGAAACTACAAAACTTTTACAGAGACCATAATGCTCACCAGTACAATCTCCCATCAGCAAAGCCCAACAGAGACCCTAATGCTCACCAGTGCACAATCTTTCCCAGCACCAAAGTTTTGCAGAGACCTTAACACTCACCAGCGCAACAATCTCACCCATCACCAAACTTACCCACACAACAATCTCACCCATCACCTAAGTCACACTCAACTGCACAACAATCTCTCCTATCACCAAAGTTACACTCCCCCGTACAACACTCACCCACACAACAATCTTTCCCATCACCAAAGTTACACTTGCCCGCACGACAACACTTGCCTACACACCAATCTCTCCTATCACCAAAGTTACACTCCCCCGTACAACACTCACCCACACTTTCCCATCACGGAAGTTACACTTGCCCGCACGACAACACTTGCCTACACACCAATCTCTCCTATCACCAAAGTTACACTCCCCCGTACAACACTCACCCACACTTTCCCATCACGAAAGTTACACTTGCCCGCATGACAACACTTGCCTACACACCAATCTCTCCCATCACCAAAGTTACACTCACCCACACAACAATCTCTCCCATCACCAAAGTTTTGCTCACCCACACACCAGTCTCTCCCATCACCAAGCTTACACACTCACAATGATCTCTCCCATCACCAAGCTTACATACTCACACAACAATCTCTCCCATCGCCAAGCTTACACACTCACACAATGATCTCTCCCATCACCAAACTTACACACCCACACAACAATCTCTCCCATCACCAAGCTTACACACTCACACAACAGTCTCTCCCATCACCAAACATACACACCCACACAATGATCTCTCCCATCACCAAACATACACACCCACACAACAATCTCTCCCATCACCAAGCTTACACACTCACACAATGATCTCTCCCATCACCAAACATACACACCCACACAACAATCTCTCCCATCACCAAGCTTACACACTCACACAATGATCTCTCCCATCCCCAAAGTTACACACCAACCTCTCGCATCACCCAAGTTACATTCACCCACTCAACAATCGATCCAACCACCAAAGTTACACTCACCCACACAACAATCGATCCAACCACCAAAGTTTGACAGAGACTGTTACACTCACCAGCACAATGTCTCTCATCACCAAAGTTTGACAGACTGTTATGCTCACCAGCACAATGTCTCTCATCACCAAAGTTTGACAGACTGTTATGCTCACCAGCACAATGTCTCTCATCACCAAAGTTTGTGAGACAGTTATGCTCACCAGCACAATATCTCTCATCACCAAAGTTTGACAGAGACTGTTACACTCACCAGCACAATGTCTCTCATCACCAAAGTTTGACAGACTGTTACGCTCACCAGCACAATGTCTCTCATCACCAAAGTTTGCGAGACAGTTATGCTCACCAGCACAATATCTCTCATCACCAAAGTTTGACAGAGACTGTTACACTCACCAGCACAATGTCTCTCATCACCAAAGTTTGACAGAGACTGTTACGCTCACCAGCACAATGTTTCTCATCACCAATGTCTGACAGAGACTGTTACACTCACCAGCACAATGTCTCTCATCACCAAAATTTGCCAGACACTTCAACACTCACCAGCACATGAGCAGAGTAGGGGTAGGTTCCATCTGGAAGCCTCAACTTGAGGTGCTTGTGCTTCCTCGATGGCCCAGCGGGCAAGGTGGAGGGCATGGGTATGGGGTTGTTGGCACTCTTATCCAAAATGCTGGGGCAGTAATCTCGCAATGGGCGCACTCCTTGCTGCTTCAGTACTTCCATTTCCTAACATGAAGTTGAGAAGACAATCCATCCGTAATGTGGTTTTGGGCAGCAAGCACTCACCAAATTTCCAATATTTCATCTACAACTTGCTTGTTCTTGTACATTTTGTTAATACAGTACATTTTGTTAATCTGTAACTTATACTTAGTTACAGTTGTACTGCCAGTTCCATGATGTGTATTTTTTATGTGATTTGCTTATGTTAGCCAAGAGCTGATGTAACAATTTCTTTATGATGGATGTATTAAGCACTTTCTGGTTCCAGTCTTTAAAATATACCAATATATTTACATTAGTTCTGCAAGAAAACTTGGTTAAAACAAAACAAACAAAAGTTATAAAAAATGGGGTTAATCTGTTTTCAGTCACTTTGCTAAAAATTTTTTATTAAAAAGTCACCAAATTCAGAGACCTATCCCCTACAAGAAAGAGGAGAGTGCAGAACATACCTCTGGAAAAACCCTGTAGAGGTGCTGTTCCACTTGCAGATCAAACAGACGCTCACGGTGCACCTGAACATGGTGTAGGATCCTCTCCAAGTAGTGATGGAACTAGACAAACAACACCATGAAATCAATCAACACATGAATGTGATGAAGGATCTTCTCCAGGAGGTGATGAAACCAGACAAACACCGTGAAATCATCCAACACCTGAATGTGATGATGGATCCTCTCCAGGAAGCGATGAAACCAGACAGACAAACAACTCCATGAAATCAACCAACACCTGAATGTGATGACGGATCCTCTCCAGGAAGCGATGAAACCAGACAGACAAACAACACCATGAAATCAACCAACACCTGAATGTGATGACGGATCCTCTCCAGGAAGCGATGAAACCAGACAGACAAACAACACCATGAAATCAACCAACACCTGAATGTGATGATGGATCCTCTCCAGGAAGCGATGAAACCAGACAGACAAACAACACCATGAAATCAACCAACACCTGAAATGTGATGACGGATCCTCTCCAGGAAGCGATGAAACCAGACAAACAACACCATGAAATCAACCAACACCTGAATGTGATGAAGGATCTTCTCCAGGAGGGATGAAACCAGACAAACACCTGAAATCACCAACACCTGAATGTGATGAGGATCCTCCCCAGGAAGCGATGAAACCAGACAGACAAACAACACCATGAAATCATCCAACACCTGAATGTGATGAAGGATCCTCTCCAGGAAGTGATGGAACTAGACAGACAAACAACACCATGAAATCAACCAACACCTGAATGTGATGAGGATCCTCTCCAGGAAGGATGAAACCAGACAGACAAACAACACCATGAAATCAACCAACCCTGAATGTGATGACGGATCCTCTCCAGGAAGTAATGAACAGAAATAAACACCTAAAACACCTGAAGGCTAAAAGGGTGCAGGATCCCTCTAGGGTAGAGAATGAAACTAAACATACATCTGAACGTTGTGTAGGATCTTCCCCTGGGCAGAGATGAAACTAAACATACATCTAACAACCATGAAATTAACTACACCCAAGTGTGAGGATCTTCTCCAGAGATGAACTAAACATACACCTAAGGTGTGTAGGATCTCCTCGGGCAGAGATGAAACTAAACATACATCTGAACGTTGTGTAGGATCTTCTCGGGCAGAGATGAAACTAAACATACATCTCAACATGGTGTAGGATCTTCTCCGGGCAGAGATGAAACTAAACATACACCTGAACATGGTGTAGGATATTTTCCAGATAGAGATAGAGCACTTCCAAGCACTTTGTGTCAGTTATATGATTTCAGTGGTGGTCACTAGGGTCCAAGCACTTTGTGTCAGTTATATGATTTCAGTGGTTACTAGGGTCCAAGCACTTTGTGTCAGTTATATGATTTTAGTGGTGGTCCATTGACTTATTTCAAGATATATATTGCATTGTGTTGCACTGCAATATCCACAGTGAAAACTAGACAAGAAGAGAACTTGAACATTTTATTTTACAAGGATTGTAGTTTATGTTCAGTCAGAACCTAACGACTAGTCCTTGCCAAGCTACTCTGTGTGTGTGTGTGTGTGTGTGTGTGTGTGTGTGTGTGTGTGTGTGTGTGTGTGTGTGTGTGTGTGTGTGTGTGTGTGTGTGTGTGTGTTCACGTGCATATGTGTGTGTGTGTGCTTGTGTATGAATGCAAAAAAAAGACTGGCCATAATAAGAGAGAGAGAGAAGCAGTGGCCCACCTCTGCCCTGGTTTCAAAGTAGTCCAGGTACTCCCTGTAGCCTTCCAGCAGCTGCAGCACCTCACACAGGTACACCCATGCATCACGACTGAAAAAGACAGTCTCACTTTGATAGGTATATATATATTATATATATGTCAACCGATAAACAGAAACTTCAAGTGTATACTTAGCCACTGTCATTGGCAGCACCAGCTTGTCAGCTATAATGTGGAAGTGTGTGCATGTCACTCTGTGTGTGTGTGTGTGTGTGTGTGTGTGTGTGTGTGTGTGTGTGTGTGTGTGTGTGTGTGTGTGTGTATGTGTGTACATGTGTGAGTGTGAGTGAGTGAGTGTGTGTGTTGTGTGTATGTGTGTGTGTGTGTGTGTGTGTGTGCATGTGTGCATGCATGCGTGCGTGTGTGAGATGACTGAAACACACAGCCACACGTCACAACTAAAACAGTCTCACTTTGATGGGTTTATGTCAGCTGACAAACATAACATTCAAGTGTATACTTAGCCACTGTCATTGGCAGCACCAGGTTGTCTGCCATCATGTGCAAGAGTGTGTGTGCATGAGTGTGTGTCATGACTGAAACAGATGGTCTCACTTTGATGGGTTTATGTCAGCTGACATACAGAAACTTCAAGTGTATACTTAACCACTGTCATTGGCAGCACTTTATTCTGTGAAAGTGAGTAAGTGAGCGAGAGTGTGTGTGTGTGTGTGTGTGTGTGTGTGTGTATGGTTATGTGTGTGTGTGGGGGGGTGGGAGGGGGGGGGAGGGGGGGTTGTGTGGTGTGTGTGCATGTGTGTGTGCATGGTTGTGTGTGTGTGTGTGTGTGTGCGTGTGTGTGTGTGGTGTGTGTGTGTGTGTGTGTGTATGTGTGTGTGTGTGTGTGGTGTGTGTGTGTGTGTGTGTGTGTGTGTGTGTGTGTGTGTGTGTGTGTGTGTGTGTGTGTATGTGCATGCAAAAAAGATTGGCCATAGTAGCTCAGTGCCTACCTGTCCTGCTGCAATGTGTTGATCAAGACCATTACCACTTCCTGCTTCAGACTCATGATGTCATCTTCGTTCACATCTTCATGCCGGTCAACATACATGTTGATGCTGTGCCACACACAAACAACACAAATTATAGGTTGGTGGTAATCATCCTGAACTTCATACAAATAAAATTACAATACATTAGTTGCTCCTCCTGAACACACATTTGTTACTCCAAAATCAACAATTTTAAGGGAGGGTTGGAAGGGAGATGGAGTGGTGGGGTGGGAGATGGGGGCAGAGTTGACTGAACTGTAGAATCAAAACTTTGATAAAACAACAACAGATGCATAAAATTCAAAGGAGTAAGTAAGTAACTTGGTGTTTTATGTCCAGTCAACCAGTACAGTTATAATATGATAGAATTTATAAATTATATCAGAGCAAAATAGTCAAAGGAACTTACAATACAATGACAATGTGACAGCTGGGAAATTAAAATGAGTTTTTCTTCACTCAAGCAAATGTATCCCTTTCTCCTGTATTCATTAAAAAAAAAAAAGTTCTCACTTTCTGCGGATGTCTGCGGCCCATTCTGATGCTCGCTCTCGTGGCGTTGGAGCCTGAAGCTGACGAGCAGAGGAGGGGGAGACGAGACTGCTGCGTCCCTCGTGTAGCGCCGGTAAGCGCTCCACACCTCCATCCTGCAGAGTGGCATCCACACCTGATGCCATGACACCAGGTCACAATGCTCTGCAATTCCTGCTTACACCTGTTAACGAGCAGATGGAACCAGGTCACAATGCAATTCCTGCTTACTCCTGTTAACGAGCAGATGGAACCAGGTCACAATGCAATTCCTGCTTACACCTGTTAACAAGCAGGTGGAACCAGGTCACAATGCAATTCCTGCTTACACCTGTTAACAAGCAGGTGGAACCAGGTCACAATGCAATTCCTGCTTACACCTGTTAACAAGCAGGTGGAACCAGGTCACAATGCAATTCCTGCTTACACCTGTTAACGAGCAGGTGGAACCAGGTCACAGTGCTCCGCAATTCCTGCTTACACCTGTTAACAAGAAGCTGGAACCAGGTCACAGTGCTCTGCAATTCCTGCTTACACCTGTTAACAAGAAGATGGCACCAGGTCACAATGGCAATGCGGATTATGTATTCTGTATGCTCTGCAATTCCTGCTTACACCTGTTAACAAGAAGATGGCACCAGGTCACAATGGCAATGCGGATTATGTATTCTGTATGCTCTGCAATTCCTGCTTACACCTGTTAACAAGAAGATGGCACCAGGTCACAATGGCAATGCGGATTATGTATTCTGTATGCTCTGCAATTCCTGCTTACACCTGTTAACAAGAAGACAGCACCACATCACAATGCTCTGCAACTCCTGCTTACGCTAGTCAACAAGAAGATGGAACCAGGATACAAGCACAATGCTCTGCAATTCCTGCTTACAACTGGTAACAAGAAATGGCGCCAGGTCACAATGCTCTGCAATTCCTGTTTACAACTGTTATTGTGTTAACAAGAAGATGGAATCAGGTCACAAGGCTCTGCAATTCCTGCTTACATCTGTTAACAAGACGGAACCAGGTCACAAGGCTCTGCAATTCCTGCTTACATCTGTTAACAAGACGGAACCAGGTCACAATGCTCTGCAATTCCTGCTTACACCTGCTATTGTGTTAATAAGAAGACGGAACCAGGCCACAAGGCTCTGCAATTCCTGCTTACACCTGCTAACAAGAAGATGAAACCAGGTCACAATACTCTGTAATTATTGCTTTAAACACCTGTTAACAAGAAGCTGCTTTGCTGCAGTGAATGTAAAGCTTGTAGCCACAATGTATACATACACATGCAATAAAAGACCACACATTACAGACCATGTTGTCCATGTCAGAGTTAGGTAGATTATGAACAACATATGTAATACTGTATGTATAATACTTAATAGTCCCTAGTCTATCACTGATAGTTAGTATCTGTTATTCAGTATAATTCCTTTCTCATCTAATATACTCCTTTTTTCGCTGTTTTTTTCCATCATACTTTTAAAGGTGAACTAAAATAAAAATGAGGTAAAGGGGGTGTGACTGTATTATTTAATAAAGCACTTTTCATTTTGTTGTGAAAAGAGAAAGCCTATTAAAGTAAAACTAAAAGGTCTCCACACTAAAAGTAAAGATCCCCAAATCAAAGATGCCAGCTCTTTTGTCCCATATTTAACCAGTAGTTTTTGTTTTTGTTGTTGTTGTTTCCCCCTCCCTGCCACACCCCTTTTCAGAGTAAGGCTACTACAATTTTAAACCAATGTGTCAAATTTTAAAATAAGCTTGAGTTAAAAATAAAGTATTGCTAAAAGATAGG
Source organism: Alviniconcha marisindica (assembly GCA_018857735.1). Taxonomy (NCBI): domain Eukaryota; kingdom Metazoa; phylum Mollusca; class Gastropoda; family Provannidae; genus Alviniconcha; species Alviniconcha marisindica. The sequence goes on from JABMCL010003517.1 coordinate 1,172,457, forward strand.
GTTTGGTTCATGTATGAGTACATGTCAAGTCTTACATTTAAAAAAAAAAAGTGTTATTTTTCATCTGGTCACAGCTCAATAATTTCATGCAAGGATACCTTCTTTTTGATTCCTTTCTTTCTTTCCTTTTTTTAATTTCTTATTTTTTACAAGTTATACAACAGTTCACATACAAAACTGCTGGGGTTAGGTACAAGACACAAAACAGTGAACAGGATGCAGAGAAAATTTCACTAAGAAGGGCATCAAATAAACAACATTCACCACTAAAAACTCAACTATCAGTGTCGCATTTGAATGCTATACATTCATTTAACTTTTAAGCTTAACTCACAGTAACAGCTTCTACGATTTCATTAATCAACTGTTATTATTTTTAAACTGGTGCCATCTTGTACAACTACAAGTTGTACCAAACTGAAACTCTTTTTTTTATGGTGAAGCTATTAACCAAACTAGGGTAGATGCTGGGTAGAGCTGTGCCCATACCCCAGGGATCGCTGCGGTTACCGCATCGTTGTCAGTTTTTCCTACCTACTTCTACTTCTAGCATGCGCATCGTACGAGTCGAATGCCACCAGTGGCATTTCTACTCATCCGTTTGAAGATTGAACAACAGCGGATCTATAAGAGTAGCAGTTGTTGTTGTTGGGACTAATGAATACAATAATATAGGCCTACATTCCAAAAATCAGTCTTCATCGCACGGTCGTGTTTACAAGATCCTCCAAATTTTCGCTCCGGTGCTCAATAGACTAAACAAGTTCCAGCCCTGCAGAAATGATATCCAGTACCTATTACATGGCCAAAATGTGCAAAAAGGTCTTACAATATTGTCATACTGCAGCCTGGCATACAGCTGATGGGGCTAAAACATTGGGGAAAAGAACCCTGTTTTGGCGAATAGTTACAGACAGTAAGAGAAAAGTTGGCGGGTCAAAATGGATTCTGAAGCCTTGTTTTCGCATTCGCAGCACCAAAACGTTGACAAAAATTAGCAAATTAAAAACATACATAGGAATTTTTTCGGGTGAAAAATGAAGGAAAATGTACAAGGACAGCATAGACACACGATCTACTATATAAACACAACACTTAATGTCAAATATCACGCTATTACCGTCAACTTCTGGATTTTGCTCTGACAACAACGTTGCCAAGTCGCCATGATGGGTCGTCCCTAACAAAGCAGTTTTGAAGAAAATATAAACGTACAAGTGATTCGTCAAAATTAAAAAGTAAATATTTATAGTTGTAAATGGTAACTTAATGTCAAACACTAATGTTTTATTTTCTACATAACTGTTTAATGTATTACTGAAACTAGGACTTATATGTATGATCCAATCATTAAGTAGTAAATATTTGCTGCTAGGTCAGCGCCATTCCCAATTTAAGGTAAGACTTGTTTCCACACGACGACGGTTGTGCAAAGGTAATTTAAACATACTGTTGGAGCTCCTGATGGTGATCAACACGAAAAGTGCACAAAAATGCATTTCATTTAACGCGAATTTATTGTATTCTTTGAAAAAGAATATGGCATTGTTTTGAATGTGGTGATTTCAAACAAAAGTAAGTGAAAGTAACAAGATCGACATGTTTTCTTTCGTTTTTGCTCATTTATTAGTATTCTTGGATGGCCGTGAAGTCACTGTCCTCCAAATGATTGACACAGTTTAGCTAGTGTTTTGAGAAGGATAGTTTTTCATTCAGTTTAGAAAAATTATCTTCAAACACAAACTCGGGTGGGGAACCACGTAAACTTCTCGTACGCTATGCGGCTATATAGTGAGGTCATTTTGGAAATTATTTTATTTTGTGTTAGGATGTTTAGGAACACTCAAGCCAGCCTAGGTGACGCGGCCATATCCACATTTATTCCCATCAGTCCCATGTCCTCAAATGTTGTACATGAGCATAACATAGAATTAATGTAATATTATAAGTGGTTATGTCAAAATAGTTCACATTTACATTGTATACATGTATGTAACTTGTAAGATTCAATATGATTTTGTCTGTGCACACACACACACACACACACACACACACACACACACACACACACACACACACACACACACACACACACAGAGTTCATGTTTAAAATTCATTATGATTGTGTCTGTACACACATGCATACACACACACACACACACATTGAACATTCTACCTACTGTACCTACTTTGTAAATATAGAGAATATATATACATATATTATAACAACAGCCCAAACATGTCCTGGTTTTAAAACTTTTATTCTAAATTTTTGCCTTCATCAAGGCCTGCCTTGTCGGCTAGATTCCTACAACACGCCTTTGTAAATATACTTTATCTTCATCTTTCATCTTTGTGCTGCACTAGCCCTCAAAAGGTGAAAAGCTGACAGTAATCTTCAATGTGTTGAAGTTGGTTAGCTAGATAGAAGAAGAAGGAGAAGAGCTGTACTTGTACTTGTAGTCACATAATATTTAGGCTAAAAAAGTCAAATAGAAACAAAATAGACATGCATGCAAATTTTGCCACAGATGGCAGCACAGACAGCCGGCACTAGAATGATTTTTTGATTTAATAATGTTCAACCAAAAGTAAATTTCTAGTTTATGCTCAGTTTTGTTCGTGTGTGTGTGTGTGTGTGTTGTAATGCCTAGTGGGGTGCAAAAAAAGCAAGAATATAAGAATTAAGTTAATAAGATACTATTAATAATTTCTTATTACAATATCAGTAATAAAAATAATTCTGTGTTAACTGTTATGCTCATGTATAACATTTGAGGACATGGAACTGATGGGACTAAATGTGGATATTGCTGCATCACCTAGGCTGGCTAGTGTTCCTAATCATCCTGATGCAAAACAACATAATTTCCAGAATGAGCTCATGGATACTAATTACTAGCATTATGAAAACGTTATCAGCTTTATATGGTTCTCCACCTGAGTTTGTGTTTGTAGATTGATTTTCCAATTTAAATAAAGAACTCGCCTTTTCAAAACACATTTTGTCCAACACTCAGCTTCAGGTAGAATTAAAATTGTCTAATTCTAAGTGGAGCATTTACAATGTTTGGTTAAGGAGACAATTTGCATGGCATAAGGCTGTTTGATATTCACAGTGTTCATAATCTCAGTCACAGGCTTTTTATTTACAATTTGAGGATGCATTGACACCACTGGGGTTTATGTTCTTAACATATGACCAGGACTACCTTTGTAAATGCCCATCTGTGGTATTGGCGGTGATGGTTTTATTATTGTCTGAGATGCCTAATTTGTGAGTTTTTCACTCTGCAAATTCAGTGTATCTCATTTTCAGCCCTTATATTCCAATATGTAAATTGTGTCCATGACTGTACGTGGATTATTTGTTATGCAAGTCTGTTGCAAGCTGAACACAGCAACATGTATGATTTGGTCACCAGCTAGGTACAGTGGAACCCCTGAAGAAGGATCTCCCTGGTGAGAGATGACCCATCTTCTAACTCTGTTCCAAAAACCATCCCTTCATATTTCCATATGTATAGCAAGTAAATGTACCCCTGACCAAAGGCCACCCCTCTTTTAAGGCCACATTTGCTTGATTTTTGGAGTGGTCGCAAAGGAGAGGATCCACTGTACAATCAGTTAATCACTGGAGGAAGCAGACATTGGTTATTATTGACCACAGTTTCCACCAGTAGGACTAGAATGATAGAAGGAAAACTACACATGCTTATAATTTTAAGTATTTGGTATTCCCTCTAACAGGAAACCATGTCTGCAAGACCACGACCTGTGACGGCAACGGTCACCAAGCCACCATGGATGAAGGTCCCAGATGCGGAGGCTGCCCTGTACCGTCGCCAGTCCTTGACTTCCAATGGTTCAACAGCATCACTAACTTCAGTCCTGGACCACGACAGTTACACAAGTGAACCAGAGTATGGAGATGAGCAAGAAGACTGTTGTTCTGCAGACCAGGCATGTCCGGGTGATGGAGGCGATGCCAAATCCAAAACTGGGGTGCACTTCAGCAACCAACCCAAACAGTTGCTGTAAGTTAAATGGTATTGTAGTATTTGTACAAGTTAAGTGAAAACTGTGACTTTGTCATTTTGTGTGTATGTGTCTATGTCAGTGTTTGGTGCATTGTCTACATTAAGTTTCTTGCCATGGCGTCTTTTGGGAGGGTAAATGAGTACATGTCTTTTTTTAAGTCTCTCTCTGTCTGGTGGTGTGAGGGATGAAGAGAAACAACTGGATAAATTCAAGTGCACAAAGAAGAGCAGCTATATGTTCAACATGTTGATCATATCTCCACTAATAATCTGCAGTAGGTGTTTGTGTACTCATCCTTTTGAATCCACATCCAATGGAACATAGTACTATATTAGCCTAGGTTCCTTCAACATTTCAAGTATATTTTGACTGATACACATGCACATTTGAAACATTTTAAAGAATTTGTGATGTGTACAAGTTGAATGACAATTTTAGTTTTAAGTTTAACTAGAGTTTAAGGCTTTAGACACTGGAGACACAGTGCACGAGTGCAGTCTCAGGTAACTTGTTCCATTCTTCACTGATTCTTTGTAAAAATGGGATTTTATGAATTAGTGGTGGAGAGGGGTGCAGTGTTTATTTTGCTTGAATTTCTGCACTGCAGTACAATGTCATGAATCCACTTCAATGCACAATTCAATAACTTTAACAACTGAATAAGGTATACCATCAGATTCAAAACCTTTAAGCCTACTCAGAGAACATGGATGGGTTATCTACTCCTTCGTCTCAGGAAGCCAGTGATGAGTGAGTGATGCTGATACTTTAGTGATAGTTTAGGCTGTTTGATCTGTCTAGGATCATTTAGGATCTTTCTACCTGGGTACCAGCCAGATTTTGTCCCTCCTTTTTGAACCGCCTCGGTTTGGTTCTGCAGAAAAGTGAAGCGGCACACAGCGGAGTCAATGGGCGACAACAACAACAACAACTCTAACCTGCAACGCAGCAACTCCTCAGACTCGGGGCTGTCTGCCTGGGAAATGTGGCTGGTGCAGAAGGCCAAGGAGGAGCGAAGGCAGCGGAAGGAAGCGCAGCTGCAGAAAAAGCGGGAGAAGCAGGAGCGGCTGGCCCAGGAAAGGGAAAAGCAGATGAAGGAGCTCAAGGCGGAGGAGGTGAGAAAGGAGTGGCTGCAGAAAAAGAACACGCAAGAGAAACTGAGCAAGAAGATGGAGCAGCTGAAAATCAGCAACGAGAACCGACTCAAGCAGGAGGAGGAGGAGCGAATCCGCAAAAAAGCGGAGGCGGTGTTCGCCGAGTGGAAGGAGGCAAAGCAGCAGGAGGAGAAGGAGAGGAAGCGGAGGGAGAAGGAGAAGAAGCTGAAGGAAGAGCAGGAGCGGCAGGCCAGGCAGGAGCAAGCACAGCAGCGGTACCAGGCATGGCTGAAGAGGAACAAGTTGAGGCCGCAGTCTTCTCCTCCTCAACAAGTGTCAGGTTAGTGATGTAGACTCTAGTCGTCTAGATGCCTGTTTAAGGTGACAGCTTTTTGTACCTGACCCCACCTGGCCATATCTGGACTGGTTTTCAGACAGTCACAGTTTGTGCATGTCTGTGTCTGTCTGATTTGTCATCATTTCCAGAGCAGAACTGTACGGAGTGCACACACTTGTGCGTGCATACACACCCACACACACATGCATGCATACACACACACACACACACACACATGTACGCATGCGCACACACACACACACAGAGACTTGCATGGATGCATTCATGACCAATGCAGGCACATGCATGCATACATGTATCTACATGAGACGATGCACACAAACACACACACTCACACACACACATACACACATGTGTGTGATATGCACACAAATACACACTTTCATGCACGCGTGCACACACACACACACACATGCACATGCACCATGAACTTACAAATCAAGGGATGTGTAATACTTCAATAACCCTGTATTTCATTGTTCTTTACGGTACCAGGGAATGCCTGAAACTAACAAGTAATGGATGAGTAATGCTTACTGAAATGATCATGGTTGCAAAGTATAATACTTGTCTGCATGCTCTGTGTTTTCTGAGCTGTTTGATGTGCTGCACAACTCTTCCTTTATTTCAGACCACCGCAGAATCAAATAGTGTGATTTGTTGTTGTTTTGTTTGTTTGCTTTTTAGTTTTTTTTTGTTTTGTGCAATAGACTGGTCTGCTTCATCAGGGATTCATTAAATATGGACATATGAAGTCAGTAATGAAGAGAAGAGTTGCAAAGGTGTGGTCTTAAAAGAGTGGTGAACAGAAGTTTCATTGTAATTCTGATGAAACTTGTCATGGTGTTACTGCATTTATAAAAATGTCACATGAGTCGTGGGATATGGTGGTGTACACACTGGTGTGAGCAAGGTCACAAAGGTTTTTCTGTTCAGCCCATGTATATTTGGCATGTTGATGCATTTGCTTGGCAGTGCATCAGGATATTTTGAAGAGAGTAAATAAATAAGTATTGTGCTGATGCCTTATTTTAGTCACAGATCTTTAGTCACAGATCTTCCCACCTGTGTTAGCAACGTGCCAAATTCCCCACCATCCTAAAGTAGTTGATCAAAATATCTGGCCAAAATATGGAAGCAAACATTTGTTATGTTGGGTGTTATCCTGACACTGAATGACTGATACTTGTAGTTGTACAAGTTGTAGCGGTGGTAATGATCTGAGGCAGGTGATGTGAGAGGAGCTAGACTTAGGAGATTTGGTGGTAGGGTCTGATTGGCTGTCCTTGAGTGAGTAGCAGGTGGTTTTCTCAGACTTCCTTTGGAACTACACAGTTTGGTGTGAACAGTGTTCTGACAATGACCTTGATTAACAGAGTGATGGTTTTTGTTTTGACTCAGAGGTTTGTTGATACAAATGATGGGGTCTCATGAGCTTTAAGTGAAGACCTGAGGATCATTTTTCATTGAGGAGGGTCAGTCTTTTAGATCAATTGAATCATACAGATACAATGTGACTACTTTTTGGTAGATCCACAAAGTGTGTACATTGGTCATAGTGTGCCTGTGTGGGTGTCTTTGCTGGAATTGATGATGGCATCTGGGACTGGATTGGTGAGTGCATGCCGGCATTAGCGATATGTCTTGATGGGAAAGTGTATGCTGGCATTAGTGATGTGTCTTGCTGTCATTAGCGATGTGTCGTGACGGGGAAGTGTATGCTGGCATTAGCGATGTGTCTTGATGGGGAAGTGTATGCTGGCATTAGTGATGTCTTGATGGGGAAGTGTATGCTGGCATTAGTGATGTCTTGATGGGGAAGTGTATGCTGGCGTTAGTGGTGTCTTGATGGGGAAGTGTATGCTGGCATTAATGATGAGTCTTGATGGGGAAGTGTATGCTGGCATTAGTGATGTGTATGCTGGCATTAGCATTATTGCAATGTGTCTTGATGGGGGAGTGTATGCTAGCTTTAGTGATATGTCTTGATGGGGGAGTGTATGCTGGCATTAGCGATGTGTATGCTGGCATTAGCATTATAGCAATGTGTCTTGATGGGGGAGTGTATGCTGGCATTAGTGATGTGTCTTGATGGGGGAGTGTATGCTGGCATTAGTGATGTGTCTTGCTGGCATTAGCAATGTGTCTTGATGGGGGAGTGTATGCTGGCATTAGTGATGTGTCTTGATGGGGGAGTGTATGCTGGCATTAGTGATGTGTCTTGCTGGCATTAGCGATGTGTCTTGATGGGGGAATGTATGCTGGCATTAGTGATGTGTCTTGCTGGCATTAGCAATGTGTCTTGATGGAGGAGTGTATGCTGACATTAGCAATGTGTCTTGATGGAGGAGTGTATGCTGACATTAGTGAAGTGTCTTGATGGGGGAGTGTATGCTGACGTTAGCAATGTGTCTTGATGGGGGAGTGTATGCTGGCATTGGTATCAGTGGTGTGTCTAGATGGGTGACTGACTGACTGCATGCTGGTACTGGTATGTCTGGATGAGTGTCTGACTTTAGTTATGGTATGTCTGGATGGGTGCATGTATGCTCTTGTGAGGCTATGTTCCACTTTTTATCATGGCAACATGATGTACAATCAGTTACTATGGAAAACAACAGACCATGATGTCATTATTATTATCATTACTCTGTCAGAGCTAGGACAAAAGAAGAAAGATGTAACAGTACCATTTATGAATAGATCAAGTTTGAAATGAATAATCACACAGTCAGTCCCTCAGTGGTGACCTGACAGCCTGTGATTTCCCACAGCAACTGACCATACATTATGTAGTCATATGACTGTGATCATAAGTGAATCATCACCTTTAGGTAATGGTGTGTCTGGATGGACAAGTGTGTATGCCAACTTTGCTAATAATTTATACACAGTATGGATAGGTGAGCATATCATATGTAGACTTCTAAGGTAATTAATGGTATGTCTGGATGGACAAATGTATGTTGACTTCAGTAATGGTATCTGTGGATAGGTGAGTGTGTGTTAACTTCGTTAATGGTATGTCTAGATAGGTGAGTGTATACAGACCTAGGTAATGGTGTATATAGATGGATGGGCGTATGCTGGCTTTAACGGTGGTAATTTTGGTATGCGGTAATGGTAAAAATATCCAGATGGGTAGATCACTGAGTGAATGCTGGCTTTGGTAATGGCATGTCTGGATGGATGAGTGTATGCTGACACCAGTTCATTGTATTTGTCTGTTTGACTCATTATCTGTCACATTTGTAAATTAAATCATAGAAAAGAAAAAGTAACTATGATCTTATTGAAGCTAAACTAGATTTTAAAATCATTTAATTATCAAGTGTTCTTTGTCGACATTCTTTAATAAAAAAAGAGTATGCGTAGGACTGTGCTAGATATGGACACATTATATATAAGATTAAGCGCAAGCATATGCAGAATATTTCAACTAATTTTTGTGCAAGTACTTTAAAAATAAAAGAACTGTGACCTTTCAATACCCTCCCCAAAGCTGGTAGAAACAGATGCAGTAATGAATGACGGATTGTATTGCACTTACTTGAGAAGTGTGCGAAGGAAAAGTACACATTTTATTGATAAAATATGACCTGGTGCGTGATGAGAATTAAGATGGCTGGTCTTTGACCAGTGAGACACCTGTATCCAAGTCCAAATAAAACTGCGTCAGCAGGAATGGGTCACAAGCTAAACTGCATTCTCCTAGAGCTGCCACAACAGCTACAATTTATATGTGTCAGATAACATCCAATCCAATTTTATATTATTTACAAAATAAAATGTAAGAAAAGATCATGCTGCCATTTTGCTTTGATGCATGGACAACAAACAAGCACAAGTATCACAGATGGTGCAGTCTGAATAGTTATTATGAGGAGATCCACACTGAGTGAACAGGTTTGCATATATATATACATATATATATATATATATATATCAGTGCAGTTTCAAGGAATGTTCTATGAGTATGACCTCCACCTTCAGCAAGGAATCATTGTGACTGTAATGATTTGGAAATCATTAAAATCATACAATTGTTGATCAGATTGCAAAGTCACATCACAGCCAGATTGTCCTGTCTCTCCTGCACAGCTAATCATCCGAGGGTTTCTCTTCACCGACTTCAGGCTCCTTCACTTTCTCGTCCTCTGGCTGATTGTCATTGTCGGCCCCAGCTTCAGGTACTGCTGGTTGGTTTTCACTGTCTTCCCCACCTTCTGCTGCTTCTGCATTGTTGGGGCCTTCTGACTCTACAGGGGCTGGAGGGGGCAGTGTTTCCTTCAGCGCCACTATCTCCTCTTTCTCATCCTTGTAGTAGTTCGGGGTGTGCTGTTTCTGTGGGACACAAATGTCAGCAGTGCCAGTATAATACACATACAATCATCTGCAGTCAAAAGCAACATGGCTCCACAGCAGCAGATATATTTACACTGTATAGTACTACCTGCAGCTGACAGTTATGCACTGAGATCCACCTGAGGCAAATATTTTCTGTTTATCTTTTATAGCACTCACAGGGTGAATGCAGCTTTTACTTAGCTACTTTATAAACTTCTAAATATAAACCTCAACAATTAACTATTTGCTTGTTTTGTTTTTACACTTCGACCTAATATTACTTTATAAACTTCTTGAGTTTTACATCTGATCAACTCTATTCCAATGGTAGCACTGATAAGACAAAAGGGTAAAGGAGAAAAATTAAATCAATCAGAAACTGAGAAAGAAGAAAGACATTGTGATTCTGTGAGTAGTGGGTAGCAGCTTACGGCATCTTTGGCATCAGCATCTGCTCCATTTTCTTTCAGGAATTCCGTCAGCTCTTCTGAGAGGGCAGCAGCATAATGCAGAGGAGTACGGTTCAGCTGCACATAACCAACATTTGATCTTATGCAGAGAAACAGAAAATGATGTACTCATTATATAGTGGAGTATAGCTGACACAGACAGGAATGACAACATCTTGAATAACACAGTTTTATCCCCTGGCTTTTTCCTTTCTTACTCTGTTAATTCAGGCAAAATGCTGATAATAAGTTAAATTATAATGTTAAAATGTGCTCCTTTTTTTTTGTCCTTTCAGCTTCAGATTGTTAATATTGTCATAGGATGGCACTGTAGAAGCTGCAGCACATACATGCCTATATAAATTCATAAGTGCTCATAATTATGGTCTTCAAAGGGTGGTAACAGACATTTTCTTTCCTGAAAGCATAGCCTAACCTTTTCACTGCAGCAAGGTGCTTTAAGATGTGCATTAACGCATCAACTGCTGACATATTACATGTGTGCTCTTTATGAAGTGTAATGTATATGTGTGAATATAATACAACAGCCCATCACTGGGCACACTCACATTGTCTCTAGTTTTGAGGGACAGAGGGAAGTTTTGGATGATATGTTGAGCTATCTCATTATGCCCTGCCAGAATGGCCATGTGGAGGGGTGACCGCCCATACACATCCTTAGCCAATGCCAGGTTCCTCCTCTCCAGGGCATTCTCCACCTCTCTGAGCACTCCTGTGGACACTGCCCTGAAAACTCTCCTTACTCGTTCCTGAAGAAAGAATGAATTTTCTTTTGTCAGAGCTTTAAACAACAACAAATATTTGTTTCAAACTCTTTCGTTACTGAAATGCAAGGAATCAGACAAAGGCACATGCGCTCGTGCACACTCGCGCGTGCGCGCACACACACACACACACACACTGGTGTATGTACACATTTATACATATGTACATGATGAGATAGGTTCTACTTTTCTAGCTCTAGAAGAGCTTTTGGCTTGGAATGAACACATGAAGATCATCCTGCATGATACAGTATTTTTGTTTGGCTTTGCAGACTTGAAGTGAAATCACTTTAGATGGTAAATCATGATTCTTTTCCTTTTCTTAAGACATTCCAGTATGCGTTAAGAAAAGGAATATAATCATGAGTAACTCATGATTATCTTCCTCTTCTTAACACATTCCTGTATAGATGATACAGGAATGTCTTAAGAAAAGGAAGATAATCATGAGTTACCATCTAACGTGATTCAGGTCTCTGTTGTTGTGTCCCTTGTTACTCGTGTGACATCTGTTGAGTGCTGTTAGTTCCCCTTGTTTCTTCAGTAACACAGTATAAATAGAAAGCAGCACTGAGTTAAAAACAAAAAATCTTTTCAGGCTGGTCGCTGCAGTTATACAAAGATGAATGTAGGCAACAGAACTTTTATATCAAACAGAAACCATACAACACTAGTAAAGCATAAAAATCTGTATTCTCAACATAAAGCCATCCAACCTGCAGTTTTGGACTAACAAGAAAAGGGGAATTTAATAGTATCTTAATTCTTATTCAAGACCAAGTGAAACATATATACAAAGTGTAAACCTCAAGTTGGAAGTTACATTACCTGGAGTTGAGGAATTGCAAGAACAAAGTCTGTGACTTTCTCTGGTAAGCCTTCGGTGCTGACTTGGGCCAGTACAGCATCCAGTTTGTCATAGCCATCCAGTATCAGGTGGTTCAGGACTTCCAGGTTCTCTTGCTCCAGCAAGTTGCTCACATAATTGTCTGGGAACACATGTATACATCAGCTTTGTCCGTGAGCTGCTCATACAAGTTATCTTAGTGAGCTGGTCAGTGCATGAACTTGTTTACTCCTGTTTTACCAGAGTCAGGCTGATGGTGCACATCTGTCTTCTCTCTGGTTACATGTATTATTTTGAGTGCATGAATATTTTGACAGAGTGTCTCGTATTATATATATATATATGCAAAATGTTTGAAAGTGCAATGACTGTGTATATATATATATTATAACTTACCTATTGCTTCCACATTTTGTGTCAGTTCGTTCTCCTCAGCAATATCTCTGGCTGTCTTGTTGTTGGCATCCCTGTCTGCCAGACTGTAGCCAAGGTTGATTAGAGCCACCAAGTCAGCACCTGCAGTGGGGGGAGGGGGATGCACACAGTGGTCACTGTTGGTTGTTGTTGTGGTTGATGTTACATTTACTGATTTAGGTGCTGAGTGGAAAAAGTGCCACAGGAATGGTGGATGTGCTGAATGCTAGTCAGTATACACACTTGTCATTCTGTGCATTTGGAAATGTGCAAAATTATGTCTGACAACACACAATTCATTTTTCAGATAATACAGTTTGCGCTTGTGTTGTTTGTATGCCTGGACTAAATGCTTGCTTCAGCTTCAAGTGAATCAAGAACCTAGACCAGATTCCAGAGGATGTAATCCTGGGGAGGGCCAAGCAGCCATTAATTCAGCTGAATGACACATTGTAGCAACAGAACCCCTGACAAAAGACCACAGAGAACATCCCTCATTCAAGATCAGCACTTTAAAAAACATCCTTTCTCTTCATATTTCCATGTAAAATAGCCATAACTATGCAAGGGCCAATTAAGACCATTTATGAAATGCTTGATTTTTAAGGTGGTCTGAAAGGAGGGTTTCCCTGGTATTGGTCTTACATGTATATGGGATAGATTCTCCTCTCGAAAATACTTTGAGGTGGCAGCAAGCACTGTTCATCTATGCCTCTACATGGTTAGGTAGCTGCCCAGGAAAACCTGAGCTGGGTGATGGCTAATAACATGTCACTGTCAATCAATTCAGCGTTACCACTCTGTGCAGCCAGGATGTGTAGTTCAGTCTGTCCATTCTCGTCTCGCTCTCTGAACATGACATCCTGAAACTCTTCCTCAGTCACTGTGGGCAGCTGCGGGACCTGGGACAGGCTGGCTTCTTTGGCCCTGAACAAACACAGTCACTCTGTCAGATGAACAGACCTCAGTGCTGAAATTAAGGCATGCCATTCAACAAAAGCATCACCAAAGGGCGAGTGTCTGAAGCCTTTGGTTTCTTTGTCAAATAAACACCTCAGATCTCTCTGTGCTTTCAGTATCTGGTGTTCTAGCTGTATCTATGGCAAGCTGAGGTTTTGCTGCAGAACTAGAACACTTGTGCTTACCGTCTTTCAGCCTCCTCTTGCTCCCTCCTCCTCGCTTCCCTTTCTTCTTCTGCCTTCCTCCGCCTCTCCTCCTCCATCCTCAGCTGTTCTTGTTTCCTCCTGAACTTGCGCTCCGCTTCTATATTGGCAAGCTCCTCTTCTAACCGGATCTCTGCCAACAGTCTCTCTTTCTGTGGATGTGAAATAATTTGTTCTTAATAAGAGTGGTAGGAAGAAAAAAACAGGATTTGGGAAGGGGGTGGGGTTTCCTATGGGGGGGGAGGGGAGGGGGTTATAATGTCTACAGCAGGTGTACAACATTCTTATACTGACTGTTCAGGTTCAAATTACTATGTAGAGCTGATAAATTTGTACAATGTAGTTTTTTTTTAAATATCACCTCTTTAACAAAAGAGACCCTGATCTGAAAACTAGATCAAAGACAAAAGTACTTGACTTTGTGGTGTGTAATGTTTTTTCAGTTTTTCTTCTCATGAGAAGTACCTTAATTTACTAAGAAAATATTTCTGGATTACATTTTTTACAAAGTAACCATCCAGCTTTGTTTAGATTTGATTATGTCTAAGTAGTATCCAGCTCAGAGTTTTAGATTTGACAGTGACTATATATACCCAGAGCTCTCTGTTTTGTGGTCAGAATTTGACTACTAGCATCCAGCTCTGCTTTGGGTTTGAGTTTGACAAGATAAGTATTGGGCTCTGGTTTTGGGCCTGAAATTGACTGATTAGTAACATTTGACTTTGTCACAATTAATGCCCTACTCGATTTTGGGCCTTGCATTTGATTATTAAGTAACATCCAGCTCCTTTTCATCCTGACCTTGGCTACTTCATCCAAGTTCTTTTGGTACTTGTACAGCCACTGCCCCAGGTACTCAATGGGATCCCAGGGTCGTTTTTCGACAATCTCCGCCAGGGCTAGTGTCAGGGCAGTTCCCAGGTGCTGGGCAACATACTTCCCATCCACGGAGGTGGGCGGTGGTGCTCGCTGTTCGCCAAGGTTGCTGGGGATGTACATCATGACTGGAACCACCTTCTCTGGCTCTGTTCATAGAAAACACAGTTTCAGTGCATGTACTTCAAAGTTTGGTGGCTCAGATGAGTTTGTATGTAGTCTTAGGCAAGACTTAGAGTTGTAAGTATTAAGTCTGTAAAAGTGTGCGCAGGGGCACATTTTTCACCAGTGCACGAAGCTGTGTATGCATCAGGACACAGCATTACCTATAACGATACTTAGCATGGAGTGACTGGCTACCTTGGCGTATTTCCAGCAGTTTGTATGCCATTTCCATTGGCTTTGTTTATTATGAACCTCAAGATCTTTCACACTGCATGATCCGAGAGAGAATCAGCAAACATAGCCAGTGTGGAGAGAGGATGAAACTAAATAGGTGATTGGTTTTTAACACCCTGTTGACTGCTTATGTCATGGCAAGGTGAGAGAAGATGAAGATTCCCGGTAGCTCGTGACTGGAGTTTAAACATCCTGTCATCCACACAGGGTCACCACAGAAGGAGAGATTCACAGTAAACTTTAAAAAAGGCTATAGTTCAGCTAAGAAGGAAGAGACACCTGTGTCCATACCTGGTGGTGGGGTGGGTGTTTTAGGCTCCTCTGGTGGGGCTTCTTCCACAGTTTCCCCAGCCTTTGCCGCTGCTTCTAGCTTCTGCAGAATGTCAGCAATCGGCAGAGCATCTGGCTGCTGCTGGTAGTCTGTTGGGGCTTTGCCCACCTGTCAAAAACAGCACAGGAGTTGGATAGGACATCTGTTGTTGGGGCATTGCCCACCTGTCAAAACAGCACGGAAGTTGGATAGGACATCTGTTGTTGGGGCTTTGCCCACCTGTCAAAACAGCACAGGAGTTGGATAGGACATCTGTTGTTGGGGCTTTGCCCACCTGCCAGTAACGGCACACATAAGGGTATCCAGCAGCCACCTGTAGTCTGCTGGGATCTTGCCAGTCTGTCAGTGAAACAAGTTGATGGATTTTGAGTGTGTGTGTGTGTGGTGTGTGTGGCTAATGTTTCCCTGCTCTTAGTCTTAACAGACTGAAACAGGCTATTTAAAATAAATAATAATAATAAAAAAGGATAACTGGATTGCATAAAAAAATCTTTTTTCACAAGATTGCAGACATCCTGTGATTAAAATTCGTCATTTTTCACATTCCCAGCAACAGTGAACATGGTTTTGCTGTTTGAGCAGATATTGATCCACACCAAACAGAATGGTTGCTTTTGGTTCTCATGGCATGTATATGGCTTCATTCATAAATAACAACAGGGGCTGTGGAACAGGACGCTGTGACGGATGTGTGTGCCTGAAAGTGAAAGCTGTTATTCACCACTTGCACTGCCAGTCTATCCAGGCATGGTACAAACGTTTCCAATGCCACTTAGCTTTTTTTTTTTCTCCCCTTTTTTTTAAGCACCGTATAAGCAGACTCAGAAATTGAATGTGTGACTATTAGTGTATATATATGTCGTGTCAGTGGGGACGTTTATCGCATATATGTGTGATAGTTTGTCGCCTAAAGGCAAAGTACTCACCGAGTCCGTAATAGTCTCATCAGCACCAGCCTCTTTCAGAGTGTTGTACAGTGTGCCTTCGTCTGTCAGCACAGCAGCATAGTGCAAAGCTGTCCGGCCCAGCTGCACACCCACACACAAAGTTAGTTCCCCTCAGCTCTCCCCCCAGTTTTTGGGGACGAAAAATACACCCCTTTTGTACCTCCTTTGTACCATTTTTTATTTTTATTTTGTATGACTGTATTCATTTTGGTACATTAATCTACTGACTTATTTCATTTTGAGTATGCACACAAAGAGAAAAGGTGACTGATTAAAGTGGTTTGATTCTAAATGTAGCATACTCTCTCTCTCTCTCTCTCTCTCTCTCTCTCTCTCTCTCTCTCTCTCTCTCTCTCTCTCTCTCCTCTCTCTCTCTCTCTCTCTCTCTCTGTGTCTCCCCCCCCCCCCCTCTCTCTCTCTCTCTCCCTCTCTCTCGTTAAGAGACGTGCATGCATCCTGGTGGTGGACACAAAGAATTCTAGTTTCTGCCCACGTAACAGGTCATGGTCTGGCTTTGCCTCTCGCTCACATTGTCTGTGATGTTGAGAATGTCGGGAAATTCCGCGACGAGCCACTGCGCCACCTCCCCCTGTTGGTAGATCACCGCTTTGTGCAGGGGAGGCAGCCCCATGCGGTCGGCAACCGCCGTCAGCAGCCTGTCGTCCAGTACTTCCTTCAGGTCCTCCAGACGTCCTTCCTGTGCAGCTAAGTGAACCTTGGCCGCCTTGTCCTGCACAGGCAGAACAGCGGACCCCGGAGCTTGTTAATGTTAGAGAAGGAGTGGGTAAAAAGAATGGTGTGCTGAAATGAGGTGTGGTTGGGGTGAGTGTGAGACGGACTGGCCGTGTCTGGTCAGAATTATGGAACTTTGATCATTAGTTCATGTAATTTTACGGCTTG
This sequence comes from Alviniconcha marisindica, assembly GCA_018857735.1. Classification (NCBI taxonomy): domain Eukaryota; kingdom Metazoa; phylum Mollusca; class Gastropoda; family Provannidae; genus Alviniconcha; species Alviniconcha marisindica. The sequence continues at coordinate 1,189,408 of JABMCL010003517.1, forward strand.
TAAGCTTTGAAGCCTTTCGCCTGCCAAGTCATTATTACAGTCTGCGGAGATTTAGCGCGCTTTTGTATGGCGTGCTCACGTTTCTCGTGTCGGAAATCTGCTATTGCTAAGTACTGCGTGTGATGCGGACACCCACCTTCAGCTCCGTCATCCTGGTTAGCAGCTGCGCCACTTCCTCGGACCTTTCCTCCGCTTCCTCGGCAGTGAGAGGCCAGTGCGACCAGCCCGCCAACAGCAGCCGCTCCGCCTCCTTCGCCCCCTCCTCCCCTCCGTCCAACAGCAGACCCTTCACCTTCTCCTCCACCACCTCTCGCAGCGCGTCGGGGTTCTCGCTGGAGAGGATGAGGTCCATGACCGTCTTGCCGTCGTTGTCCCGCGCGGCGATGTCCAGGCGGCCCACGAGGGCTTTGAGCACGAGGGGGTCGGCCCCGGTGAGGACGGCGTGGTGCAGGAAGCCCCTGCCCTCCGAGTCTCGCAGCGCCGTGTCGGTGTCCGGGTCCGCCAGCAGGGCCTCCAGGGCCTCCACGTCGTTGGCCTTGATGGCCTCGTACACCTTGCTGCTCTCCATTATGGAAGCTGAAAGGGGAAAGGGGGTGGAAGTCAGGCAGGCCAAAGTTTGATTTCGTTGTATGCGATCAGCAAAGAGGCTTAAGGGAGCGGAACGACAGGCAGCCACACGTACAACAAAGGATACAACCACAAGAGACCGGAATCACCGTTTGTTGTCTCCGCTGGCCTTTTCTGTGCGGTGTGTTTGGCTCGGCTCTCTATGTGTGCCAGAATGTGTGTTTGTGTGTGTGTGTGTGTGTGCGCGCGCGCGCGCGCGCGCCTGCATGTGTGCGCGCGCCTGTGTGTGTGTCGCGCGTAGTCGAAAACTGGTATACGTGGGACTTTTCAACTGACATTCAACATGCATTGGTCACAGAGTTCCTATCAACTTTCGTTTGGCATGGTACAACCGTGGTTTTGTTAAATAGCGTTTGTGGGGTGGCAGAGGGAGCGGGTATGCCTTATGTACTGGTTTACATTATACCATATTTAATCAGACATTACGTTAAAAATGACGCGGAGCACTAGCGCTTGGCACCACGTACTGCATCATTGTATTGGTGAATGCGTTAACTGAGCGGATGACCCTACCAGTCCACCTTCTAATCCTAAAGGTCTGATCTTATTTTCTGTAAACACATCAGTACTACAAAGTTTTTTGTTTGTTTTTGTTTTTCAGCCGCGTTACGAGTCCAGCAAAACGATGACGGCATAGTGAATGCTGGACCTTAATTTCCGTGTGCTCTCTGGACTCCTTCGAGTAAAAACCTCAAGACATTTCTTTTCCCAGAACTATAGATCTGCCGTGTTTTCCATTCCGTGCTGCTGTCTTCGCCCGTCTGAAGACTCTGTTTGCTGCCCGTTTTAAGCTGTGTAAATTAAGTTTTGTATAATCAGTATGCTCGTGTGTGCGGGTGCCTGTGTGTGTGTGTGTGTGTGTGTGTGTGTGTGTGTGTGTGTGTGTGTGTGTGTGTGTGTGTGTGTGTGTGTGTGTGCACGCTCGCTTAGAATAGTATCTACGGACAAGATTCTGCGCTTTATAAATAATTATTATTTATTCCCACCGCCTCCAAGATCAAGTCCAGTCAAGTAGCACTAGCAGCAACGGGTGACACAACGGTAAACTGACCTCCATAGCCTGGCACGCCACACTTACTTCACCCCAGCCGTACGGTTCAGCCTGGTTCACGGAATGCAGACCGCTGCTTTTTGTTCACCGCGCTAGTAATTAACGACTCGGAGATGCCGTTATCACACCCGACTGTGTACTGTTGCATATATATTAAATAACTTCACGCAGCTTCCGTGGAACAGTCCGATCACTTACCTGGCAGTGGATAATCCGCCGGCAACGCTTACGCGGAGAGTTCACAGCTAGCTCTCGCTTTTCCCAGCTTCGCGATCGCTTCTGGTACCGCGCGGTGGTGCTACTATTGAATTTACGGTGAGTGGTGCTGGTTGCTACGCGTCTTGTTTATCATGGCGATTTGGACGGCGGGTAAAAATAGGTGGCGGTTTTCATTTCTTGTCCTGCCACTCGTCCCTTTCTCCCCCCGCAGTGACAACCACAAAAGGGGGGGGGGGGGGCGAGATCCCCAGACAGATTCCGTCACAGGCACACGGTGGTGTGAGCTGCGTACTTCGTAATGAACGTTATAGCCACCGAGGATAATAGGCTTGGCGAATCCTGAATAAATGACTTGATAGCGAAAGTAAGCGGTTACTCTTCCCCTGTCTCTCTTTCTCTCTCACTGGCTGTCTCTGTCTCTGTCTCTGTCTCTCTGTCTCTCTCTCTCTCTCTCTCTCTCTCTCTCTCTCTCTCTCTCTCTCTCCTCTCTCTCTCTCTCTCTCTCTCTCCTCTCCGTCTCTGCCCTCTCTCTCCCCCCCCCCCCCCCCTCTCTCTCGCGCGCGCTCTCTTGTTAGAGGTCGATGAGTCGGAAGACAGTCTAGAAACAGAGATTTGTACCGGCGACTCTCGACATGTCTTTGATTTGGAGAAAACTTCCATATGGCACTAGGACTTCACAATCCAAAACACCGTTCAAGCAAGCCATCAAAATTACCCATCTGTTTAGCACGCACTACTGAATTTCAAAATATTCTGCCCTGTTTGCCGTACTTGTAGCTTGAGTATATACAGTCAGTGACTATATTTTCTATAACTCCCTCCCCCTTCCCCCACTTTGTGTTATTTTTAATCATTGTTGTTTGCTCCTTCGATGTTAGTGAGTACCTTCACGTGCTTTGTTGTCGTCGTTGTTGTGATAATGCTATTACGAAGCGCATCGAGCCCAAACAAGATGAGGCGCTCTGAAACTCTCTCTACTACTACTACTACTACTACTACTACTATCAGTTTCAACACAGGCTTCCTGAATGACAGAACAAGAACGGAATTCTACTACTACCACCACCACCCCCCCCCCCCCCCCCCCCCCCCCACCCTCCCCGCCCCACCACACACACAAACATTCTGTTGTTTTTTGTTTTGTTTTTTAATTGCTATGTTAATTGATTATCCTTTTGGTCTGGAGGTTGGGTGCCTATGCTTGGATAAAGAAATAAAGCCAGACATACAGTCTGTCTGAGGTAATGAAGCGGAATTTCTTGCTGCATAAAAGCTGTTTGGAACGGACACGTCTTTGAACGCAGTGAGTAGGAGCTTGTTGTGTTGTGTTGGTTTTGTTGGTACATCTATGTATATATACACCACCCCGAGGTGCTGTAAGCCTAAACTCCCCCCCACCCCCACCCCCCACACACACACGCGCGCACGCGATGTGCTGTGAAGTTGCACAATACAGCAAGTGTCGGTTAGTTAATACGCCGCTTGCAAGTGTGCCTGCAACGCCAAGGGGGTCATTTGGAATACATTTTGGAGAGAACATAAAAATCGGACTATTTCACCTACAAACTGGAAGCTTTGTGGAATGATCATGCTCAAACTGAAATCAATGTGCACCAAATATGAAGTAATTCGCTGAAAACATGTAGAAGTTATTAGCATTTTTTGTGGGTGGCATTTTTAGGGAAGGTCATCCTGTACTTAACGCATGAAGCAGCCACGACGGTTGTCATGTGTCAGGGCCTTCACGTTACGTCAAAGTCCATGAAGATTGTCATGTGTCTTGGTGTTCACGATACCTATTAGTCCATGAAGATTGTCATGTGTCAAGGTGTTCACGTTACGTGTCAGTCCACGAAGATCATCATGTCTCACGGTATTCACGTTACATGTCAGTCCATGAAGATTTCATGTGTCGGGGTCTTCACGTTACGTGTCAGTCCATGAAGACTGTCATGTGTCAGGGTCTTCACGTTACGTGTCAGTCCATGAAGGTCATCGCGTGTCAGAGCGTCCACGTTACCTGTCAGTTCATAAAGGTCGTCATGTGACAGGGTGTTCACGTTACGTGTCAGTTCATGAAGGTCATGTGTCAGGGTGTTCACGTTACACGTCAGTTCACGAAGGTCATCGTGTGTCAGGGTGTTCAAGTTACATGTCAGCCCACGAAGGTTATGTGTCAGAGCGTTCACGTTACATGTCAGTCCATGAAGGTCATCGCGTGTCAGAGCGTTGTGTCTATGAAGGTCATAATACGTGAGGATATTCATGCAGAAGCTAAAAGGACAGCATAATATGTGAGGATGTTCACGCAGAAGCTAAAAGGACAGCATAATGTTCACGCAGAAGCCAAAAAGACAGTTCCTGGCAGTGGGCGAAGCTATATTCCGACCAGCCTTAAAAGAGAAAATCGTTAAAAGCTGTGGATTCTCAGAGGATACCTTAATTTCTGCATACTCGGTGCCCCAGTGCCTTCATTTTTGTATTGAAGAAAGTGGAAAATAATCATTATTTTCAACTGCGTAAAACTTGTATCGAAATGTCTCATTCATTTTGTACCTTGCCTTTGATGTTTGAGAGAGCTCAGTCACAAGTGATCTCTTTCACGAGTGCTGGATAAATATCACCACCACCCAGTGTCAAACCGACGTTAGTCGACGAACCAAGGTTATTAATGTTGTCTAGATAGTGCTGTTCTACTCTGCCACTGTGACTGTAAAACTTTCTCTGGCAACATGTGTAGGTCATCTTGTGAGTTGTGATAACGATTTCTCCAGGTCCCTCTGCTAAAACTGTAAAATATGCATTGAGCTGCCAAAGCTCCGTGTGTATTGTGTAATTCAGTGTCCCGGGAGAGACAGAACTCGAACTCGAAAACTTTACAAGGACTGTAGTTTAGGTTCAGTAAAACCTGTCTTAGCAACTTGTCCTTACTGATGAGCAAAACAGTACAGGCCATTGTGTATATATATATATATATATATAGAGAGAGAGAGAGAGAGAGAGAGAGAGAGAGAGAGAGAGAGGGAGAGAGAGAGAGAAATGAAACATAAATGATTGAATGAAAGGTTACATAGGGAGCATAAAAACCTCCACACACAAAAAACTTACATGTTTACAGCGCCAAAAGCACACAGTACGTACATGCCTACATCACTCAGCTATACATGTGTAAGTATACAACCAACAGATAAGCTAATGTAGATCCTGATAAATTAATATAAACTACTATTAATTATAATGGAAAAGAAAACAATATCAATGAATGCGTATAAACAACAAGAAGGGAAAAACATATGAGCGGAGATTTTTATTTTTTTATGTGTCACTGGCACAAGCAATCGGAAAGGTACGAGGACAGGGCAGAAATCGATGTAACGATCGAAAAATTAGACCAGTCACTGCAATGGCAATAACAATCATTCGAATGGCAGAAGTGGGGGGGGGGGGGGGGGGGGGCATCCTCCTATTCCTTCCCCCCTCTCTCTCAGTCTGTCTGTCTGTCTGTCTGTCTGTCTGTCTGTCTGTCTGTCTGTCTGTCTGTCTGTCTGTCTGTCTCTCTCTCTCTCTCTCTCTCTCTCTCTCTCTCTCTCTCTCTCTCTCTCTCTCTCTCTCTCTCTCTCTCTCTCTCTCTCTCTCTCTCTCTCTCTGTGTGTGTGTGTGTTGTGTCACACACAGAGGGGGAGAGAGATCGAGGTCCGGCTGCCGTCTTTTGCGCTCCCTGGGGACCAAACCGCCACAGGGAGGATCAAGATTTGCAGACAAATTCTTTTCTAGCTATAGCCTCGTGTATATCTCAAGTCGTGCACAGCAGACAAGAACCTGCCTGAAGACCAACCGCAACAGGCAGGATCAGGATCTGCTGACGAATTCTTTTCTATCTATAGCCTCGTAAATATACCTCGAGTCGTGCACAGCAAATAAGAACCTGTCCCACACTATTTGTGAATGTTATCTCTAATAAGGAGTACATAAAAACCACTCTGAGAAGACTACCCAATGGCCGACTTGAGTAAATGTGAACCTGCCTCACACTGTCTGTGAATATGTAGTCTCTAGTGAGGAATACAAAAATACCACTCTGAGAAGACTACTCAGTCAGTCAATGGCTAACTTGCAACGTGAGTAAACTGGTGGAACGTGAAATTCAGTCCCGACATGTTTGTGGTTGGACTCAATTTTTAATTTTGACTTGGATATATATAGTTTTAAACACGAGAAGGGTGTTAATTGTGTATTGACAGCGGCGGTGTCAGTTCGTGTGTGGCCGACATGGCGTTAAAATCCAGTTACTAACTACCCACTCGCTGGCAGTATGCTGAGACTACAAGTTAAGAGCTTAAGTTACTCTCGTTAATCATAGTTCAGGAGCTGTGTGAGAGTCGAGGTGGACGTCCTGGGCTGTCCGTCCTAACGAGCCTTCTGGTTTCCGTGGACGTAAAGAATTATTGAACCGTGCTTCGGCATTGGTCACAACTTGTCCCTAATATGTCAACTGACATTTGAGGACATAAAGCATCACTTCATCATCATCAACTCTCGTTAAAGAGCGAGAAAGAAAAGAAAAAATGACCAGAAATACGAGCTAGCTACGTGGGTATGTCTTTTGTTTTTGTTTTTTTGGATTTCCCGGCGCGTTCTGCTCTTATATTCTTTGCAGCCGTGGCCCCTTCAGTGCAGTAAAGCATGAGCTTTCCGCAGGTACCTTCAGTCCAAGTACTCCTACTTCCTGAGGACGACCGTTGACTGGAACAACCTTTCTGACATCATGGAGGGCATAACTCTTAGCCTACGGGGACAAAATACCTTCTGCTTCTGTATAGTATCCAACGTCATCGTTTTGGAGCCTAGTATGAGTTATGTATGACACTTTATGGAGGGCGAAAGGCTCCTAAAATAACCAGGCAGGAGAAAAAAGGCGGGGGGGGGGGGGGGGGGGGGGGGACTTGGTTAGCGAGGTGAAGACAGCTGGGATAGCGTTAGGGGGCGACATAATTTCAACTCCATTCTTTCGAATCCATGCTACCCTAATCTCTCTCTCTCTCTCTCTCTCTCTCTCTCTCTCTCTCTCTCTCTCTCTCTCTCTCTCTCTCTCTCTCTCTCTCTTCCAAACCCAGTCACAGCCCACACACAGGCTCACTCTCTTCAAAGTGACAGACCTTCAACTTCAAACTGATCAAGTTGCTCGATGGAATTAGCGTCAGACATCTTTGATTCCTGTCTGGCCCACGTATGCAGACACTGTGGTGTATTCTTCCAGTCACACTGACGGAGGTTTCCACTCTTGTCAAGGAGGAGACGAAATCGCTCACTGTATGATTTACGTCATTTAAAATATGACGCTACGCACGCGCATGACGATACAACATCTCGTCACACAACCATCCATCCCAATGTGAGACGGGAAGCCAGTCTTTGAAGATTTTGGCTGTACTGGTGCACCAAAAATGGAGACACACCAACACGAATAATATATATACTGGTGTTGAAGTCCACGCAACATGGCCGAATATTGGGCACATTAATCAAAACAAAAGGCGACAATAAATTTATTTGTTGAAAGAGATTTAGCACAATCCGCTCAATAACTGCCAGAGTGGCTAGCTGCTAATATAACATGGTCTTTAGAGAAAATCGGAAACAGAGTTGTGTGCTAGCTTTCTGAAGAAGGAAAAATAAATCAGAGGAAAAATAAATGTCAAATAAACGTTATTTTGCTGAGCCAATACAAAATATTACTTCAGAGACTTGCGCAGCGGTCATGTGGGTCAGGCTGGCTTTTAGGGCTTACACAAGAGACATATGGGCAAAGGTGGCTTCAAAGCCTTACACAATAGGCATATATGGGTCAGGGTGGCGTCAGAATTAGACAAGACGCATAATTATGGATGTGGGTGGCTTCAAAGTCTCACACAATAGGCCATGGTGGCGTCAGACTTGCAGAAGAGGCATATGGCCCTGAGGGACTTGCACAAGAGGCAGGTGGGTCAGGGTGGCTTCAAAGATTTTCTTAGGAGGCATATTGTCCACGGTGGCTTCACAGATTTACACAAGAGGCATATCTTCCAAGGTGGCTTCAGACTTACACAAGAGGCATAATTATGGTCTAGGATGGCTTCAGACCTACGCAAGAGACAGGTGGGCCAGGGTGGCTTCAGACCTACACAAGAGGCAGGTGGGCCAGGGTGGCTTCAGACCTACACAAGAGGCAGGTGGGCCAGGGTGGCTTCAGACCTACGCAAGAGGCAGGTGGGCCAGGGTGGCTTCAGACCTACGCAAGAGGCAGGTGGGCCAGGGTGGCTTCAGACCTACGCAAGAGGCAGGTGGGCCAGGGTGGCTTCAGACCTACACAAGAGGCAGGTGGGCCAGGGTGGCTTCAGACCTACACAAGAGGCAGGTGGGCCAGGGTGGCTTCAGACTTACACAAGAGGCAGGTGGGCCAGGGTGGCTTCAGACCTACGCAAGAGGCAGGTGGGCCAGGGTGGCTTCAGACCTACACAAGAGGCAGGTGGGCCAGGGTGGCTTCAGACTTACACAAGAGGCAGGTGGGCCAGGGTGGCTTCAGACCTACGCAAGAGGCAGGTGGGCCAGGGTGGCTTCAGACCTACACAAGAGGCAGGTGGGCCAGGGTGGCTTCAGACCTACGCAAGAGGCAGGTGGGCCAGGGTGGCTTCAGACCTACGCAAGAGGCAGGTGGGCCAGGGTGGCTTCAGACCTACACAAGAGGCAGGTGGGCCAGGGTGGCTTCAGACCTACACAAGAGGCAGATGGGCCAGGGTGGCTTCAGACTTACACAAGAGGCAGGTGGGCCAGGGTGGCGTTAGCACCAGAGGGTTGTGCAGCTTGTCACGGATGTTTTCCTGGATCCTCGGGGATATGATCATCATCTTCTGTGTCATGTAGTCGGGAGGCCGCATTCCCCACTGGAAAAGGGGCAGACAGGATGACGACAGCTGTGTGGTTGTCGTGATTTTGCAATTATTGCATCTTTTGTAACAAGATCCAAAGACATAAAAGATTCAAAAGAACGCTTATTTATTATGACATAGACAACACGATGCAAATTGTCAGGGAAATCCCCTTCTTCAGGCCACAAAACGACAATTAAACTTTTTAATCTTTTGAATCTTTTATGTGTTTGGGTCTTATTTTAGAACGCTAGCAGTCATTCTTGTTTCAGGTTGTTGTTTGTTGTTGTTGTTTTCAACAATCCGACTGTGCACCTGATACGTAACCTACTTCGTGTGTTGGTTACGTAATATGATTGGTTATGTCATTCCTATTAGCGGTAGTAGTACTATGTACTGTGCTGGTAGACCTATCCTTTTGTGGGATTTGCACACACACGTACGATGGAGCGGGTGTGTGTGTGTGTGGTGGGGGGGGGGCGCTCTCACCAAGTCTTCCATGTCGTCCCTGGCATGAGCCGCCCGCAGCAACCCGTAGATGTAGTCGTCGTCGTCCAGACCAGCCGCGTAGTGTAGGGGGGTGCGCCCCACCTGGCAACAGGGAAGGGTGGGTTTGTTGTCTTCCGCAACACACAACACTTACATCAATAGCTTTTGTATTAAAATGTTGTGAACAGGTTCCTTGGTCCCCCCTCCTCCCCCCCTCCCCCCCCCCCCCCACCCCCTCTCTCTCTCTCTCTCCGAAGATTACAGACTGTATTTATAATCCCCCCCCCCCACCCCACTATTTTTCCCCCTTCTCTGGCTAGCAAGCTTGTTTTAATTCTTTTTTTCCATTCAGATGGTGCGGGTTTGAATAATATTAGTCTGTTAAGACAGTACTTTGTATTCATTATCGACAGGATAGATTACTATTTCCGAATAAACGGCTACGTCGTCTGAGAACCGCCGCAAAAAAGAAAAGACACGGTATGAGCGAACAAAAAGGCGGGTACCTTTCCGTGTATTGTGCCAGAAGCAAGCACCTATATAGTGACAAAACCACTCCAGTGTTTTTAGCATGCTGTGAAAATGACTCCCTGTGTCGCGCAAGGGCCCCTGGCATGCAAAAAAACTAAAAACTAAACTAAAAAACACTCCCGCCTGTGAGGAAAACACCCCAGAATGGTTCTTGAATAGAATGCTTTCGGGGTGGGGGGGGGGGGGGGGGGCGGGAGATATTTTATGGCGTCAGGTGAGTTGTTGTTTTTGTGTGTGTGTGTGTTGTTGTTGTTGTTGTTTGGGGGGTGGGTGGGAGGGTGTTGTCTTGGCACAGAAACCGCTCTGGTTTTTTGCGTGTTGTTGGGGGGGGGGGGGGGGGTAGTTTTGGCACAGAAATTGCTCTGGTTGTTTTTTGCGTGTTGTGGTGGTGGTGGGGAGGGGGGAGTAGGTGTGTGTTGTTTTGACACAGAAACCGCTCTGGTTGTTTTTTGCGTGTTGCGGTGGTGGGGCCGGGTGTAGGGTTGAATGGCAGTCATGCTGATGCGTCATTGCGGTCCCGGCTTTCTGTACTCACGCTGTCCTTGAGGTTGGCCGTGAAGGGGAAGTCGTGCAGGAGTCGGGTGAGGAGCCGGATGTTGTAGAATATGACGCAGACGTGGGTGAGGGCCAGCCCGGCACAGTCCAGGCTGGTCACCGCCGCCTCCGTGTCCAGCCGGGCGCTCAGGCCGTTGTCCAGCTCCTGGTGCAGAGTGGCCGCCTTGTGCACCTCCCACACCTCCCGCTGGGGCAGGCACGGCCAGCGGACACACAGACGGTGGAGACATTAGTGACGTTGGTGAAACGTGCCGTTTGCAGTTCATGAAGCGCTGGCAACTTTTTAAAATAGAGAACTAAGGTGTGTTTTGTTGTTGTTTTTGTGTTCTCTCTCTGTCTCTCTGTGTCTCTGTGTCTCTGTCTGTCTGTCTGTCTGTCTGTCTGTCTGTCTGTCTGTCTGTCTGTCTGTCTGTCTCTCTCTCTCTCTCTCTCTCTCTCTCTCTCTCTCTCTCTCTCTCTCTCTCTCTCTCTCTCTCTCTCTCTCTCTCTCTCTCAGTACTTTAGATGATACGTGTGTAAAATTTGCAAAGATGCTAGTGACTACACCATTAAACCGCCTGGATGGGAGAGCCGTAGAAAGTTGGGTCATCGACCTGACTTCACGTGGCCAGGTAGGCCACTGTCAGCCAGAGGAATTGATCGGAACTCTTGCAATAAACAGCACTGAAAAAAACTGACAGACGGGGTGGGACGCATATGGACATTCTCTAGCGCTTCGACGCCAATCCTGAATTGCACTTGAACAGAACACCATCGTTAACGGGACGTTAAAATCCAAGGACTCCCTAACTTACCGTGAACAGCTCTTCCTGAAGTGGCCCTGCAGCGTTGACGGGACGTTAAAATCCAAGGACCCCTAACTTACCATGAACAGCCGTTGACGGGACGTTAAAATGCAAAGACTTCCCAACTTTCCACGAAGAGCTCTTCCTGAAGTGACCCTGTAGTGTTGACGGGACGTTAGAATCCAAGGACCCCCTAACTTACCGTGAAGAGCGCCACGCTGAACAGAAACTGCGTCATCCGCGGTGTGAGCTGCGACTGGAGGACTTGGGTGACGTATCGATCGTCGGGCCAGTACTGCCAGCCGTCCTGCGCCAGCCCCTGCAGGGTCTCCACGTCACCGCGCAGCATCAGCCCCACCAGCACGTTGAGGAACACCCCCGACAGCCAGCGGCTCCTGGAACCCAGCAGTGTCCAGTTCCTTCAGGTGATGCATAATCCTCGGATGTCGGTTGACATATTAGGGACAAGCTGAGACCAATGCGTGAGCATGGTTCAGTAGTGCTTTACGTCCACGGAAACCAGAAGGCTCGCTAGGACAGACATCCCAGGACGGCCACCTCGACTCTCACACCGCTCCTGAACTATGTACTGTCCAGTTGATGATGATGAAGTGATGCTTAATGTCCTCAGATGTCGGCTGACATATTAGGGACAAGCTGTGACCAATGCCGAAGCATGGTTCAGTATAGCTTTACGTCCACGGAAACCAGAAGGCTCGTTAGGACGGACAGCCCAGGACGGCCACCTCGACTCTCACACAGCTCCTGAACTATGTGACTGTCCAGTAGGTAGGTAGTGTTGCTTAATGTCCTCAGATGTCAGATGACATATTAGGGACAAGCTGAGACCAATGCCGAAGCATGGTTCAATATAGCTTACGTCCACGGAAACCAGAAGGCTCGTTAGGATGGACAGCCCAGGACAGCCATCTCGACTCTCACACAGCTCCTGAACTATGTGTCTGTCCAGTCAAAGTAGTGCAGGTTATATAGGCTGCTTGTTGTCGTGCACAAGCGATTGGTTGGTGCAGGAGGATCTTGTGTGGTGTTGGGGACCCGCGGAATAAATTTTAGGCTACAAAACGTACGTTGTAGCGTTCGCCAGCTGACCGCTCTGTGGTCATTTGGTATAAGTGTATGTTGTTGGACACTGACAGATGCATTCCACTGGGTGAGAGCATTGTATGTGTGACCGTTTTTAATTACCCGCCGCATGGGCAGCCACACGCCGTCTTCGGAGGATTTATAGATCTCCATTTCTGGAGGGTGGATGCTGCTATGTAAGGAGTTTAATAAGCTGCTTATCATGGGTGAAGAGAGTCCTCACGTAACTGTGCCGTGCATAACAACATTTTAATGCAGCCTTTCGTTCCTACTGGTGTCAGTGTGTGTGGTGACACAGCCCAACAGTCAGCCAAGGCGGGGAAACCCCTATGACCCACTAACCTGTAGCGTTCCGGCTGGTGTCAGTGTGTGTGGTGACAGCCCAACAGTTAGCCAAGGCGGGGAAACCCCTATGACCCACTGACCTGTAGCGTTCCGGCTGGTGTCAGTGTGTGTGGTGACACAGCCCAATAGTTAGCCAAGGCGGGGAAACCCCAATGGCCCACTAACCTTTAGCGTTCCTACTGGTGTCAGTGTGTGTGGTGACACAGCCCAATAGTTAGCCAAGGCGGGGAAATCCCAATGGCCCACTAACCTTTAGCGTTCCGGCTGGTGTCAGTGTGTGTGGTGACAGCCCAACAGTTAGCCAAGGCGGGGAAACCCCAATGATGACCCACTAACCTTTAGCGTTCCGGCTGGTGTCAGTGTGTGTGGTGACAGCCCAACAGTTAGCCAAGGCGGGGAAACCCCAATGATGACCCACTGACCTGTAGCGTTCCGGCTGGTGTCAGTGTGTGTGGTGACAGCCCAACAGTTAGCCAAGGCGGGGAAACCCCAATGATGACCCACTGACCTGTAGCGTTCCGGCTGGTGCCAGTGTGTGTGGTGACAGCCCAACAGTTAGCCAAGGCGGGGAAACCCCAATGATGACCCACTAACCTTTAGCGTTCCGGCTGGTGTCAGTGTGTGTGGTGACAGCCCAACAGTTAGCCAAGGCGGGGAAACCCCAATGATGACCCACTGACCTGTAGCGTTCCGGCTGGTGTCAGTGTGTGTGGTGACAGCCCAACAGTTAGCCAAGGCGGGGAAACCCCAATGATGACCCACTGACCTGTAGCGTTCCGGCTGGTGTCAGTGTGTGTGGTGACAGCCCAACAGTTAGCCAAGGCGGGGAAACCCCAATGATGACCCACTGACCTGTAGCGTTCCTGCTGGTGCCAGTGTGTGTGGTGACAGCCCAACAGTTAGCCAAGGCGGGGAAACCCCAATGATGACCCACTGACCTGTAGCGTTCCGGCTGGTGTCAGTGTGTGTGGTGACAGCCCAACAGTTAGCCAAGGCGGGGAAACCCCAATGATGACCCACTGACCTGTAGCGTTCCGGCTGGTGTCAGTGTGTGTGGTGACAGCCCAACAGTTAGCCAAGGCGGGGAAACCCCAATGATGACCCACTGACCTGTAGCGTTCCGGCTGGTGTCAGTGTGTGTGGTGACAGCCCAACAGTTAGCCAAGGCGGGGAAACCCCAATGATGACCCACTAACCTTTAGCGTTCCGGCTGGTGTCAGTGTGTGTGGTGACAGCCCAACAGTTAGCCAAGGCGGGGAAACCCCAATGATGACCCACTAACCTGTAGCGTTCCTGCTGGTGCCAGTGTGTGTGGTGACAGCCCAACAGTTAGCCAAGGCGGGGAAACCCCAATGATGACCCACTGACCTGTAGCGTTCCTGCTGGTGCCAGTGTGTGTGGTGACAGCCCAACAGTTAGCCAAGGCGGGGAAACCCCAATGATGACCCACTGACCTGTAGCGCAGCAGCGTCAGCTCCAGTGGCGTGAGGCTGTCGCAGTCCCTGAGGGCGGGGCTGAGGCGGGTGAGGAGGAGGGAGAGGAGCGGCGGGCTGACGTAGTGCTGCACGGCCAGGTGCAGGTAGCTCCAGCCCTCCAGGCTGCGCCGGCCCACCTCCCCCGGGGCCCCCTCCTCCAGCACGTGCCGCACGGCGCGCACGTCGTTCGTGATGATCGCCTCGTACAGCAGTGTTTCTTCAAACGCCTCCAGCCTGCCAGTGACAATGCAAGGCAGTAAGCATTTTCGATCCCAATAGGAACCTGCTTTCAAAGACAACTAATTGTTATAATAATTAAGATAATAGAACTGGATAATTGTTATAATAATTAAGATAATAGAACTGGACATTTTATATGCGTCCCGTTCGGGAAAAGCTCTAGGTGCTAACAAAATACCCGAAAGGGGAAAACTGCTTTGATACCGATATGATGGACACTAGAATTCTGAATACACGCCAGTACACAGGTGGCAAAAATAATGCGCTGATGATCAGGTAAATCGTTGGGCTGAGCCTTCTGGAGGCCTGATACTGCGATACATGGTTCCTACAAGAACGTCGTGTCTGAGGGTATCACGTGCAAGGCGGACTCGGACAGAACCAACTGCGGGCGACTGTACCTGGAACGCACAGGTGTAAAGTCGTCGGTCTTTTTCTGCACTAACACTACAGGGTGATTTTCACACTATGCTGCCGATGGCCCGATCCTCACCAGGTCTCTTCTCTGTGGCTGTTGCTGGGTGTGGAGGACACCAGGGTGGCGATGGCGGGCCATCGTTTCGTGGAGTGGGTGTGGGTGCCATGTTGAGGGCTGGACACGCTGTGGCGGCTGTCGTCGTCCGTCAGGTGGCAGCCGTAGTCTTTGGGTGGGCGGCTGAGGCGGGCCTTCACCTCCTGCCGCATGTGCTGAATGGAAAAGAGGGTGTGGTCCGCCAGGAAGTCCCTCGGCGTGAAGCCAACCTGCAGCAGCAGGGCGGAAAAGAGGACAGACTTGTATATATATATATCTAACTTCTATTCCGTCCTGATCGCTGATTCGTTGTGTGTCCCTTGGAGCACATAAGTTCACACATGGACCTACATATATATACATGTAGGTCCATGGGTTCACACAGAGGTTTTGCGTGATTTTCTTTGATATAGGTAATCCCCCCTCCCCCCCCCCCCGCCCCCCCCCGCCCCCCCCCCCCCCCCCCCCCCCCCCCCCCCCCCCCCGCCCCACTCCCCAACACACTTTCCCCGCTGTTCAAGCAGGTGCACTTTGACCGGGTTTTTGACGCTTACCACGTCACGGATTTAAACCACTGTGCAGAAAGTTACTTCTGCACTGGGGAGTAAATACAACCATTCCAACAGCCTCAACCGTGTCTAGTCAGACTTTATTGACAATATGACGTAGTCTCACGTTGGGCATCTCTCTGTCTCTTTCTGTCTCTCTCTGTCTCTGCCTGTCTGCCTGTCTGTCTGTCTGTCTGTCTGTCTGTCTGTCTCTCTCTCTCTCTGTCTGTCTCTCTCTCTCTCTCTCTCTCTCTCTCTCTCTCTCTCTCTCTCTCTCTCTCTCTCTCTCTCTCTCTCTCACACACACACACACACACACACACACACGCGCGCGCGCGCGCGCTCATGCATGCACGTACACACGCACGCACGCACGCACGCACGCACGCACGCACGCACGCACGTACACACACACACACGTACACACACACACACGCACGCACACACACACACACACACACACACACACACACACACACACACACACACACACACACACACACACACACACACACACACACACACACACACACACACACACTGACCAAGTCTGAGACATCCTCGCTGGCTCCGGCCCTGACCAGCTGTTTGTACAAGATATTGTCTTGGTACTCGTGGTACGCTGCTGCGTAGTGCAAGGCTGTGCGACCCATCTGGATGAAACGTAATGGATGTCATATGTTTAGGTTCAGAACATCGTCCTTAGACAAAACAGTTGCCATTAACTCGAACTAGAAACTTCTCAGTTAGTTCTGTTAAGCATTTGAAAAACCGAGAACAGCAAAACACCAAATTGGTCTTAATAATGAGTATATGGATAACATGAGTACTTTTTAAACGAATCACTACGTCATCCTGAATTCGTATTTTTAATATTACTTTTACAGAAACTACAGGACAATCAGGCTGTTGTGCTTGTGTGTGTGTGTGTGTGTGTGTGTGTGTGTGTGTGTGTGTGTGTGTGTGTGTGTGTGTGTGTGTGTGTGTGTGTGTGTGTGTGTGATAAAATGAGCGAATCGTTATGTCTTTGCAAGCGCTCCGAGCTCTTACGAGATGGGGTACCATAAATAAACCATCATCATCATCATCATCATCATTATTATTGGGGGTAGGTGGAGGGCCGGGGGCGCGTGCGTGGGGAGGGGGAGAGGTTTCGAGTTAAATACGTCTCAGAAGGAAGTGAGCGACTGACATGGTCCGGGTGGTTGAGGGTTCGGCGGAAGCCGCGGCTGAGGTAGCGCACCACGGACAGCCACTCGAAGAGCACGGCCTTCTGCAGCGGGGGCAGTCCCGTGTGGTCCGACACCACCGCCAGCCACTCCTCCGTCAGCGCCTCCTGCAGTCGGGCCACGTGGCCCTGCTGCACCGCCTGGTGGATCCGCTCCACTTGCCTCTGCAAACCACCCAACCGCGGGGTTAGGACGCCGCGCCGCCTGGGGTCGAGAGGGTGCGGGTTCAAACCACAGCTGGAGCGGTGCCCTCTCCGATGGCTCACCCAAAGCAATGAAGCGTCCTGATCTCCACCTCACAACAGTAAGAGGCTCGCCTGAACATTAAGGTCTCCACCTAACATCGGCTGTAAGAGGCTCACCAGAACATCAAGATCTCCACCTAACATCGGCCGTAAGAGGTTCACCTGAATATCAAGATCTCCACCTGACATCGGCCAGTGAAACTGATTCTCACCTGAAGCATCAGTATTTCCACCTAAAATTGGCAGTAAGAGGCTCACCTGACGCATTAGGATAACACCATCAGTGAAACTGAAAGGCTAATCTGGAGACCGAGGATCTGGCTCACCTGCATGAAAGATCATGAGCTCCACCTAACATTAGCAGCGAGAGGCTCACCTGACGCATCAAGATGACGCCGTACTATCAGTGAGCGGCTGACCTTACGCATCAAGATGACGCCAAACTGTCAGTGAGAGGCTGACCTGACGCATCAAGATGACGCCAAACTGTCAGTGAGAGGCTGACCTGACGCATCAAGATGACGCCATACTGCCAGCGAGAGGCTCACCTGCAGGGCCAGGATCTCCAGCTGACAGCGGTGTCCGGGAGAGGGCGGGCCGCTGTGTGGTGTGAGCGGGGGCCAGGCCCGCCACCCCGCCTGGAACAGCTGGTACAGGGCCTCTGTGTCGTCACTGTCCTGCAGGCCCGCCACGCGCCGGACCAGCTGCTGCTCCACCTCCTCCATCCGGTACCTGACACACACACCGCCAATCACACCTGTAGACATAGCTAGGCAAGAGCGGGGGCACCTCCTCCATCCAGTACCTGACACACACACCGCCAATCATACCTGTGGATATTGCCAGGCAACACTGGGGGCACCTCCATGCGGTACCTGACACCCACACCGCCAATCACACCTGTAGACATTGCCACTGGCACAAAGGCAGCATTGGGGCACGTGAGCTATGCTGTACCTGACACATCAATCGCCAATCACACCTGTAGACATTGCCAGGCAACACTGGGGGCACCTCCTCCATCCAGTACGTGACACCCAAAGTGGCAGTCACACCTGTGGATATTGCCTTACATGGAACATTGGAGACACGTCCACCTTCTGGTACCTGACACACCAGCCAACAATGACACCTGCATACATTGCACTGGCTCAGAGGCAACATGAGGAGGGGGGGGGGGGGGGGGCGCACCTCCTTCGTCCGGTAACACACCAACCAGTAGTCGCACCTGTAGATATTACCACTGACTGAAATCAACACAGGGATACGCCGTGGGGGTGGGGGTCAGAGCATACCCCCACTTCCTCGGCCCCACCGCGACCTCCACCCCCCTCAGCAAAATCTGGGAAGGATTTTGACGGATCGATGTTGCTGCTTTCTCGGCGCGGCTGATCGACCTTTTTACATTGCTTATGTTCTGTTCTCTGAGTCGTCTTTGTGTGCTGTTTATCGGCGGCATCTGAACATCTCGACCAGCCTTTTAAAATATATGTTCACATCCGGCGTTGGGTTCCGCGAACGCAGAAATTAAGGCACCTTTCAGTGACGAGAACTCAGAGCTATTACCGATTCCTCCTTGTAAGCCTTTGAGTTGATCAGAATACAGCTTGTTTTTGTATGTTTCGTCTCCTGCCAGGAATTCCGCCTTCATTTTTCCGCCAGTCCTCCTCAAACACATGATGTTATGTGCGTTGAACTGTGCATCAGACTTTAAGCTACGTTTTTATTTGAGGACTTGTCCTTCGCCCTGCTCTGATCTCGTGGTTGACTGGGTGTTAAATCTCAAGTAACTTCACGTTAAATCGGCATCAGTTTGATCCAGGTATATTAGTAAATGTGGCAAAACCGACCATTCAAATAATTATGTTTATTTGATCGCCAGTTTTCATTTCACGTCAAAAAACAAACAACAACAACAATACAACAACAACCAAACACACACACACACACTCACAGACACACACACACACACACACACACACACACACACACACACACACACACACACACACACACACACACACACACACACACACACACACACATACATACATACATACATACACACAACAAAAACAAAAAACGACAAAACAGTAGCGATGGGAGCGAGCTAGACACAGTTTGTTTATTCCCCCCCCCCCCCCCCACACACACACACACTCTCTCTCTATCTCTCTCTCTCTCTCATTTTCCCTCACAGATGGAGGAAATGAACTAGAGCTTTCGAGGCGCGTGTTGTGTGCTGTTTACCTGGCTACGGACACTTTGGCAACCGGTACAAAATATTGGACATACAGTCCTGGGTGGATCAATACTGTGGCAGCTGACTCGCTTCCATGGTGCGGTGCGAGGGATGCAAAAGGGCATGAGTTTAACTGTTCATGCTCTGAGGATAATGGGTATTATGATGTCATTACTTCAGTTACGAGCCATTTAGTGTTCCATTCAATTATTGGCCGTTTCGATTGGTTAAGCACTCAGATGTTTCATTCAACACGAGTGAACGGGGAAAACTTGCGCTTTTGTTGTTGCTGCCGTGCTTTATTCTTGTTGGCGTCGTCCAGATCTTGATGCGTCGTCCAGATCTTGATTCACTTACGTCGGTAGTTTTGTTATTCTTGTTGTAGTTTTGTTTTTGTTGTACATTTTGCAGCCCACAGTGCCATACGTAAATCCCAAACAACGAAGATAAAAGATATGATTTTGGGACCGTTTTCTGACCACATATATGTGCGTGTATGTCAGAAGCATATCTAGCTAGTGCAGTAAAGGAAAATGCTTTTAGTTTCGAAATTTTTGGTTGCTTTTTTCCTGTTCAGTTGTGCTGCTTGAAGAAAAGGAAAAGAAAAGAAAAGAAAGAAAGGGGGGGGGGGGGGGGGGACTGGACGACACATAGCAGCAGTTGACCATTATGATAACCAGCCGAACGAAACAAAGACAACGTCGGTTCATATTTATGGTAACCAGCTGAACGAAACGAAGACCTTAGCCATTTGTAGTTATGATAACCAGCCCAACGAAACCAAGACAACGTCGGTTTATAACCAGCTGAACGAAATGAAGACCATAGCCAGTTATAGTTATGATAACCAGCTCAACGAACGGAGACCTGGTTATGATAACCAGCACAACGAACGAAGACAGCATCAGTTCATAGTCGTAATAACCAGCTCAGCGAAACGGAGATAAAGTCAACTCATAGTTGTGATAACCAACAAAACGAATCGGAGACAACGTCAGTTCACAAGTATGAACGAAACGAGCACGTCATTAAACATAACTTTATGAAAACCAGATGAACGAAACGGAGAAGTCAGCTGACAGTTATAGAAGAAAAAAATGGAGACGTCGCCAGACATTTTTTTTTAATTTTTAACCAGCTTAGCGAGACTGAGACATACATCATTTGACTGAAATGATAAATAACTGAGCGAAGAATAGCTAACACGTCAATTGAAATTTACAACAGCAACAACAACAAAACTGAACAAAATGGAGACAGACACCAGTGGACTAGTTGCTATGGTAACTGAACAAAACGGAGACGTCAGCCGACAGTTACAACGATGCGGAGACACCAGTGGACTGCTGTGATAGCCAACTGAACGAAAGATTATTATTTTTAAATTTTAAATAAAAATAAATAAAAAGAAGAAGAGGAAGAAGTTCACACATAAGCTTTACGGGCGGGACCGCACTATCAGTAATTGGTGGCTATAGTGCGTCGGACCAAA